>OX422207.1:634780996-635245996 GCA_949130495.1 Sambucus nigra | reverse complement strand
TTGAAAATTTTCACCGTGCAAAATTTCACACTGCTATTTCTCACTATGAAATGTTGAAATTTTACACTGCGAAATTTTACCACCGAAAAACTTTCCGAAAATTGAATTGCGAAATTTAAAATTTGAAAATGTTATATCCTTTATGGATCTCTTTTAATATATCTCGTCCAAATCTTTTCAAATATACAAATTTATCGGCTTGTATTTTTACAGATATTTAATTTTGAAGTTTGCATGGAAAACGAAAAATAAGCGTACCAAAAAAAAGAAAAAAATTTGGGTTCTTTTGTCTACTTTAAAATAGTAGGGGGTTCTCACTAAACATGTTTTGCTCTTGAGTGTTTTCTTCTGAAAATTTGACTCTAAGGGGGGATGAGTGATCGCCTCTATTTATTATTTGACATTTTGGAAATGAATTTTTTTTTTCTCTCTTTTTTATTAGGTTATACCAATTATTGAATCCATGTTTGTAAGTTGTGAAATGATATAGTAAAAAATATTTATTATCTAATTTCATTTTATGTGTTAACTTAATATTGATATTTGAAAATTGAAAAATACAAAGACCAAAATAGTATTGAGAGAACAATATAAAAAAAAGGACATCAACAAAATAAAAAAAAATAAAAAATACACGAAAAAACACTAAAATATCACGGTATTATATTAGTGCTTATTTAATAAAAAGGGTTAATTGCACTCTGACCCCTCTCACTTTAGTCCTATTTCACTTCACCACTAGTACTTTCATTTTCTAGACATAATCCTCTCAACTTCTAACAATGCGTCACTTTACCCCCAAACACTAAGGATATTAAATTGTTGGACAAAAAATCAATCAAGTGTGCTACACATGAGTGTATTTTTTTCAAACCACAAGTGCAATTAAAAAACTTAACAGCATTATGGTCTGGGGTAAAATGATGTATTTTTAAAAGTTGAGGGGCGTAAGTACATAAAATGAAAATACAAGTGGTGAAGTGAAAATAAATACAAAGTTGAAGGGGTTTAAGTGTAATAACCTTTGATAAATGAGTTTGGTTTCCCAGTCACCAAACACACTAAATTTTTTTAAGAATTGTCAAGATTCATTATCTTAAATAAAGAGAGAAGAATAAAATTATTGCCAAAATGTAAAATAATAAATAGATTTGTATATTTTAATGTTAATTTGGTCATATTTAATAATATTGTCTAAAAAAATAGCTGTATTTTAGAATAACTCATCTTCATCCCTACTTCTCCGTACCGCCCTAGATCCCATGACCTTGGGGTTTAAATTGATACCAAAACCACAATAGGGAATGGAAGGCCAGTGAACATATAGATTATCCTGGCCAACTCTAACTTTATGAACAAGTTCCTCACCGTTAAACTAAGGATGCAATTATCTCCCATCCTTTTTTTTTTCATAAGCTAATATTTTATGAATTTAAATTTGTTAACCCTCTTTAGAAGAGCGTTATGGTTTCATTAAACTATTGAACCGAATATAAATGTATATCGATAACAATAATATTAAAAAAAATTGAATTCATATTTTATACAATTTGGCACGTCACTCAACCGTATAATGCTTAATTTTGCAAGCCATCGTGCCACAAGATAGATTACAACAAACAGATGACATTGTTTCAAGACCATCATTTGGGATAATAAACTATTAGTAGTCCCAGCAAGCGTCACTCCATTTTTAGATGAATGACAAAAACAGTCTGATATCACGTGTATAATTTGACCACCAACCTCAACAAACTACCTCAATAAGTTTTGAGTATTTATAAGTCCAATATAGCTACACCCCAAAATTTGCAAAGGGGAGACCATACATAAATGCGAGTAATATTGTAGAGGAGAACCTTGTGCAATTTAAAATACGATCCTTTTTATTCACTTAAGAAATATTAACTAAACAACTTATGGTATATTATTTTTGTACGTTAAAAAATATACTTCTATAACTCAATGATTATTATTAATAAAGCTAAAAAATAAAACAAAAATAAAAAAAATTATATGCACAATTATGTTAAAATAAACATGATTTTGTAGTATAAAAAGTGGGTGTTAACGAGTGAAGATATATATTAGAGAAAGTGAGAAAGAGATGTAAACAAAAAATGAGAGTGATGAAGTTGGTGAAAAATGTTGTGCTCCAATACCTAATTTATTGGGGCGACCTCCAAGCAACCATGACCCGTATATAAGCAAGATAAAATGATATAACAACAAACACATAAATATGTAAACATGAGAGATAACATAAGATATCCGGGGTTCACAAACTTGGATACATCCATGGAGAGGCCCCATTACACTATGTTTGAAGCGATTACAATAGAGAATATATAAGGATAAATTACATACCCTCTACTCTTCTACCCAAATTCGAGATAATCATTGTAAACCAACTCTTTCCCCAAGTGAATCCAACTTTTAAACCAAGAATACCATAAAAGAGAGGATCAATATAAACGAAAAAATAACTGAAATATATTACAAACTTTTATTACAAACAGAAATTAAAACAAACTTAAAAACTTACAAACGGAATAAGAGTCCACAAGAATAAGGCCGAAAAATCCACAAGCTTATTACAAATTTAGAGAGAGAGAGTAGAGGTAGTTTTAGACTGAACCTTAGGAATAGTCCACCTGTTTAAATCCTTTTGAACATCAAATTCAATCAAAGAAGAGTTCTTCACGAACTCTTGTGAAGTGTGTGTATCTATGGTGTTTAATTCCATCATACAAATATTAATATTTAGAATAATAGTAACCCTATGATGTGAATCAGGAAAATATTATGCAAATAAAAAATCTAGATTTAAAAGAATATAATATGCCGAATTAGAAATCACTTCTGACACCCAGTGGTCAACGATTTACTCGGGAATAAGCCTCAACGCCTTCACATGGCAACACGGTAACCCATTACGTGACAAATACCAGTCCATATCAAAACCAGATTTCTATTTCTCCTTATTATTATCATTTAAATTAGGTTTTTAATCTGAATAGTAAATTACTAGTCACGTCAGTGAATATTATTTTATTATTCAGATGAATAGTACTTACTGTTATGACATAAATTTCAGACCATTATTACTACTAATCTAAACATTAACACAGTTTGGCCAATCATGGCTCTGGTACCATAAAAGAGAGGATCAATATGAACGGAAAAATAACTGAAATATATTACAAACTTTTATTACAAACAAAAATTAAAACAGATTTAAAAACTTACAAACGGAATAAAAGTCCACCGGAATAAGGCCGAAAAATCCACAAGCTTATTACGAATTTAGAGAGAGAGAGAGAGAGTAAAGATAGAGGTGGGGTATGAGGAAGATAAGTCCTCAATATATACAACATAGAAAGGAATAAATAATTCCTAAGACAATGACCCTTGGGTCCTTTCATTTTTGAGGTTGGCAAAGTCTTTTGTCTTGAAGCGTCGGCTGCTGGGCCAATGGGTCCTACCATTTGTCATAAGGTGTCGGTTGTTGGGTCAGTGGGTCCTACTAGTGGGTCCTTCCACAATCGTCGAGCTGCCGAGATGGAGACAAATTTGTCCATATGCATCAGCTAGCATCTTACTGGGGCCAGGTGGGCCAGCTAGGGCAGCTATCTCAAGTCATCTAGGTCATCTACCAGATCTGGGTTGGGAAAGGTACCATCCAACATTCGAGTTGGAAATGCTGAACTCAGTGAGCTGAAGAAAGCCTCCATTGTTGGCTCAGTGGGTATGTTGGTGTCAAATATATCTCCGATAAACTCATCGTCTTTTAAGTTCTGGGATTCTCCGGCAAGACAGCAGAAGGGATTGTCATTCTTGACTGAGGCCATGGACGTATCATCATTAGAAGGTAGTGGAATAGGGTTAGAATCATCACTAAAGAATGGTTTAATTCTATCACCAGGATTACTGAAAGATAATCTAAATTGGCTTTCAGTGTAATCCATCACCTTTTATAGTAGCTCCTGCTCCGTTGCTTTGGGGAATTGCTTATTCAGTGCTAATTTCAAATCCTTGATTGGATTGGCTCCTGGCGTCATCTTCTAGACTGGAGGGGGTGAATCTTCCACCATGGACATTTAGCGTTTCAAACTATATTTTATTATAGTGATAGTAGAATTAAGATCAATACCACTCCACCATCGATAATAAAATATCCTTTCAAGTAGAGGAACATTAAGATGGTTAACTCTACATTGAAGATCCCATCTGGAGATCCAAGGAATGCTGATTTCGGTAAAAAATAGTAGGGTGTTGAGTCCTACTGTGATCTTATTTTTCCCTCTCAATTTTGGATGAAATTGAGTCCAAGGTAGAAAAAGTTTTTTCTTAGTAATTACATCAGGGAACATATCAATTCCTGGGCCAAATTTGTCCCACCAATTGATAAACCATCCTGGGTGACTTTCTTTTAAAGAATTTGGGCACAATTTAAAAAACCAAGTGTGTTTGTGCTCAGCATTTTGATAGTAAAATGCTTTAGTCCAAGCCTGGAAGTAATCCCAATAATTATAAGTTCCAGTTTGCAAACTAAATTTCGCACTTTCAAAGGATGAATTCCCCATTCTCGGGGAGAGATGAACTTCTTCAAAACCTCTTTGCAATAAGCAATATGAGATTTGATGTTGTTCTGGGGTTTATTAGTATGATTAAACACCACAGATTCAGTTTCCTCGCGGATAGCCTCATATACCGTCTGGTATTTGCCTTCTTGCACATCATAATTATGTTTATCAAGGTAAAGGGACTTAATTTCTCAAAGAGAAGACATCTGCTTCTTGTCCTCTCACTACACCAATTCTGCCTAATTGTCATGGTCATTGACCTTGACAAGTTCAACTTGTCAAGGTCAATGACCGTGACAATTCGGGGCGAGACAACTTTTTTTGTCACGGACGTGTCACGGTCATTGATCGTGACAAGTTCGTTAGAATTATCACAGTCGTGTCACGGGCCATGACCGTGATAAGTTTAGTCACGATTAATAACCGTGACAAAGTCTTGACCCTTTTTTAAAAAAATGTCACGATCAATGACCGTGATAAGTCCGTGACAACATTATTTGTCAACGACTTGTCACGGTCAATGACTGTGACAATTCTGGGCAGAATTTAAAAAAAATCGGCTGGGCAGTATGGCCACTGCCACTGCCCAGCAGTATATTTGTACCTGTTATAGCGACGTTGTACCTGTTCAAACATCATATATCCAAACAAACTAAAGATAATGCAAATATATATTCAAAATAGAAACAATATACATGACGATATAATCCAAATATAATTCAAATGTACCAACTTAAAAATAATGTCACTACATGTCCGGGGTAAATGTGAGGAGGTGAGTAGGCCACACGATATACGAATTGACACACCCACTAATATACATCGTGCCGCATTGTTCGCGCAACCATAATAGGGAGTTATCCTTCCCGGGTATCACATGCGTGATGAGCACTTTGGACTCGATCTCTTAAAGCGCACGTCCATGAATTATTCCACCCTGGACGATATTCGGGTCCCTCAACCCCCGCCCTATCCGCTAGCCATCAAATACGTGAAATATGAACACGCTTGGCCAACCAATTGTCGACATCGGTCTGGGGAAGGGAGCCAAAGAAGGAAGTGGATCATCGAAGTACGCACATGTCGGTGATGAAGAATCGAGGTCCATATCCTCGTCATCTTGAGCCTCGTTCTCCCGCACCTCCTCCTCATCCACCGCCTTCTCCTTCCCTTTCCCCTTACGGTCTCTGCCCAACGTATGCTTCATGAATGAGTACATATCTTGGACCGTCGCCTCCGAACGGGACAACTTCACGTCATGTGAATCCACCGTTCGAGCCAACCCGGTGTCGCTCATCTCCAATTCGATAATCCTAGATTTGGCCACCCGCGAGCTCAACCCCCTTGTCCTCCCCTTGCGATCAGAGCTAAGCACTTGGCTGAGTGCCTCTGTGGACAAAGACGCCTTGTCGGCATCAGATTGTAACTCATGCACTTCCTTAAGCTTTGCCTGAAACAACAAAAAGCACATGATTAGTAAAATAAAAAAATTATAATGTAATTAACAAAAATTAAACTGTCGGATTACTTATAATCGTGGCCGCGACGCTCGTGGACACCTCCTTGTCCTTACCCTTCTTCGTCCGAAGGGCCACATAAGTATCGAGCCTATGTGGCTTACCCCCTAGGCCACTGCCAACCCCCTGAAATAAAATAAAGTAAAATTAGTATCGGCCCCGCAAAGTAAAATAATGAAGAATAATATATTTATGTAGTTATAGAAAAATTAAATCTTACCTTCATCCTATGCTCCACCTCGGTATAAAACGTCCAGTCGGAGTAGTGCACGTCCGTCTTTTTTGCCCGATTTTCCTGCCCCGATTGGCGAGATGCGAATTGTCTCTCCTCGATCTCATTGTCAATGAACTTTTATCATTGTGCCAATGAGATCGGCTCCTTGGGCGGGACGGATTCACGCCATTGGATAATGAACTCTCGTGTTTTTCCAAAGTTTCGTGTCCGCATATTTTTTTCCACGTCTTGTGTTTCTCCTTCAACTGCTTCAAGACGGAATCGCGTAGCTTTGGATCCAAGTTGAATTGTTCTCGTCCAATAAATACAATATTATATTCAAATTCAATATAAATATAAATATAAAATGAAATTGAAATCGAAATTGAAATCGAAATTGAAATTGAAATATTCATATAAATATAAATATATTACCTGTAGTGCCGCCCAAATAGCTAACTTGAGCTCATATGACACCTCCTTCCAACTCATAAACCCGGGGCCGATGACCGTCTTTAGCAGCTCGAGGGATCTCGCTAATAGCTTTGACTTGTTCTCGATGGTAATTCCAAATTTTCAATATTTGGGGAGCCTAGGGGCCGAGGAGCCCTCATCGCCTCCCCTACCACCGAGCCCAGACGACATCATCATAACCAGCATCATCATCCTCGCCTTAATACCTGAAGAAGACATTTGCTGTAAAAAAATGTTATTAGTACAGATAAAAAAAATTAGAAGAAGATATGCAAATATATACAATTACTACAAACCACCCCTGCCCCCACCCCCTCCCCCACCACACACACGCACATGTACACCCCCATATGGACAATAATCCAGTGGTCATGCCACTTTTAAAACTAATTCATCTACTCAATTAATTCATCTACTCAATTAAACTACCTTGCCCCACCCCCTTCTCCCATCCCTGCCCCCTCCCCCCCACCTTGCCCCACCCCCACCCCCTCTCCCACCACACACACGCACACATACACGTACACACACCACCCCCTACCCCCAACACACACACAATAATCCAATAATGATTAATAATTATATATACTATGTTTCATTTAATTATGTCTTATTTATATTCAAATTCAATTATTAATAATTATATATAGTATGTTTTATTTAATTATGTCTTATTTATATTCAAATTCAATTATTCAAAAGTTGAAAAATCTCACCCCCATATGAACAATAATCCAGTGGTCATGCCACTTTTAAAACTAACCAACCCAACATTTACTAAACAAAATAATCCAACAGCAATGTCTACAACAAATGTGTATCCCGTACTCCTTCTAATTCATCTACTCAATTAATTCATCTACTCAATTAAACTACCTTGCCCCATCCCTTTCCCCCACCCTGCCCCCACCCCCACCCCCTCCCCCACCATACACACGCACACGTACACACACCACCCCCTGCCCCCACCACACACAATAATCCAATAATGATTAATAATTATATATACTATGTTTCATTTAATTATGTCTTATTTATATTCAAATTCAATTATTAATAATTATATATAGTATGTTTTATTTAATTATGTCTTATTTATATTCAAATTCAATTATTCAAAAGTTGAAAAATCTCACCCCTATATGGACAATAATCTAGTGGTCATGCCACTTTTAAAACTAACCAACCCAACATTTACTAAACAAAATAATCCAATAACAATGTCTACAACAAATGTGTATCCCGTACTCCTTCTAATTCATCTACTCAATTAAACTACCTTTCCCCACCCCCTTCTCCCATCCCTGCCCCCCCACCCCTCCCCCACCACACACGCACACGTACACGTACACGTACACACACCACCCCCTACCCCCCACCACACACAATAATCCAATACTGATTAATAATTATATATACTATGTTTCATTTAATTATGTCTTATTTATATTCAAATTCAATTATTAATAATTATATATAGTATGTCTTATTTAATTATGTCTTATTTATATTCAAATTCAATTATTAATAATTATATATAGTATATATTAATTTACTAATTCACAATAAGGGGCAATCGGTAATACCCCGTATTTTTATGCAATATTTAATTTGGGGATTTATTAAATTTAATGTAATGGGTTATTTAATAAAAATCCGGAAATTAATTATGTTAAAATTATTAACGTGACGAGAGTTAGTAATTATGAGAAACTTGTTATATATTACTAATGAGCATAGTAATATATTATATTGGTTATATTGAATGTCATAAGTGAATTAAATGACTATTTCAGAAATTTAAGTAAGGACGTGCCCGTGTCACGTCGGAACTTATCTTGTCAAATAAAAAGTGAATATTTTATAAGTTGTCCATATGGTCGTTTTGAGTGCGCCAACGCGTCCGGAAGGGTCGAGATAGTCAGAAAAGTATACCCGGGGGTTAGTTTGGGCCCCGGGGCGTTTTTAGGCCTAATTAGTGACCCGGGAGGGCATTTTAGTCTTTTTCCAAAATAGGGTAATTAAACCAACGAATTTTAGCAGCCTTTATCAGCTGGTTAGGCTAGCCATTTAGGGTTAGAACATTCAGAACCCTAAGACGGCCATTGGAGAAGAGAGGAGAGACCTTTCAAGGTGATTTAAGGCCAAAACACCTCCATTTGCACCACCGTCACCACCACCGTGTAGATCGCGAGGAGGAGAACACAACCACACCAAAATCAACAGGAAATCAGACTTCTGAAAATCCCAGGCAAGTGTTTAACTTGCGTATTTCGTTAGTGCAATGTTCATATTAGTTTAGGATTAATTAGGAATGTAATCCATGTAAGAAAACCCCAAATTTTGATAGGAAATTGCATGTAGAGAAGATTAAAACCTTATGTTGGAAACTCTTGATGATATAGATGTATTACCCACGAATTTTGATGTTACATTAGGAAGAAATTCTGGAGAAAAACTGAATGGAATTATAGTTATGAAAACTTTAGGGTTCTTGATGTTTAGATGAGATTTTGGGTTGTTTAACCATGATTAATGATGTATACACGCATGCTAAACGTTAAAAATGTCTGGAATTATGTTAGTATGTTAGTAGCAGACTTTTGGGTCGATTAGTGTTGGAAAATATGGTTATTGCTGATGAGTTTTGATGAATTCCGTCACTGCAGTTTCTGCAGAATTTTTGCCCAGACCTGCTTGATCGATCGATCAAGCCTAGAGCATCGATCGATCGAAGGTTCGATAGATCGAGCCCCAAGCTTTGATCGATCGACCCCTCCTGGCAGACTCCTATTTCCCTTGTTTAATTAGTTAACTTAAGTTTATCATGAAATAATCTTTGGGCATCGTAAATAAAATAATTTGGGAGACATTAAGGACCAGTAGGGTATATGGATAAATGTTAGAACCCTTAATCTTCAACGAGAATGGTATTTATGAGTTATTTACTTTAGGTTGGTAGATTTATGAATTTAAAGGGTGAGGTGCGTAAGAGAGTCACGTTGGAATCAAATAAAGTCACGTACCGAATTTCAGATTGGTGAGAATATAATCCATGAGTGTTAGGCAATAAGGGAGAAACCCTTCGAGTTAAGGTTAGGAATGAAACCGTATGCGTAACTCTTTAAATGTGAAATTAAAAATAAACGGTATAATTACGGGTGATGAGAAGAACCTATATTAATATGATAAAATGGTATATTTATATGATTGTGTGTACATATATTATATACATGTGAAAAACATACCGCGCTACTTGCTATCCTTGAGGTTACCGCGCTGGGACAGTCTTATCTCGATGGGACCTTTATGGGGGATATTGACTTGTACCCTAGAAGATAGATATCCTTGGTACAGGCTATCGAATTGATAGTTCAGACGGTCCTAAGAGACGCGAGTATGTGCCATCCTCTTAGAGACTTGGAATCTATGCTTCGCCTCGATATTGTTTGTATATGTGTTAATACAATTCGATAGTGATTTCGAATTTGTATTCCCCTTGATTTGAGTGGCATGGGGTTTGGATAGTGGAAGTATGCACGCACCATAATTATTCGGGGTGCTGTTATATATATATTATATGAGTAGATAATATATATATATATGAGATTATGACAATTGAAACTGTCTACTGCAATGTGATAGTAGAACATAGTTGTTAACGCATATTATTAAATACTTATATTGAAAAGTATAATATGTCACTGGAAAACTTTATCGTTTTTATAAAGTTAAAAATAGGGAATTGTGTTTACAAATTTGAACATCTTTTAAAAAAAAATGGAATCGCGTATTGTAAATCTTTCGGGTAATCTAAGTTAAGTTAAATCTTTTAGAAAGCCAAGTGCGATAGTTGATAAATGAACCGCTGGGAAGGTTAGTGCGATAGGTGTGCACATTAGAAGAGAGGTGAGTATTTTCTCAAGAGAGAGACACACTAATATGATTTGCATTGGCATGTATCAATTTAAATACTTGCTAAACGTATTTTAAATCAAACACACTTTCGGGCTCTGACCCGTTTCTTTTTCTCTCTCTCTCTTGTATATATATATGTATATTTTCAGGTGCCCAGCCACAGGGGCGTCTTGCTTAGAATCCCTTGAGAAGAACGAGCTGCAGCTTAGGTGGGAGTTGCAGGTCACTTGAGTAGACGGCTTCTGTTATTGACTCCACTCCTATTACTCTCATTTATTGGGCACGTGTCGCCCCTTTTCATCTTTTCATTTATTGTTGGGATTTTGTATTTCATTTATTTCCAGTATTGTTCTATGGGATTTATTCAGGATGGATTTGTGGTTTTAGTTCCATTTGTTGACATTCGATTGACGAATGTATTATGTTATTTGGTTTATTGTGGTGTGATTTTTTATTGTAGAAATGTTGTTTTAATTAAAATAAATCTTTTTCTTTAATTAAAATTTGGAAAGTTTTGTATGGAAAATGTTTTGACACTTAGCTTAATTATTTAGGGTGATAAATTGGAAAATTATTTTTATCGACAGTGATGCTGAGAATGAACCAACTGTTTACCTTGATTTAATTTAATAAAGGAGTGATCGCCCGATATTTAATTAGGCGGGGTGTCACAGGTGGTATCAGAGCATCAGGTTCTAGTGTCCATAGGATCTGTACGGCTTGTCTTCGCTTTCAGCTTAACGTTATTGCTATAGAGCCCTATTTTTAGGACTGTTGTATTCTTGTTTTTACGTTTAAGTCTTCATCTATTCGAGATTTGTTGATAACTGTAGACTAATAAACTTGTTCACGTTTCAGATGCCTCCGAGACGTGCTCCGAAAGATAGGCGTGCCTAAGCCGAGCAGCCAGCAGCTCCGGCACCAGGCACAATGAATGCGAATGAAGTAGCCTCCATTGTCGCTCAGGCGGTGAATGCCGCGATAGCGGTGATTCAGCAGGCTCCACCCCAAGTTCAGGCGGTGGCACCAGTACCAGCACAGCTTCCATCCGCATGGGAGAGGGTTCGGGATGCTTTTCAGAAAGCGCATCCCCCTGAGTTTTCTGGTAGCTCCGATATTGTTACTGTCAGCCAATGGAAGAAAGACATCCAGCGGCACCTCCGTATGTATGAGTGCACTGAAGTGCAGAAGCAGCTATTGACTTCTTTCAAGCTGGTGGGAGCCGCATTACAGTGGTGGGAGTCCACTTCTACTTTGGAGGAGAGGGACACGATCCCTATTCAGTTGTTCTGGGAGCGGTTTGACCGCAAGTATTTTCCACCCGCAGTGCAGACTGAGATGAGGCGGAAATTACTAAATCTGAAGCAGGAGAACCTTACTGTAGCTGAGTATGAGGAGGAGTTCACGAGGCTTCTCACTATTGTTCCGGATGAGGCACCCACTGAGGGCAAGAAGATTTTGCTGTTTGTCGACGGGTTAGCTTGGAGGATCCGTCAGCACCTTATTGGAAACCTATCCCTGAGTACTTTCACTGATGTACTCAATGTAGCGTTACTACACTGCTAGGATCACCGCTTCCATCTTCAGGGAAGCAAGAGAGCAGGAGAGTCCAGCCAGCAGGGCAGGACCGGGGGTAATAGTGCCGGTGGGGCACCAACTCATGGACAGACTCGTCAGCACGAGCAGAGTTCCCATCAGGGGGACCCTGCTAAGCGATTCCGTTCAAGTGATTCGAGGCAGGGATTCGGGGGTTTCAGGAAGGGCCATCAGGGCCAGCCTACTCAGTAGGGCCAGCAAGGCCAACACCGACCACAGGGACAGCAGCAGGGCCAACAAGGCCAACAGCGTGCACATCAGGGCCAACAGGGCCAGTGGCGTGGAGGTAACGGCCAGCAGGGCTGTGGACAGCAGGGTTAGAGGGGCGGTAACTTCAAAGGCAGATGCTTTGGGTGCGGCAAACATGGCCATAGGCGCCAGGATTGCCCGGAGGGCGATAGGGCCCCACAACAGCAGGGAGCCCGTAATGAGCCGCAGAGACCACTTTTCCCACCAGCCCTCCCAGCTCCAGCCCAGGTGCCAGCCCTACCAGCCATTCCAGCAGCTCCAGTGCAGCAGGGGCAATTGCAGTATGGACGTGTCTATAACGTTCACCAGGCAGCAGCTCCACAGGCACCACCCACGATTGAGGGTATGTTTCCTATCCATGGTACTATGGGTAAAGTTTTGTTTGATACGGGGGCAAGGCATTGTTTTATAGCTACGCATTTTGTGAAGTCCTTAGGGTTGTTAGCCACAGCAGAGAGCACCGTGACGTGTGTCGACTCACCACTGGGGAGTGGGTCACTTATATTCTTTATATGCCGGGGAGTAGGGGTAGAGATTGGTAGCTTGGTATTACCTGCAGACATGCTAGTCTTAGACATGCACGAGCATGATGTGATTATTGGTATGGATTGGCTCGCATCTTATAGAGCCATGATTGATTGCTTCGGTGGGAGCATTGTTTTTGCCATTCCGGGGCAAGAGATGTTTGTAGTGGCGATGCCTCGCCCAGAGGGAGGTTCAACCGCTCATTTATATTACATTGAGGAGGATACCTCTAAGGAGGTTGTGATTCCTTTGGATTCGATCCCAGTTGTTAGGGAGTATTCTGATGTGTTTCAGGAGATACCAGGCCTACCGCCCAGTCGTGAGATAGACTTCGTTATAGATTTATTGCCAGATACGAGACCTATAGTACGCGCACCGTACCGTATGGCTCCGGCAGAGATGCGAGAGTTACGAGATCAGATAGAGCAGCTATTAGGTCAGGGTTTCATTCGTAGGAGTACCTCACCTTGGGGCGCTCCAGTCTTATTTGTAAAGAAGAGAGATGGTTCACTGAGATTGTGCGTGGACTACCGGGAGTTGAACAAGGTCACGATACGAAAAAAGTATCCGTTGCCTCGAATCGATGATCTATTCGACCAATTAAGGGGAGCAACTTTCTTTTCAAAGATAGATCCGAGGTCGGGGTACCATCAGTTACGGATTAGAGAGCAGGATGTTTCCAAGACTGCCTTCTTGTCGAGATATGGGTCCTATGA
The DNA here is from genome assembly GCA_949130495.1 of Sambucus nigra. Taxonomy (NCBI): domain Eukaryota; kingdom Viridiplantae; phylum Streptophyta; class Magnoliopsida; order Dipsacales; family Adoxaceae; genus Sambucus; species Sambucus nigra. The sequence goes on along the minus strand of OX422207.1, from coordinate 635,232,201 downwards.
GTTCAGGGTGATGCCGTTCAGACTCACAAATGCCCCAGCCGTTTTTATGGACTTGATGAACCGAGTATTCAGAGAGTTCTTGGATCAGTTCGTCATCGTTTTCATAGATGATATCTTGATATATTCACACTCCGAGGAGGAGCATGCCGAGCACTTGAGGCAGGTCCTTCAGACTCTACGAGAGCATCAGTTGTATGATAAGTACGAGAAGTGTGGATTCTGGTTGCGAGAGGTACAATTCTTGGGCCATGTTGTTTCTGAGCAGGGGATAGCAGTTGACCCGAGCAAAGTGTCAGCAGTGAGGGAGTGGGGACAGCCCACGACACCGACGGAAGTGCGTAGTTTCTTGGGGTTAGCCGGATACTACAGGAGATTCATTCGAGGATTCTCCAAAATAGCGGGTCCATTGACGAATCTGACTCGCAAGGGAGTACCATATGTTTGGGATGACGCTTGTCAATTGGCTTTCGACGAGCTGAAAGACAAGCTGACTTCAGCGCCAGTCCTTGCATTACCAAAGTCGGGTGTAGAGTACCTGGTTTACACCGATGCGTCCTTACGGGGACTTGGGGGAGTACTTCAGCAGGAGGATAAGGCTATAGCTTTTGCTTCCCGCAAGCTTAAGCCGCATGAGAAGAATTACCCCACCCACGACCTGGAGTTAGCAGCGGTTGTCTTTGCATTGAGAATTTGGAGGCACTATTTATTAGGTGAGAAATTCCATTTGTTCACAGACCATAAATCACTGCAGTACCTATTCACTCAGCGAGAGCTGAATATGCGTCAGCGCAGATGGCTAGAGTTTGTGAAGGACTACCAGTTTGATATACAGTATCATCCGGGAAAGGCCAACGTAGTTGCTGATGCGTTGAGCCGTAGACCGGTAGACGATGTAGCGGACATCTGGAAAGAAAAGTGGAAGGAGTTGGGTCACCAGGACGTAGTAGCACGTTCTTTCATATCCGTGATAACAGTCACACCCGAGATTGTTATGAGGGTGATACAGGCACAGACCACAGACCCGTTTTGTCAGGAGCAGATTGTACGACTTCTAGCCGAGGGTGCCGAGTCCTATTCTGTTAGTTCTGATGGAGGGTTGTGGTTTAATGGGAGATTAGTGGTTCCAGAAGGAGCGGAGCTACGTCATGAAGTGATGACTCATTCTCATGGGTCCCGATTTGCAGTTCATACGGGAGGCGATAAGATGTACCAGGACATGAGACGACAATACTGGTGGAGTGGGATGAAGAAGGACATCGCTGAATTTGTGTCCAAGTGTTCTACTTGCCAGCTAGTGAAGGTGGACCACCAGAAACTGTCAGGATTACTTCAGCCATTGGAGATACCCGCGTGGAAGTGGGAAAGTATTTCCATGGATTTCATTACCGGGTTGCCTACATCACAGCGGGGCCACGATTCTATCTGGGTGATTGTAGACCGTTTGACCAAGGTGGCTCATTTTCTGCCAGTGATGACAGATTATACCACGGGTCAGTATGCCCAGTTGTTCATCGCTGAGATCGTCAGATTACATGGGGTGCCCCTGAATATTGTGTCAGATAGAGACAAGATTTTTGTGTCACGTTTCTGGGAAAGCTTTCAGGAAGCTATGGGTACAGAGTTGAGAATGAGTTCAGCTTACCACCCACAGACAGATGGACAGACAGAGCGTACTAATCAGATGTTGGAAGATATGCTACGCATGTGTGTTCTCGATTTCGGAGGAGGTTGGGAACCACACCTTCCACTGGTAGAGTTTGTTTATAATAACTCCTATCAGTTTACGATTGGCATGGCTCCATTTGAGGCTCTGTATGGCAGGCCTTGTCGTTCTCCAACTTGTTGGCTCGAGGTGGGGAACAACAAGTTGCTAGGACCAAAAGTGATTCAGGAGACCTCCGCGAGGATTGAGATAATCAGGAGTCGTATTCGGGTAGCCCAAGACAGACAGAAGAGCTACGCTGATGCGAAACGGTTCTTCCGGGAGTTTAAGGTGGGAGATCAAGTGTTGTTGCGTGTATCTCCTATGAAGGGGGTTATGAGGTTCGGGAAGAAGGGGAAATTGGCTCCGAGGTACGTAGGACCATTTCCCATCATCGAGAGGATTGGGCCGGTAGCATACAGGTTGGGATTACCAGAACATTTACACCGCATCCACGATGTATTCCACATCTCGTCGTTGAGACGATATCTTCGGGGTGATATGGCCCATACTCACATTGCGATAGATGAGATTGACTTACAGTCTGATAGCTCTTACGAAGAGAGACCATTGACTATTCTAGACTACAGTGAGAGGAGATTGAGGTCGAAAATAGTTCCACTTGTGCGAGTCCAGTGGGAACATCATAATGTGGAGGAATCCACTTGGGAGCGTGAGGCAGATATGCGCGAGAGATATCCAGAGTTGTTTTTACCAGGTATGCCTTAGTTTCCGAATTTCGGGACGAAATTCCGTTATTAGGGGGGAAGTATGTAATACCCCGTATTTTTATGCTATATTTAATTTGGGGATTTATTAAATTTAATGTAATGGGTTATTTAATAAAAATCCGGAAATTAATTATGTTAAAATTATTAACGTGACGAGAGTTAGTAATTATGAGAAACTTGTTATATATTACTAATGAGCATAGTAATATATTATATTGGTTATATTGAATGTCAAAAGTGAATTAAATGACTATTTCAGAAATTTAAGTAAGGACGTGCCTGTGTCACGTCGGAACTTATCTTGTCAAATAAAAAGTGAATATTTTATAAGTTGTCCATATGGTCGTTTTGAGTGCGCCAACGCGTCCGAAAGGGTCGAGATAGTCATAAAAGTATACCCGGGGGGTTAGTTTGGGCCCCAGGGCATTTTTAGGCCTAATTAGTGACCCGGGAGGGCATTTTAGTCTTTTTCCAAAATAGGGTAATTAAACCCACGAATTTTAGCAGCCTTTATCAGCTGGTTAGGCTAGCCATTTAGGGTTAGAACATTCAGAACCCTAAGACGGCCATTGGAGAAGAGAGGAGAGACCTTTCAAGGTGATTCAAGGCCAAAACACCTCCGTTTGCACCACCGTCACCACCACCGCGTAGATCGCGAGGAGGAGAACACAACCACACCAAAATCAACAGGAAATCAGACTTCTGAAAATCCCAGGCAAGTGTTTAACTTGCGTATTTCGTTAGTGCAATGTTCATATTAGTTTAGGATTAATTAGGAATGTAATCCATGTAAGAAAACCCCAAATTTTGATAGGAAATTGCATGTAGAGAAGATTAAAACCTTATGCTGAAAACTCTTGATGATATAGATGTATTACCCACGAATTTTGATGTTATATTAGGAAGAAATTCTGGAGAAAAACTGAATGGAATTATAGTTATGAAAACTTTAGGGTTCTTGATGTTTAGATGAGATTTTGGGTTGTTTAACCATGATTAATGATGTATACACGCATGCTAAACGTTAAAAACGTCTGGAATTATGTTAGTATGTTAGTAGCAGACTTTTGGGACGATTAGTGTTGGAAAATATGGTTATTGATGATGAGTTTTGATGAATTCCGTCACTGCACTTTCTGCAGAATTTTTGCCCAGACCTGCTTGATCGATCGATCGAGCCTAGAGCATCGATCGATCGAAGGTTCGATAGATCGAGCCCCAAGCTTCGATCGATCGACCCCTCCTGGCAGACTCCTATTTCCCTTGTTTAATTAGTTAACTTAAGTTTATCATGAAATAATCTTTGGGCATCGTAAATAAAATAATTTGGGAGACATTAAGGACCAGTAGGGTATATGGATAAATGTTAGAACCCTTAATCTTCAACGAGAATGGTATTTATGAGTTATTTACTTTAGGTTGGTAGATTTATGAATTTAAAGGGTGAGGTGTGTAAGAGAGTCACGTTGGAATTAAATAAAGTCACGTACTGAATTTCAGATTGGTGAGAATATAATCCATGAGTGTTAGGCAATAAGGGAGAAACCCTTCGAGTTAAGGTTAGGAATGAAACCGTATGCGTAACTCTTTAAATGTGAAATTAAAAATAAACGGTATAATTACGGGTGATGAGAAGAACCGATATTAATATGATAAAATGGTATATTTATATGATTGTGTGTACATATATTATATACATGTGAAAAACATACCGCGCTACTTGCTATCCTTGAGGTTACCGCGCTGGGACAGTCTTATCTCGATGGGACCTTTATGGGGGATATTGACTTGTACCCTAGAAGATAGATATCCTTGGTACAGGCTATCGAATTGATAGTTCAGACGGTCCTAAGAGACGCGAGTATGTGCCATCCTCTTAGAGACTTGGAATCTATGCTTCGCCTCGATATTGTTTGTATATGTGTTAATACAATTCGAGAGTGATTCCGAATTTGTATTCCCCTTGATTTGAGTGGTATAGGGTTTGGATAGTGGAAGTATGCACGCACCATAGTTATTCGGGGTGCTGTTATATATATATTATACGAGTAGATAATATATATATATATATGAGATTATGACAATTGAAACTGTTTACTGCAATGTGATAGTAGAACATAGTTGTTAACGCATATTATTAAATACTTATATTGAAAAGTATAATATGTCACTGGAAAACTTTATCGTTTTTATAAAGTTAAAAATAGGGAATTGTGTTTACAAATTTGAACATCTTTTAAAAAAAAAATGGAATCGCGTATTGTAAATCTTTCGGGTAATCTAAGTTAAGTTTAATCTTTTAGAAAGCCAAGTGCGATAGTTGATAAATGAACCGTTGGGAAGGTTAGTGCGATAGGTGTGCACGTTAGAAGAGAGGTGAGTATTTTCTCAAGAGAGAGACGCACTAATATGATTTGCATTGGCCTGTATCAATTTAAATACTTGCTAAACGTATTTTAAATCAAACACACTTTCGGGATCTGACCCGTTTCTTTTTCTCTCTCTCTCTCTTGTATATATATATGTATATTTTCAGGTGCCCAGCCACAGGGGCGTCTTGCTTAGGATCCCTTGAGAAGAACGAGCTGCAGCTTAGGTGGGAGTTGCAGGTCACTTGAGTAGACGGCTTCTGTTATTGACTCCACTCCTATTACTCTCATTTATTGGGCACGTGTCGCCCCTTTTCATCTTTTCATTTGTTGTTGGGATTTTGTATTTCATTTATTTCCAGTATTGTTCTATGGGATTTATTCAGGATGGATTTGTGGTTTTAGTTCCATTTGTTGACATTCGATTGACGAATGTATTATGTTATTTGGTTTATTGTGGTGTGATTCTTTATTGTAGAAATGTTGTTTTAATTAAAATAAATCTTTTTCTTTAATTAAAATTTGGAAAGTTTTGTATGGAAAATGTTTTGACACTTAGCTTAATTATTTAGGGTGATAAATTGGAAAATTATTTTTATCGACAGTGATGCTGAGAATGAACCAACTGTTTATCTTGATTTAATTTAATAAAGGAGTGATCGCCCGGTATTTAATTAGGCGGGGTGTCACACAATCATATATTAATTTACTAAAAAAATCAATAATCAATCAATTCTTTACAAGGGACACTACGCGCACACATACATAGACACAGATGCAGCCCCCCACCCCTACCCCACCACCCACCACCCATACCTTCCCTCACCCCCACCCCCACCCCCTCCCCCCTCACCCCACCCCCACCACCACACCCCCTGCCCCCATCACCCCAGACACACCACAACTGCACACACACACAACCCACCACCCACCCCCTGCAACCTCCCCCACCACACACCACCACACACATATACACACACATACACATACATATACACACATATATATACACACATACATATACACACATATATACACACACATACACACACATATAGAAATGAAAGAGAAAGAGAGGAAAAAATATACCTTAGAGAGAGAGGGAGAGCACTGAAATCGCTTGTAGAGAGAGAGAGATAGGGAAACCAAAAAACGGTGGGAAGAAAAAGATCCTAGGGCTTTTTTTACTGAAGATATTGTCACGGTCGTGTCAAGATCCTTAACCGTGATAATTATTTTAAGTATTGTCACGGTTATTGACCGTGACAAGTCCGTGACAATAATTTTTGTCACGGACTTGTCACGGTCAATAATCTTGATAATACTTTATCACAGTCATGTCACGGTCAATGACCGTGACACAAAACGCATGTTTATTGTCACGGTCAATGACCGTGACAAGGGTGGCCGGCTGAAAGGCGACATTTTGGCCATTTTGGTGTAGTGTCTTCATTGAGGATAAGCATCAATTCCGAAGTCCTCTGATTAGGAATGGAATCATGCTTAATAGTTTCTGTTGATACCAAATTTAGTCTGCTGACATGGCTCAATAAAGTGAAGACACGTGGCAATCTACGTGGCAACAACAAGCATTTTCGAGGAACTCACATGCTCCGAGGAACCATACTACAATGAGGAGCACTGATTCCCCGAGGAACTCATACGCTCCAAGGAACTAGAACTCTCCGAGGAACTCTTGAATACCGAGAAGCTTAGGCGGTCCGAGCAGCTCAGGCGGTCCGAGCTGCACCTCGAACAAAGCATTAATAGCAGGATAACCAACAGTTTGACTGTTCATTAAATGCTTATCATTCAGACGCATACGCTTAAGGGGCATTGAATGTATTATCCTTTCATATGTACATCATTTAATGTATTACCCTTTCACATTACAACCTCAGGGCTATAAATACATTGTACAATCCTCATTGTAAAGGGGACCGGAATTTCTTGAGGTAACTTGTAATCGAGAATTCCCATACAATCAGCAATACCATAACAGTGGACGTAGGCCATTCTTATAAGGCTGAACCACTTTAAAAATTCTTTGTCTCATTTATTTATCTCTGATTGAATAATTAGATATGATCTAATTTTTTACATCAACAGATTGGCGTCGTCTGTGGGAACGACTGGTAATATCGTTTTCCATCAAAAATAATCCATCACAAATGGATGATATTCCAGAATCAAGCAATCGAAACACTGGAAGCCCTCCAAATCCATCTGCTCCGCCAAATATTCCAGATCTGGCTGGAATAATGACAAATCTGGCTCAGGGCCAGACCGTCATGCAAGAAACTATGCGTCAACTCATACAAACCCTCCTTGGTGGTGCACCAACCCATTCAAGACCATGAAGTATTCAAATAAATACTCGTGCGTCTTCTTCGCGTACTAGGCGTACCAATTCATATCGCAATGAGGAGTCTGAAGATATTTCTTATCAACCTGGACGAACTTCGTCAGTGCGAGCCACAGATACTGAACAACGTATCACTCTCTCCCCAGAAAGGACCAGTGCGCTAGAAAGCAGAGTATCTCCTTTCGATCAATTAGGTCCTAGGAGGAGCAAAAGTCTCCTAGAGCCCCATCGAGGAGTTTTCGACGACCATCAGATTTAAGGGAAGGATCTGCCCAGTCGCGACCAGCTGATCGTCAAGATAGATCCCAGGAGGCCACTTCAACGCAATCATCTGCTCGAACCAACAGGCCCGAGGAAGGAAATGATTCATGGAAAGGCTCTATTCAAAGGCTGGAGGATAGATTGGGGGAAATGGTTAAAGCTTTGAACCCTCTACAACGAACTTTTATTCGAGGAACACCTTTTGTCCAGGCCATTGTAGATTTTCCAACACCATCAAAATTCAAAGCACCTGTTGTGACCCCCAAATATGATGGAAAGACTGACCTCATCCTTCATATAGAACAATACCAAGCTGCAGCCGACATCTATGCTGTTCCAGATGAGATGAGATGCAGGGCATTCTCGGGAACTCTTACCGGATCTGCTCAAATATGGTATAATAACCTTCCTCGGGGTAAGATCTCAACTTTTCTTCAACTGGCCGAGTTATTCATTGGGAATTTCTATTTTGGGGCAAAGCCAGTTAAACGAGTAGCACATTTGTTAAGTGTTAGACAAAAGGCTGGTGAGAGTACCAGAGATTATATAACTCGTTTTAATAACGAGAAACTTGAAGTCATTGATTATGAGGAGAAGACAACAATTACCGCCTTGATGAGTGGACTACTGCCCAACAAGTTGTACTACACTTTGGCCAAAGATCCACCTAGAACCATATCAAACCTGATGGGAAAAGCGTCCAAGATTATGAATGCCGAGGAGGCTATGGCTGCGAAGAAGAACATGGATGCCAAAGAAACCAATGTGGAAGGTGATAAAGCTAAGAAGAAAGAGCATAAGAACAATGGTAATGACAAACATTCAAGAACAAGGTCGGTATGGGATGCAATGAAGAAATTCGATAATTATACTCCTTTGAAGAAGGATATCAACCATGTTCTAGAAGAAATCAAGAGCAACGAGCAATTAAACTGGCCAGAGAAAATGAAGGCAGACCCTGACAAGAGGAATAAGGCAAAGTATTGCGAGTTTCATAAAGATCATGGCCATATGACAAAAAATTGCATAGCTCTTCAGAATGAAATTGAAACACTCATCAGACGAGGAAAGCTGGCAAAATATGTTGATCGTGGAAGCGAAAGAAGAAACAACGACCGAACAAGAGAGAGGTCTAGATCTCCTCGTCGAGTAGAGGAGAACAAGAAAAGAAACCATGAAGTTGATCCCGAACAAGAGAAAGGCAGTTATGATTAAATTAGTTGTCAATAAATACCTATCGAGCTCTTGATGAGAATGAGGCATTGTTCCTCTCCTTGTATAAAAGCTTCTCAAACGTGTTGATGTAACGCCTACATGATGTATTTGGAGATGGAATATCACGACAGTCTAGCCAAACAGATGAAATGTCCATTATGGATTTATCTAAGACTGAGGGTGAGAGAGGAATGGGACTATGGACTTACCTAAAAAGAGTAAACATAATGTGGGACATCGTTAAGCAACACGAACCTCCAATGATGTTTCGCAAAATCATGCCATGCTCTTAATTCCTAATGAATTCAATAACAACTTCCCAAATGAGTACAGTGTGGAGTATTTTTAAAAATGAAAGAAAAAAAAGAAAACTGTACGACAATAATGCAGTTGGAATAAGAGCATACCTTCATAGTGATATGAATCCCTTATGTACTTTTGTTTCTTGTGTTAAATCAAGAAACAAAAAAAGAATATAGTGTCCAACACATTCTTGTGTTTACAATAGCACCATAGGGTGTAGAGAGAGAAAGGATGTGTATCTTGTATATGGGGTTTCTAGGTTCTCTTGGATCTCCCGGATCTCCTGGATCTCTTTTTTATCTCTCCCCTTTTTGGCTAAGGGGATACATGTATTTATAGTGATGGGAGAAAAAGAGATTCATTGTATGTAGACATTTATGTCTACGTTCAATGAATCTAATTGTTGAATTGCTTGGTATGCTATGTGTTGTCATCTATTAATACAGTATAAATGTACATTAAGGCTCATTAAATGCGTTGTCATCTTCATTAATGCACATTAAATGCATAGTTATCCTTTGATCTTCCTGGTTGGTATGCCGACCAACTCTCCTCGGGTGCTGACTAACTCTCCTCGGGTGTCGACCAGCTCTCCTCGGGTGCCGACTAATACTCCTCGGGTGCCAACTAATTTTCCTCGGGTACTGACCAACTCTCCTCGGGTGCCGACTACCAACTCTCATCGGGTGCCGACTAATACTCCTCGGGTGCCGACCAACTCTCCTCGGATGTCGAATATTGCCACGTAGGATGACACGTGTCCTTTTCTGATTGGTCCTCGTAGATGGATAATTTTTGCGTTAATAAAAGAGTTATTACAAAAATAAATTATTGACTAATAAAATTAAAAATTTATAAACTCTTAATGTTCCTCTTCGTAATAACTTTCCACCATGAGTATAGTTATGCATAATTCTCTTTCACCAAAGTAAGAAATACAAACACGTGTCAACCATATAATGAAATAGAAGATATATAATTAAAATGTGGAAGAAAACCAACTTTTACACATTTTAGATCAAGTGCAAGCATTCTAATGTAATCAAACGTATTTAGGTAATTACAATAACCAAAATATTTGACTCAATACCTGTTTTATTCAATTCAGTATGTATGTCGCTAAACAAAGATGATTATAGTGAACACATCTTACCTAGTAGCATTCAAATGAAATCATCTAGATTCTCCTACACCATAAGTTTACATACCCGGGATGAATACACATTTGCAGCCCGGGGACCTATACAATGAAAATATTCTAACCAAGAATCCCAAATATCCATCAGAAGCACATAACATTGTTTTGAATCCAAGGTCATATAAATCACCTTATCTCCTTAGAAAATCTTGTTTGTCCCATAGAAGCAATTATTCAAATACCTTAATTGGAAAGAACCAAAAATATTTTTCACAGATGAAAAATCTACACAACCAAAATATTAATGATAGCTACAAACTAAAGTTTCAAAAAATTAGTTGGTTAGTATGCTTACAACATTCAAAATAACCCCTACACACTTTAAGAAAAGCATGATGGGATTCAGTGAGGTAGCTTCTGATGAGTATGAGAGTAACCTCAATAAACAGTCATAAACCAATTAGATACCATATTAACAAAATTGACCAAATAATCGAATTAGAAGAAGAACATACATATATTCTAATTCTTAACACTTGTAATCCCCAATAAAAAAATGTATTTTTGGCAATACAGTTTATGGAATATTTTTGGTATTACAACCTCAACAAAATCATATAAACAAATCAATAGTTAATGTTGAGCCCTAAATACCATAGCAATTGAGTACCTTGAGAAGAAGTTGCGTGGAGGAGGATGTGGAGGGATTTGGGGGCAGAGAGGGGTTGGGGATGGAGGGGCAGATGGGTTTGGGGGAGGAGAGGGATGGGCGGAAGGCGGGGCATGGGGAGCATAGAAGGGCGGGGGATGGGGAATGCTTGGAGCAGAGAGGGAGTTTCGGGGGTTGGATGAAATTTCTTTTTTTTTTCCTTCTTTTTTTGTATGATAATAGAACGTTAAAGCGGGAAGGAAAATTTTGAGGAGGGAGTCAATTTTTTTAGCCATCTCAAATAGTAAGATACTATTTGAGAGGGAAAATAATAAACTGTCTTTTTAAGAGTATTTTATAAGACGTGTAATATAAGGGGTTTTAAATACTTGATACTATTTGAGACGGCAAGTAATAATCCGTCTCTTAACATGACTTTATAAGACGGGTAATATAAGGGGTTTTAAATACTTGCTTTTTTTAAGACAGTCAATTATTTCTGTCTCAAAAAGTATGTTTTAGATACTTAAATTTAGCCGTCTCAAAAACTTCGGTCCTAAAAACTACTTTTTTTTGTAGTGTGTTCTATATCCTCATGATGACCCATTGGTGATCAAGGTGAGAATGAAGGAGGTAATGATTTCAAGAGTACTGGTCGACAATGGTAGCTCGGCAGACATCATGTTCTACTCGTGCTTCGATAGTTTAAATCTAAAGTTATCTCAACTGTAGCCTTATCATAGACCCCTCCTCGGTTTTGCTGGCGAGAAAGTATTTCCACTTGGGACGATCAAGTTGGATTTATTCATTGGTACGTGGCCTACTTGTCGGACAGAAAGAATACGCTTTTTCGTGATGGATAAGAATGTTCAATCATCATACAATATCATCATGGGAAGAGTAGGATTGAAGAAATTTGAGGTTGTACCATCTACAGTGCATCAGTGCCTAAAATTTCCAACAAATTTTGGAGTAGGAGTTGTGAAGGGTGACTAGAAAGTAGCTCGGGAATGCTATTATTCATCCGCCGAGCAAGAGGAACTGGAAGAATCAAGGAAAAACACTACTACTTATCAAGTGGAAGAAGGGGCAGAAATTGAAACATTGGATCCTAGAGATGAGTTACAACTCGTGAAGGGTCAAGTGGTGGAAGCTACTGAAAACATCATTCTAGACGACAAGCACCCTGAACGAACTACTCAAGTAGGTTCGTCGTTGTAAGCCTCACTAAAACAGCAATTGATAACTTTTCTTAGAAGCAGAAAGCAAACTTTTGCGTGGAGTCATGAGGATATGCCCGGAATAGATCCAAATTTCTTATGTCACGAACTCAATGTGAATAAGGAAATCAAGCCAGTGAAGCAGAGAAGAAGAGTGTTCAGCCTCGAGAAGAATCAAGCTATACAGGAGGAAGTCGAGAAGCTCAAGAAAGCCTGCTTTATTGAAGATGTTAAATATCCTGACTGGTTAGCAAATGTGTTGATGGTGAAGAAGAAGAATAACAAGTGGAGGATGTGTGTAGACTTCACCGACCTCAACAAAGCATGCCCAAAGGATCACTTTACATTGCCCCGAATTGATCAACTGGTTGATGCTACCGCGGGACACAAGCTGCTGAGCTTCAGGGATGCTTATTCTGGTTACAATCAAATTAAAATGAAACCTGAAGACAGGGAGAGTACTTCTTTCATTACCCCTAGGGGAACTTATTATTATAATGTTATGCCTTTTGGTTTGAAAAATGCAGGTGCGACATATCCGAGGCTGATGAATAAAGTCTTTACTGAACAAATCAGTGCAATATGGTAGTCTATGTTGATGATATGCTGACAAAGAGAAAGAAAGTTGCCGATCATCTAGTTGACTTAAGTCAGAATTTTGATCAACTAGATAAATATCAAATGAAGCTGAACCCGACGAAGTGCATATTTGGAGTATGAGAAGGCATATTTCTCGGTTACATTGTCAACCAACGAGGCATTGAAGCAAATCCTAAAAAGATCAAAGCTCTATTAGGGCTGCGATCTCCAACGACGAAGAAAGAGGTGCAAAGTCTTACAGGACGAGTAGCAGCACTCAACATATTTGTATCGCGAGCAACTGATCGATGTCTCCCATTCTTCAAGACACTCCGAAAGACTTTCGAGTGGAATGATGAATGTGATAAGGCTTTTTAAGACTTAAAGAAATACTTGGGAGCACCTCCATTGTTATCCAGGACAGTAATGGGAGAAAAATTGTACTTGTATCTAGAAGTATCGGAGAATGCAGTCAGCTCAGTGTTGATAAGAGTGGATAATGGAGTACAAAAACCAATCTACTACACAAGTAAGGCTTTTCGAGGAGCAGAGATCAGATTTACAAGGCTGAAAAAGTTAGCACTGGCGCTGATTGAGGCGAGTAGGAGAATGAGGCCATACTTCCAGGCTCATACTATAGTCGTATATATACTGATATGCCGTTGAGACAAGCCCTTCATAAACCAGAAAAATCAGGGAGATTGATGTATTGGGCAATAGAGATCGGTGAATACGGTATAGTCTATGAACCCAGATCATCGCTTAAAGGGCAAGCTGTAGCGGATTTTATAGCAGAGTTCACCTATCCTGATACTCCCGAGGAGCAAAAGTTGCTCGCTGATCAACCTGTGGATGTTACAGGATCAACAAATACAAGCTCAGACCAACTCTGGTTGGTAAAAGGGCAAGTGGATGTTACAGGATCATCAAATTAGAGCTCAGGCCAACTCCGATTGGTAAAAGGGCAAGAAAAGATGATCAATGAAGAGTGAGAAATATCAGGGGAAGATGAAAGGAAGCAACAAATATTTCACCGAGGAACTCTGTCAGATCAGAAGTTTGAAGATAAGTTACCTATATGGAGGCTATATGTAGATGGCTGATCTTGCACAACAGGCAATGGGACAAGAATAGTTTTGAGCACTCTAGATGAGGTCGACATGGAATACGCCCTACGTTTCCAATTCAAAGCTTCCAATAATTAGGCTGAGTATGAGGATATGATTGCAGGTCTTAATTTGGGAAAAATTATGGAGGCGCAACAGATTATTGTGTTCAGTGATTCTCAATTAATCGTAAATCAAATGTTGGGAATATATGCATCCAAAGGAGAATTAATGATCAAGTACCATGCAAAGGTGATGGAGTTGGTGTCAGAATTTGCTGCTATTCAGCTGGTCAGAATACCAAGAATGGAGAATGCAAGAGCAGATGCCCTAGCTCGATTAGCATCAGCTACTCGTACCGAGCTACAAAGAACAATCCCAATTGAAGTTTTAGCTGGTCGGAGTACAGATGAAGATTTGGCGATGAACTTTATCACCCTTGATTTAGGACCATCTTGGATGGATCCCATCAGGGCATATATTGAAGAGGGAGAATTACCAATTGACAAGCACGCAGCCAAGAAATTGAAGTTTAAAGCTGCTCGGTATGTATTAACTAACGGTATTTTATATAGACGAGGAATTATCGCAGGTTTGCAAAGATGTGTACATCCCTCCGAGGTGAAAGACTTGATTGAAGAGATCCATGAAGGGTCCTGCGGAGCCCATGTAGCAGGTCAGACGCTTTTGCAAAGGATGATGACGCAAGGATATTACTGGCCGATGATGAGGGATGATTGCATAGCCTATGCCAAGAAATGTGACAAGTGCTAGCGTTTTTCTGCCATCCGAAGAACTCCACAAGCATTATTGACACCCATCACTTCCCCTTGGCCATTTTCCATGTGGGGAATAGATTTGGTCGGACCACTGCCAACGACTAGAGGAAGGTTTAAATACCTCGTCGTCGCAGTGGCTTATTTTACTAAGTGGGTGGAAGCTGAGCCTCTCATTGATATGACGTACGAGAAGGTGTACCAATTTATTTGGAAGAACATCATTTGTCGATATGGTCTTCCTCATGCTTTCATCACAGACCATGGAACATAATTTGATAACAAGGAATTCGTTGCCTATTGTCATCAACCAAATGTGTTGAAGATCCACTCAGCACTAGGCCATCCTCAAAGAAATGGACAAACTGAAGTGACAAACAGAACACTGCTGAATGGTTTGAAGAAAAGACTGGACGATGCGAAAGAAAATTGGATCAACAAGTTATAGTCAGTACTGTGGGCCTACCGAACTACTCCCCGAGTAGCAATTGGAGAATCTCCATATATGCTAGCGTTTGGAAGTGAAGCTGTTATACCTGCCGAGTTGGGCCTCCCACACACAGGGTACTGAATTTCAATTCCCCTGTCAGCGAATTAATGAGAAGATTGGATTTAGACATGCTCGAGGAAGTTAGAAGAGGATCTTGAAGCTTTTATAGCTTCATCCTTCTTTAAAATTGTATTGAAGCAGCTCACCAACCGTGAAAAGAAAATGAAATCAAGTCAGAGACAGATATAATAAGGGAAAGATGAAAAGTTTAAAGTAAAAGGACTTACTGAAGTAATGTGACGAGCTTCCAAAGAGGTAACCATATCCCGAGAAAGGTTTTCCTCGATACCTTGGATCTCGAGAATAATCCAAGTCTTCACCGAGCTCATGGCAGAGCTCGGGGGAATGAAAGTGGGAACTCCACTAGTCGGAGGCTGAGAGATGGTGTCAGCCAAATTGACCGAGGAGCTCTTCTTCAGCTTCCTCGGGGGAGCAGGAATAGATTCAACCAAGGAGGAACTCTTGGTCGGTGATATTATAATCACCTCTTCTGGAGCAGCAGACTTGCTCCGAGCCACTGGGGGCTTCTCGACAACCTTCACAATAGGGGCAGCCGAGGAAGGTCCATCAGTTTTCTTTGTCCCCTCCCCTGGGACGGCAATCTTACTTCTTTTTGCCTCTCCAGCACCAGAGGAAGGTTTCTTGAACAAGGTGGGAGGTCTTATTTTCTTCATCCTTTCACTTAAAGGAATATGTGATTCAGGCGAAGAACTGGTAGAAGCTGGTACTGGCTCTGCGTCACTTATCACCGGACGAGCAGTGAAAGAAGCGGTGTAGCTCTTGTACTGCAGCAGATACGAGGCTGACCTAATGTGCTCGTCGGCAACACTCTGATGCAAACTCCAGATAAGTTTCAAATGCCTTATATTCACGTCTGCTTCTTTTGGACACTTTCTTTTGCTATCAACTGCAAATAAATAAACATTGAAATATCAGTGGCACATTTTGTCAAACACAGAAGAAACATGATTTCAAAATAAATAAAATGAAATAAAAATAACCTATCCCATTGCCATAGGGAGGGCATCTGGGACCCTGATAAACTTCATCTCCAGATAAAGGAGCATGTTGCCAATTTTTTATAACTTCGTGCTCAAAATAGTCCCTATTGGCATCCGGGAGATTGACTACTAAAGCCCTATTTAAAAATATAGTTTTTAAATAAAAGGTGTTATCACCCACTGCCCATCTATAACAAAACATGATTTCTATAATTCCTATGCGAGTTCCATGAATTTGATTTAACCTATGCACCCTATTAACTATTCTCCATATATTGGGGTCTATTCTTGCAGGAACAACGTCAAAATATTGACAAAATTCCAGACATAAAGGATTGGGAGGAAAAGAAAATCCACACTCAGCAATAAAGAGACTGGGGAACCAATGTCCCTCAGCCAAACGGAAATAGTCAGAAGGCTCTTTCAGAACAACCCAAGAGGGAATAGAAAAATCAGAGCGAAACTTATTAAGAGATTCGACAGGGTAAACCATGATGAATAAAATGAAGAAGAAGGAAGAAGATCTTACAGAAAAAGAGTGGATTTGTTGACAACGAACGATGAAAAGGATGAACGCACAAGAGAGTAAGATAATAGAAAACTCGAAAATACAAATTTGAAAAGGTAGAAGACGATGGGAGTGTCTGTGAAGTTTAAATACTCTGCCTTGGGAAACGATAAAGTAATGATTACAAAAAGAAACAATTACGCTACCGGCGGCTAGAAGGAAAAAAGGGCACGACAATCGAAGCGAGAAAAAACGATTATGCTACCTGCGACTAGAAGGACAAAAAGGGCGCGACAATCGAAGCGGTTATAAAAATTCAAAAAAGGCTAATTCTATGAATTTGGAAGGAAAAATAAATACACGGGAAACACTCCTAAAAATCAGGAGGATCATTTAGGGCTACCATATTCCGAGAAAGAATGTTCCACACTCCTCAAATTTCGAGCTATGAAACATTGGGGGCTTCTGTTGATACCAAATTTAGTCTGCTGACATGGCTCAATAAAGTGAAGACACGTGGCAATCTATGTGGAAACAACAAGCATTTTCGAGGAACTCATATGCTCCGAGGAACCATACTACAACGAGGAGCACTGATTCCCCGAAGAACTCATACGCTCCGAGGAACAAGAACTCTTCGAGGAACTCTTGAATACCGAGAAGCTTAGGCGGTCTGAGTTGCACCTCGAACAAAGCATTAATAGCAGGATAACCAACAGTTTGACTGTTCATTAAATGCTTATCATTTAGACGCATACGCTTAAGGGGCATTGAATGTATTACCCTTTCATATGTACATTATTTAATGTATTACCCTTTCACATTACAGCCTCAGGGCTATAAATACATTGTACAATCCTCATTGTAAGGGAGACCAGAATTTCTTGAGATAACTTGTAATCGAGAATTCCCATACAATCACCAATACCATAACAGTGGACGTAGGCCATTCTTATAAGGCTGAACCACATTGAAAATTCTTTGTCTCATTTATTTATCTATGATTGAATAATTAGATATGATCTAATTTTTTACATCAACAGTTTCCAAGACCTCTTTAGGAAATTTCTTTTGGCTAAAAGGGTTATGAGGGGAACTCAATTTTTCCCTGGTCTGCGCGCTCTGGCGAAGAAACTCTAAGTAATCCTGTATCGGAGGATATTGATCTTCATTGATCACCATCTTCTCTTTTCCAGGTCTTTGGTGGAATTTTCCACGACCTATGCCACGTCCTCTAGAGGGGCCACTCATTTATTCTGTATAAACTCCCTGGTTAGAAAATCAGGAAGATAATTGTTTTCACCTTTGATATGTTCAATATCAAAATCAAATGAGGAAAAATTTGCGTGTCATCTGGAAAAAAACCTGTTCTAAAACAATATTTTCAACATCTTTTTGCAAAATCTGTTTTACAGCACTACAATTAATACGTAGTAAAAATTTCTGATTTAACAAATCATCTTGAAATTTTGTAATGCATTTAGCGATCAAAAGAATTTCTTTTTTAATGGTAGAGTAATTTTTCTGGGCATCTTTCTAAGATCCAAAAGTAAAACGAACTAATTCTTCCTTTTTAGTTAAATAATTGATTTGTTTTAAAATTCCACCATAACCTATATCTGAGGCGTCTGTTTCAACAACTCTTGAAAATGAGGGATTGACCAAAGCTAGACACGGTAATTGTTTAACCTTTAGTTTAATTTTTTGAACAGCTTTGGTGTGCTCAGAAGTCCAAGGAGCAGGGTTCTTTTTCAACCTAGTGTAAAGAATTGCACTGTCTTGTGCAAGATTCCTATAATAATCACCAATATAGTTGAGACTACCAAGAAATCTTTGAAGTTGAGTTTTTTTTTAATTCATCAGGTAATTTATAAGCAAACGTAATACTTCTATCAATAGGGAGTATTTTCCCTTCCCCAATGTTGTGCCCTAAAAATCTAATATTAGTTTGAAATTTTTTCATTTTAGGGGCCAAGACAACTAATCCGTTAGTTTTAATAACATCTTTAAAAAAATTTAAATGTTTAAAGTGTTGATCAATCGATTGTGAAAAGATAAGAATATCATCAATATAGACAATAGAAAAATCAGAATAAGGATTAAATATATCATTCATGATATTTTGAAATTCAGAGGGGGAATTCTTATGCCCAAAAGGCAAACCATTCCATAAGGGCCAAATGGAACCATAAAAGAAATTTTATACCGATCTTGTCGGGCAATATGGATCGGCCTATATCCAGATTTTAAATCAAATTTGGAAAAGATAGTGGCAGAGTTAAGCTGATCAAGTAAATCCTTTTTATTAGGAATTGGATATCTTATCCATTACAAAACATTATTAAGGGGCTTATAATTAATTACAAGCCTAGGAACACCTCGTTCCTTTTCAGCAGCCTTATTAACATAAAAAGTTGTACAACTCCAAGGAGAATAACTTTTAGTTATAAGCTTTTTATCTAAAAGACTCTGAATCTCATTCTTACAGAGGTCAAGAAATTCAGTCTTCATTTGACTGGGTCTGGCCTTTGTAAGAATGGATTTTTCGTTAAAACCAGTTTCATAAGGGAGAGAAACAATATGTTTCTTCCTATCCCAAAAAGCATTAGGGATATCACTGCAAACTTCAGTTATTAGTTAGTTTTTAACAACATTAATTTTTTGCAGTACATTAGGTAAAACCAATTTCTGTTTAATAGTTAAAAAAGAGATTTCTTTTTGAAGAAAATTTAAATGGTTTTCTTTAAAAATAATATTATTTGTCAAAGAGTTAATTTTCTTAATCTCAGGCTGGGTAATAAATTCAAAAACAATTTTTTGGTTTTGAATGGTGGCATATATTCCACTAGAATAAATTTTATCAATTGGCATAAGCAAAGATAAAAATGGAGTATCTAAAATTATCTGTTGGGATAAATCGCTAATAAGAAAGAAGGTACTATCCAAACAAATTCCATTGTTACAAATGGCAACCTTAGTTAATTTATATTTAATGCCCATACTAGCACCACTGGCATTAAACAAGGATTGAGTCGTCTTCTCAAAGTATTCAGTGGGAACAATTCCCTCTTGAATACAATTCATATCAGCACCGCTATCAACAAGAGCAATGATGTTACACAAAGTAAATTCATTGTTGATAACCAGGATGATAGTAGTGTACCATTTCTGGATAGGTACACGATTGATAACACCCAAATAATCCACAAAATCTTCAGTATTTGAAGTTTCTGGATTAGAATGCTTTGAAGCATTTTTTAGACTATTAATCTCAATTTACATGTTATTTTGCTGATCCCTAAGTTGTTTTAACTCATTTTTAAGGAAATTGACTTCATGTCTTAGGTCAGTAATGTTAGCTGGCCTAATAGATTCTCCACCTTTTTTCTAAACGGTTGAGTACTTCGTTAAGGCTGTACTCTTGGGTTTTAGAAAGGAAGTCTGAAGAATTATGAGCATTCTCCCGGGTATAGCAAGACTTAATTAATTTGAGAATACTGTCAGGGTCAGTTACTTGATTGATGACATCAATCATAGTTTGTTGCTGACTGGTAAGGACATTAAGGCTTAATCCATTCATCTGAAGAATGGATTGAAGATGATTGCATCTCTCAGTTAAGGGTTTACACTGGCAATCTCCTTTCTCGGAGATGTCTGAGTCACTAGAGTTTTGGATATAATAAAGCTCATCATTGATCTTAGAGGAATCCTTTAGATCTTCAGAGGAGCTAGAATTAAGCAAGAGTTTGCTTAATTGCGTCTTCAAATGATCATTAATTTGAAGGTTATTAATTTTAGTTTCCATTTTGCATTTATTAGCAAAGTGGAAATATTTACCACATTTAAAACATTTAGGGTTATATTTGTTGGTTTTTATTTTCCTAACAAATTTTCTTTTAGAATTATCACCCTGATTATAAGAAACATTACTATTATTACGTTTCCTTTTATGTTTATAATAGGGTTTTTTAGGAACTTTCTTGTTCCTTTTGGAGACTTTACGAGTGGAAGTCTCATGAGTATTGTAAGCAAACTCATCACAAAACTCACCTAACTCTTCTTTTTAGAAAGATTCTACTTCTTAAGCTGTCTTTGTAGCTTAAGGTCATTGCAGAGAGAAAGACCCTCTTGAATGACAACGCTGATAAGCTGACCGTAAGTATATTGATGGTAAGGGATATATATGCTATCATTAGCTTCTCTCAACTTCTTTCTAACTTTCTCTGGGAAGAAAGTAGGAAGACCATCAATAAATTTGGCTTTCCAATGCTCATGGTTGCCATCACTTCTCTGAGTAACCCTAGAAAGGAAGACATCCTTATACCATCTAAATTGGCTAAGGGTAGGACATTTTAAGTTTTGTAATAATCCCCTATTACGTTCTCCACTATAATCACTACTACCAACAAAATGATGAATAATAGCAAGCATTAAGGTATAAACAGCATCCTGTATTCCTCTGTCATGGATATGTTCATGTTTGATAATTTTTACGGTATTAACAATATCATTTATTTAATCTTCCGTAAGGATATTACTCACCAACCACGAAGAGTTCGAGTAAATCCATCAATGATCATCTGGGCAATGCTTTGATCAGAGGCATCATTCTGTTTACAAATGGTGGAATACGTGGACATCTGATGAATCATTTTATAAATGTAAGCTTCAGATTATCCATCAATACTCCAATCGTAAATGGATTTACCATGAAAGCTGGTCTGTGGATTCATCACAGTGGTTTCTTCGAACATAAGATCCTAAGGAGTTAGT
The DNA here is from genome assembly GCA_949130495.1 of Sambucus nigra. NCBI lineage: Eukaryota > Viridiplantae > Streptophyta > Magnoliopsida > Dipsacales > Adoxaceae > Sambucus > Sambucus nigra. The sequence continues at coordinate 635,210,955 of OX422207.1, read as the reverse complement.
CGATGATAGTAATTTCTAACAGGACCAACGTAGCCAATATTATTACTATAAGTAATTTTATTGACTTGATTTTCAGAATTTTTGAAAGATTGTCAAAGTCATGAATTTCTTCCAAGGGTGGGTCAAATTCTGAATCAACATGGGATAAGGTGTTAAGTTTTAACCCTTTGAGATTATTCTCAATCTCTTTTAATTGGGACATAAAATCAGTTTTCTTACCCATTTTAAAACCTTTAACATCTATGGGACGTTGAACTAAAGGTTGGTCAATAATTTTCTCAAAGTCTGCAGGTTTCTCAATAGTAAGATGTGCTTGAAGGTTCTTAATCCTATTGAGTTGTTTTCCTATCGTGTTAAGGATAAGGTTGGTATAATTACCTTGTTTATAAAGTGGATATAACATAGTCTTATGTGTGACGAGTCTCTCTTCAGTCTCAAGGTTAATGAAGGTATTGGCTTCTAACCTAGGCGAGTTTCCACTTTGACTGGTGCTACCAACATCTAAGGAAATGGGTTCAGTAGGAGGATGAACAAAAAATATAATATCGTTATTTGCAATACTCCATTTCGTTAAATACTTATCATCAGGTTTAATAATCTGTTTATCCTTAGTTTTAAGAACAAAAGGATGCTTATCTTTAGAAAACATTTGAACCCAAACCACAAAAGAAGTAACAAGTTTATTATCTTCAACCCAATTATAAAATTCATTTTTATAATTATCTAATTCAATCTTGCTATACTTACCAAGCCCTAAAGTTGGCGTAACCTAGGAGGTAAAACTCAGCATTAATTTCTTTCCTATTAATTGTAAAACCCATAAAAAGGAAAAAAGATTAAAGTCTGACGTTCATTTCAGATGACGTATGAGATTATCTATGCTGAGAAGTATCTTTCTTCTCATAAATACCACGGGGTATTTGTTCATTGGTAAAGATACCATGAAGGTTCATATCGTCGTGATATGGGTGGTTCCTAAGATTTTCTTCACAAACAGAATTTCGTGAAGCAGACGTGGGATAGGTAACAACAGGGGCTCTAGAAGATTGACCTCTAGAGGATTGACACCTATTAAATTTCCTAAAATTTAAGAAAGCATCACCATATTTATCCTCAATGATATCCCTAATATCTTCATTTTGATGAGGCTAGGTGAGAACCGCATTTTTTATAGCCCAAGTCTCTGGAAAATCAATTTCGTCCCAACTTATAGTTCTGGGTGTGTGCACATTAGAATCTATAAGTTGTGTGTCAATTAACATAGTTTTACCAAAGGACTAAATTGATTAATATTGGGGGCCATAGTATTCATTACCTTATAATAAATCCTATAGATAATCCCAATAGCTTCCGATCTCGGAAGAAAATTATAACCTTTGGTTTTCACTCTAAGACTTAAGGCTTTACAAAGGTGCATATCAGAAAAAGACAAAGTTATATTTGGAAACACATAAAAATAAATAGGTCCATTATACAGACTAGTTTCAATAGCTCCCATCAAAGATTGTCTAAAATTAGTACACCTACCATCACGTAGAGTAGCTTGCAAACAGGCAATCATACCAGAAAGGATCAAAGGTTTAAAAACAATTTGTATTAAACCAACATGAATAAAATGATAATTTTTATCTTTTATATGATCTTTAATATCATCCCATTTAAAGAGCTCGATAAACTTATCTTGCTCGTTCAGACTAATGGTTTGTTCCATAGTCTTTATAGCATACTTGCTACAAAAATTATACCAGTTAGTGTTGTAAGTATTTTCTATGTACCTAATCCGGTGTATCCGGATCCCATGTAAACCGGTGAGAAATTCCCCGTAAAATGCGTCTTGCGCATACTTACCATACATAAAACAATCACCCTCACATCCTTCTTCCCCCTTTGACAAATACTCTTTGGTGAGAGGGAAAATACCTCACCTCTCACCCCAAGCCCTCACCCTTAAAATAAGACTCTCCCTCTCTCTAGAGAGAGCAAACAAAGACTTAGGGTTTTAACCCTTATAAGGTTCCTTTATGGTAAAAGCCCCAAAATACCCTTACTAAAATACCCTTAATTTACTAACTTGGGCCCATTAGCTACATCGAATTGACCTTCAATGGTCGCGCTTTCTAATATAGACTCACCAAAAAAAACCTATAAGAAATCGCACCTCGCGATCCCCTTTCGCTACAGGGAACATGCTCTTCGTTGTAATGAACTTGTTGCCACCACTGGTATTTTGAGCCACACTCCACAAATATCTACCTTAGAGGAAAATACCACAAAACTAAAGGCTTAGTTACCACCTCTCCCCCTTTTTGTTGAAATAGACAAATGTGATATAATTAATTAAATATTCATATCTCCCCCAATTTAACTACGTACTATTTCTCTCCCTAAAAAAATCACATAAGGGATACAACTATAGGAAAGCAAGTAAACATGATGGTGCATAAGATGATAAGAACATTAAGGCATATGGGCAACAATAAAATAACTAATCCATATAAATATTAATGGATACCCACTATGATGCGACAAAAATGATACCAATTTGAAAAAGGTAAGATACTAAGCATGTGATATCAAACAAAATATGCAACAAAATGGATACCAATTATGAATTAGAAGCATAGATGGGATAGAAAGCAAGTCAACGACTCAAAAACTAAGGAATATCATATATATATATATATATACACACACACACAAGAAAAATCACTAACACACACGCACATATACATAGGTATAGATACCACACATGGCACAAATACATTAAGCTTTTCACACTCGTATGGAGAAAATATGTCCAAATGCGTGTGATAAACCGAAGTGTAGGGGTGTGAACTAGTAACAATTAAATTTCAACCCAATCACTTAAAACATGTTCGCAGAGTTCTCATTTGATTGCAAAACTTTATCGCATTTAGATATAGCCTCTTGTGATAGTATAAATTGAACTCGATGAACAAATATACACAATGCACATAAACCTAGAATTTTAATGATTCTACAAACCAATAGAGTCGTGAAATTAAAAGCTTAACTAGGATTCAAAATCATTGTGCAAGCCCGTTAATATATCCAACCAAACTTTGCATAATATTTCTTTTCTTTTCTTTTGAACATATTAACTTAAACTATTTTAGCCTTGGCAAATATTCTTTTTAGTGCCACATTTTTTAAGGCCTTAAATTCAATGGCGAATTTTCACACAAAGTAATTTAGTCTTTCGCAGCCCGATTCCATTGATGGACAACTACACCGGATAAACATATTTTTCTATTTTTTTAAATCCGAAAAATGCTTATTACATGCACAAATCCTCCATAGTCATAACAAAATGTATATGACTAAATTGATGAGTGACATCTCACTTAGCTCAAATATACATGTGACATTTAAATTTCAAGTGAGCTCGTGCATGTGTGAATTGAGGCATAAATAATAGAATCCATTAAGCAACACAAAATCCAACTACTCTGTGTAATAATGACAAAGAATATTTTAAGGATTGACAATCTTAACCAAACATTCTAGCCACATGGAAGTGAAAAAGAAAGGGATTCAAACAAAAGTATATGCCACAAAAATATGTCAAATTAAAATACACACCCAAAAAAATATTTTTTGAGTTTTTGTAAATTTTTAACATAAAAAAAATATACACTCAAAAGACAAACAAAAATCATTTTGTATTTTTCATTAAGCCTAAATTTCAAATAAGGTAAAACACAAATGATAAACAAAATCTTTTTTTATTTTTCTTTAAAGCAAACTAAAATGAAAGGAATATAATACAAAATACAAACAAAAATCATTATTCTAGCATATGATTAAGCATGGAGCATAGAGTAGAAAATGATAAACAATCATACAATTAGCATGAACATATAGCATGAAGAATAAAAGCTAAAGTATGCAAACAAATCTCACTCATTTAACCTTTATATTTTGCAAGGGAGGAAGCATGTGAAAGAAAATGAGAATCAAAAATCCTATTTTGTAAAGCTACCAAGTCGGATCTCCTAAGCCAAACTAATGAAGACAAAAAATCTCGGGATTTTGGAATGTTAGCTACCTCGGTTGCCTTACTTTTGGATTTCTTAGGACCTCATTTAAGATCAAAACAAAACTTACTAAAATGACCTTTTCGATCACAATGTGAGCAAGTAAAGACTTTTCGAAAAGTAGTACCTAAGGATTGACCTCTAGAAGTGTGAAAGCGAAGAGTAATTTCCTTTTATATAAAATTCAATAAATGATGCGGAAGCGTTGAATGATGGTTCACAAATAAACAACGGCCAATATTTAATATAAGTCCAAATTAAATTGAGTGTGATAATTTAAACCAAATTTTATCTTGAATAAGTCTAAGCATGCGTTCTAAATTATGAAGCAAGATAAAATAAACAATATCACACTACGCCGAGATGTACGAGGAAAAACCCAAGACGGGAAACAACCTCGGTCGACCCTAGCCACAAATCCACTTGATACGGAATTACAATTACAAGACAGATAGACTTACAACGACTGACTCGATCCCTCTCAAGCCTCGACGCTTCTTCTTGTAGACACCTCTTCCTAGCGGATAACCTCGGAACACCACCGCGATCTCGGAATCCACCGATGGGGCTTTCTATGGTCACCGTCACCCGTACATGGAGCCTTTCTCCAAGTGGGTAGAATTTCAACAAAACGTCTTCTTCTTTGATGGATGTAGAAACAAACCAAAACTTCTCATCTTGAATTCGGTAGAGATAAACCGGTGCCAAACTCCAAGCAATTTAATATGTAAATAAGAACTTGGACTAAACATAATTGGGTGTAAACTAGAGTGTGAAGGATTTTCTCTTTGAAAAATTAACACTCAAAACATGAACATTTTCCTAAACCATTTTTGCTCTCAAACTCTCTCTAAGAGATAAACTAAGTTGGAAAAGTTATGGAAATGTTGGTTTAGAAAATGTGATTCCCGCACTTCATAAAGTCTGAAAAAGTTGGTTAAAAACCAAGTGGGGAAGTGGTTGAAAAACTGCCAAAAACTGCCAAAAAACTGTTCCCGCCTGACAGCTCGTTCGAACGACATTTCGTTCGAACGACCAGAAAGATTGAAAAATACGATTTTGGCCCAGAAAACTTTATGAACTTATTTTAAAGTTTTATATAATTTCTTTCTAAAAACAAAACGCAGTTTTTATAAAACCTAACACCCAATAAACTTGTTCCAAGCTCCTATATATATATATAAATGCATTCATACCTTTGGAGCATGGAACTATGATTGATGACGTAGAAACGAGGCACGCAAACCGGCATATTTGATGAAGCTTTATACTCTTTGCCGCTACATCTTCAAAAAACATTTCATAGTCTTGAGAATATTACATTTACATACTATCCTATGAATAAATGTTTTTGTCCGGAATTGAGCCAAAACTATATATGGACTCAATTGGAAATTTGCGTCCTTACAAATCTCCCCCTTTGGCTATTCCGGGACAAAAACCAAAACAAAAATCCTAAAGGGACGTCAAGCTCAACTAGACTCAAACATAACCCACCCAAACTAGACTCAACCCATGGATCAAACGCTTTGCCGTTTAAACAATGCCGCTTTAGAAGAGATCCTGCACACTTAAGCAAACTCATCAAATGCATAGGGAATATCAAAGTATTAAATGCAATTAATTAATTACTCCCCCTAACTTATTCTCTCCTTTATCAAACACATGACCTACTTAGAAAGACGTCTCCCCCTAAGATAAATCTCCCCCTTTTGTTCAGGAATAGACAAAGGCTTAAAGAACTAATAAGCATAAAAGCATGTTTAAGCTTAAAGTGATAAGACATGAAAGCATATGGGCAATAAACACAAGGCAAAGACAAACAAATATTATATATATAAACTAGATATATATATATAGATATAAACACACATATAACACAAGATACAATAAGTTTGCACACTCGTATGGCAAAAATGTGTCATATGGAAACGTAAGTGTTGGGGTGTGAACTAGCAACAATTAAATTTAGACCCAAACACTTAATAAACATTCACGGAGTTCTCATTTGATTGCAAACTTTATCACATTTAAATATAACCTCATGTGACAATATAGATTGAACTCAATGAACAAACATACACAATGCATACAAGCCTAGCATGATGATGATTCTACAAACCAAATAGAGTCATGACATTAAAGACAACTAGGATAAACGGACATTGTGAAAACCGTTGATATACCATCCAATTCTCCCTCAATAAGCATATATATTCTTTTGCTTTTGAATGAATATATCAAACAAACATAGGCCTTGGCAATTGTTTTCTTTTTAATGCCAAATATTCTGTTTTTAGGCCTTTGGATCACGTATTTCTTTTAGATCCAATAAACGGTGGCTTACTATCGCAAAGGATCACTTAGTCCTTTCGGAGCCCTTCCCCGTGCATATTTATTTTTATCAGTTTTCATGTTTTTTTTACACAAATCTCACATGCAACGGATTTTGACATGCACTAGTCCTCCTAGGTCATAGATATGTAGATGACTAGATTGGTAGGAGAACACCTAAAAAAAAAGCTCAAATATAACATGCGATATTAAGATTTCAAAAGAGCTCGTGCATGTGTGAAAAGAGGCATATAAAAATAGAATCCATTTAAACAATACAAAATCCAACTACTCCATATAAAGCATGGTAAAGAACATTTTAAGGATTGAAAATCTAAACCAAAAGTTCTAGTCACATGGGAGCGTAAAAGATGGGATTCAAACACAAATATATGCCACTTAAAGTGTGTCAAACTAAAATACACACAAAAAAATCTTTTTGAGTTTTTAACATTTTTAATCAAAAATAGATATTTACTCAAAAGGACAAACAAAAATCATTTGTATTTTTCATTAAGCTTAAATGAAATAAATAAAACACAAATGATAAACAAAACATCTTTTTATATATTTTTCAGTTAATTCTAACACAAAATATAATACAAAAAGATAAACAAGTCATAATTTCTAGCATGGGATATGAAATAAGGCTATGACTAGAAAATGACTAAACAAGCATACATTTAGCATGTGAATATAGCATAAAATGCAAACGCTAAAGTATGCAAACACTAACACATTCATCCTTTAGATTTAGCAAGGGAGGAAGCATGTGAAAGTAAATGAGAATCAACAACCCTATTTTGCAAGGCAACCAAGTCGGATTTCCTAACCCAAATAAATGGAGAATGACTACCTTGAGGTGTAGGAACTTTCACTACCGTGGTTACATTACTATGGGATTTTCTAGAAATGCGTTTAAGATCAAATTTTTTTTTCCTAAGATGACCTTTTCGACCACAATGTGTACAAGCAAGAGCATGTCGAAAAGATTGACCTAAGGAGTGATCATTAAATGCATTCCTAGTAGATTCTCCTAAAACAGTGGTTTTGGCATTATGAGTAAATTCATTACAAGTATTGAAGCCTAAACCACAAGTGTCATTTTTAATTTGGACCGTTCCTAACATTTTATCTAGTTTTTCCGAACGACACTCCAAATCAAATTTGGCATTACTAGAGTCTTTTAATTTATCTTGTAATTCTAAAATGTTAGACTCTAATAAAGCATTTCTCTCTTCAAAAGCAAGAAGCTCCTTTTTCAAGGATTCCATTAAACCCCTAAGGCTATCTCTTTCGCCTTCTACGTATTCTAGCTTCTCTCGAAGAGTACTCTCACGTGTCCTAAGGTCTTCTATTAAATCATTTTCATCAATGACCTTGACACTCTCTCTTAAACTAGCTTCTAACTTCAAATTAGCTCTTTTCAATTTAATAGATTCGGTATACAGTTCTTGAAAAGCATTTTGAAGTTCACTCATATCAACCTCATCTTCATTTTCACTCTTTCTTTCGTCTTCACTCTCACTATCATCAAAAATAAGAGAATCATGTACAATGACCTTGGAAGTGGCATGTGCTATTGTTTCATCAATCGATGAGTTCTCACTATCACTCACATAACTAGCCATAAAAGCCACAAAATTTTTCTTAGTGGGGGAATCGGGCTTCTCTTCCTTATCACTATCACTAAGGGTTGCATTATATGAAATGGGTCGCTTACCATCTTTCCTTAGTTTAGTGGGGCACTCATAAGCCCTATGGCCATAACCTTCACAACCAAAACACTTATCAGACTCGTCCCTATCTAAATTGTCATTGCTAGGTTTAGGGATCTTCTCGGCTTTAGAAATCTTCTCGCTTTTCTCATGTTTAGAAGTATCAAATTTCTTAAAATCATTTTTAAATTTATCTTTGTTAAATTTAAGAAATTTTCTAAATTTACGAGCAAACAAAGCCATGTCTTCCGAGTCACTTTCACTATCGCTCTCTACTACTTGTTTGACCTCTTTTCGGGCTTTTAAAGCAACACCCTTTTCAATTTTCTTTTCAGTTTTAGAGGGAAACATATCTAGTTCATAGGTTTGTAAATCACCTACAAGCTCTTCTAATTTCGTAGAGGCTAAAGTGGGTAAAGAATTTAAAACGGTCACTTTAGGAATAAATCTATCGGGTAGGGACCTTAAAATTTTCTTTACAACACGGTCGTTAGGTATTTTCTCTCCCAAGTTAAAAGATGAATTAACAATATCAGAAAGTCTAGCATAAAATTTATCAAAAGTTTATTTTTCATCCATTTTGATAGTTTCAAATTGAGTGGTGAGGTTTTGGAGTTTTGAAGCTTTAACGACACTAGTTCCTTCATGAGTTAATTGTAAAATATCCCAAGATTCTTTAGCGGTTTCACACGTCATAATACGTCGGAATTCATCCGGTGCGACAGCGCTAAATAAGGCATTTAAACCTCGGGAATTAAAGTTAGCAAGTTTAAACTCATTTTCAGTCCATCTATCGGCGGGTTTGATAACACGTTCATTTTCAACTAAGTAAGTCGGTGGGGAGTACCCGGTAACAACAGACATCCAAACTCTCTCGTCGATAGATTTTAGTGCCGATCTCATTCGCGCTTTCCAATACGCGTAGTTTGAACCATCGAAAATAGGAAATTTTGAAAATGGAGAAAAATCCATTTTAGCCAAAAATTATTTAAAAAGATCGTTAACGAAATAATTTATCGCTCTGGCTCTGATACCAATTTGAAAGCGAAGAGTAATTTCCTTTTATATAAAATTCAATAAATGATGCGGAAGCGTTGAATGATGGTTCACAAATAAACAACGGCCAATATTTAATATAAGTCCAAATTAAATTGAGTGTGATAATTTAAACCAAATTTTATCTTGAATAAGTCTAAGCATGCGTTCTAAATTATGAAGCAAGATAAAATAAACAATATCACACTACGCCAAGATGTACGAGGAAAAACCCAAGACGGGAAACAACCTCGGTCGACCCTAGCCACAAATCCACTTGATACGGAATTACAATTACAAGACAGATAGACTTACAACGACTGACTCGATCCCTCTCAAGCCTCGACGCTTCTTCTTGTAGACACCTCTTCCTAGCGGATAACCTCGGAACACCACCGCGATCTTGGAATCCACCGATGGGGCTTTCTATGGTCACCGTCACCCGTACATGGAGCCTTTCTCCAAGTGGGTAGAATTTCAACAAAACGTCTTCTTCTTTGATGGATGTAGAAGCAAACCAAAACTTCTCTTCTTGAATTCGGTAGAGATAAACTGGTGCCAAACTCCAAGCAATTTAATATGTAAATAAGAACTTGGACTAAACACAATTGGGTGTAAACTAGAGTGTGAAGGATTTTCTCTTTGAAAAATTAACACTCAAAACATGAACATTTTCCTAAACCATTTTTGCTCTCAAACTCTCTCTAAGAGATAAACTAAGTTGGAAAAGTTATGGAAATGTTGGTTTAGAAAATGTGATTCCCGCACTTCATAAAGTCTGAAAAAGTTGGTTAAAAACCAAGTGGGGAAGTGGTTGAAAAACTGCCAAAAATTGCCAAAAAACTGTTCCCGCCTGACTGCTCGTTCGAATGACATTTCGTTCGAACGAACTTTCGTTCGAACGAGACTTCTAACGACGCACCAGTATGGACTTCGTTAGAATCTTGTTAGATACCTCGTTCGAACAGAAAGTTCGTTTGAACGACATATCGAACGACGGATCAGTTTAGACTCGTTGGCAGGTTCGTTCGAACGACATCTGGTTCGAACGAAAAAACTCGTTCGAACGACATATCTAACGAACGACCAGAAAGATTGAAAAATACGATTTTGGCCCAGAAAACTTTATGAACTTATTTTAAAGTTTTATATAATTTCTTTCTAAAAACAAAACGCAGTTTTTATAAAACCTAACACCCAATAAACTTGTTCCAAGCTCCTATATATATATAAATGCATTCATACCTTTGGAGCATGGAACTATGATTGATGACGTAGAAACGAGGCACGCAAACCGGCATATTTGATGAAGCTTTATACTCTTTGCCTCTACGTCTTCAACAAACATTTCATAGTCTTGAGAATATTACATTTACATACTATCCTATGAATAAATGTTTTTGTCCGGAATTGAGCCAAAACTATATATGGACTCAATTGGAAATTTGTGTCCTTACAAAGTGTTCCTAGGTGTAACTATCAAAACATTGGTTTTTGATTTATTAGAGGAATCGTTACAAGAATCGAAGCCTAAACCACAAGTGTCATTTTTTATTCGGATCATGCCTAAGATTTTATCTAGTTTTTCAGACCTACACTCCAAATCCAATTTGACCTTACTAGAGTCTTTCAATTGTTCTTCTAATTCTAAAATTCTAGACTCTAACAAACCATTTCTCTCTTCAAATTCGAGAAGCTCCTTTTTCATGGATTCTGATGATGCCAGAATCAGCACCACCAGATAAGGTGTTTCCAAGCTCAATATAAGAATAACAATGGCAGCACAGCTATATAAAGAGGTAAGAGAATGAGATGAGAATAAGAGGAGAGGGCACCGGTATATAAGTGGTTCAGCCAATCTGGCCTACGTCCACTGTGAGTGTGTGTGAGTAATATCACTGAATGAAGGCACTAATGGCCATGGATACAATCTCTCAAGATTTCTCTCTCTACTGTGTATCTAGACAGAGTTTTAACTAGGGTTGAATATCTGGATCCTTTTGCAAGGTAGGGGATGACCCCTATATATAATACCTAGGGGGTGTAAGGTACCCCCATGCATGTAATGAGCATGTGTGTGGTAACCTCACCAATGTGGGAGTGCCATCTGTCACTGTCACATGTAGAGAATGATGATGCAATATTCTCCCCATGTGTGGGGAATAATCTTGTTACAACTGATTTGTGCCAAAGTGTCCTTATTTGGATGTCAATAGGTGCTCGGCTATCGTGTCTGGTGTATGACCTCGGCCTTGGTGAGGCCGAGGTTGGTGAGTCTTGATACTTGTGCAGTCCGGGTGTTCCATGGAGGTCTCGGCTTAATACCAGCCGAGACAATGGACAGGGTTGGCCTAATATGAGGTTGAACTGGTGGCTTTCTACCGGCTCGGCCTATGTATGGCGGAGGTTGCCATTCCACGCCATATACGAGTGCTGCTGATCCTTGCGATGTCCCTTGGAGAGGCTCATGGTAGTGTCGGCCTGGGCCGACCTTGATATGGCCGAGGGCTGATATCGTGCATCCAAGACATGCCCAATGTCGGCCATGATCTCGGTCGATGTTGGTGTCTCTAGGCCGAGGTTGGTGTCTCTAGGCCGAGGTTACACTTGGGGCATATCAATCACCCCCAGCCCTTAGTCATATGTGAGAGCGTGGCTAGGGGATTACTACACCTCCGAGGCCTGTCTGTTCCAAGCCAATACCTGCCTGACACCTGTCCAATGCTAGAACACGCTTACTTGGTGGGCGTGTGCTGTCAGCCGTCCTTTGAGGCTCACAAGGCAATGATGGGCCTTGGGAGTTGTGCCTGAGTATATAAGGGTTTTGAACCCTTCTTTATCTCTTTCTTATCCATTTCTTCCATTTTTGCCGCCAGTGTTTCTGCAATTCTCTCTCTAGAAAGATTTTGATTCAAGGCTTTTGGGTGGTGATCTCTCGCGTTTTCTCCTCACTTCCTCTCTGGGACAGTTCTGGGTGGAAGTCCCCTTGCTGAGCTGGGTAAGCATTTTTGTTAAGTTTAACCTCTGAGTTTATTCATATCTGATTTATTTAAGTCAGGTCTATTAATTTTTTGTAGAGCGACCAAGGGATATCCCAGACGAGCTTTGGGAGATGGCTGCACCGAGCCTGACAATACTTGCCAAAAAGGCAGGTCTAAATGCTCCTCCCCCAGCTCCCTCGGCCTCTAAGCCCCCTGCCAAAAAGAAGAGGGCTACCGAAGAACATTCCCCTGAGGATCAGAGGCCAAAGAAGAAGACCACTGAGGCTGCTATCCTTATCTCTTCGGCCGATATCCTGTCGGCCCGTCTGGATCAGTTGAAGTTGACTGACAGCGTAGTTGGCCACAGCATGCAGGTCGTGGATGCCATCGACTCTGTAATGATCGAGGCTGATAAGAGCTTCTACAGGGCTATGGACACCCCCCTGCTGGTTGAGTTCGGCCTTCACAGAGCCGTTGAGGTATAATTTGGTCCTTTAATTCAAATTCTTCAAAGTGTAACATTTGACTCTTCTTCAACTTTACTCATGTTCACTAAACATGCAGGGCTTGACCGCTATGCACCATCTATAAAAATGGGCTCTGAGGAAGTTGCCTCTCATACAAAAGGGGCAAGACGCCGAGAAAGTCCAGGGTGCTCTGAATGCAGAGATAGAGTGCCTCAAGTCTGAGCTGAAGGGCTCTGAGGAAAAGGTGAAGGGGTTGGAGAGGGACATCTCTCAGCTCGGCAAGGACCATGCTGCTGCACTGAAGGCTAAAGATGACGTTCTTCAGTAAAAGGTCAACTCGGCTGTTAGGGCCGCTCTTGAGGATGCCTCTGAGAAGATCATTGCTGACTACAAATCCTCTGATGAGTTCATGGGGTTTGGCTTTGAATATCTTGAAAGAGGTATCAAAGCCACTACTAAATGGGCTGACATGAGAGAGAGAGAGAGAGAGGCCGACGCTCTGAAGGCCTCTGACTTCGTGGGTCTCGGCTTTGTTGATCCACAATTTGCCCAAGCTCTTCAAAAGGTTGAGGAAGAGGCTGCTGCTCCTACCGAGACTGCTACTCTGGAGGTCACCGAGGTTGTAGGGGCAGACCCTTGTGATGATGCAACCGAGGTCTCTAACCAAGCCGAGGGTGTCAACGTTCCCCCCTCAGACTCTTAGGATATTTTTTATTTCTGTTTGTAATTTATCTGTATTGTGGAACTTTTGTCTGTAATAATTGAACATCAAATTTCTGAATATATATATCAACCTCTGATGAGGACCCTCTTCACTTTCTTTTCATTGAATGCCATGTGATGCTTTTCATTCTTAGTTCCATTGTTATGGTGTCTGCTAGAAATAAATTTGCAATGAGCTTCAACCTCTGAAGCCCTCTTTATAAGCTTGTCTTTGCAATGGTCTTGTTTAAACTCGACCAATGGTCCTGATCTCAGACCTTGTCACCAACGCATGATGTTATGCAGGTCTGAGGTCATTACCTAATAGGTTAGCTTCATAATAAATTTCACCAAATTAATGATGTTAAGGGTCTGAGGTCATCTCATTATGGTGTCTGAGCTCAGACCTCGTCACCAATGAATGGTGTTATGAGGGTATGAGGTCATCACCTAAGATGTTAGCCTCATAATAAATTTCACCAAATTAATGATGTTAAGGGTCTGAGGTCATCTCATTATGGTATCTGAGCTCAGACCTCGTCACCACTGAATGGTGTTAAGAAGGTCTGGGGTCATCACCTAAGATGTTAGCCTCATAATTAATTTCACCAAATTAATGATGTTAAGGGTATGATGTCATCTCATTATGGTGTCTGAGCTCAGACCTCGTCACCACTGAATGGTGTTATGAAGGTCTGGGTCATCACCTAAGATGTTAGCCTCATAATAAATTTCACCAAATTAATGATGTTAAGGGTCTGAGGTCATCTCATTATGGTGTCTGAGCTCAGACCTCGTCACCACTGAATGGTGTTATGAAGGTCTGTGGTCATCACCTAAGATGTTATCCCCATAATATATCTCTGATCTAAGAATGAAGCAAGCACTGTCATGGAAACTGATCTTTATTAATAACCTCTTCTCAATAAGATGGCACATTTACATAAAATTCTATGAAACATCATATGTAATATCTCTTCAGGTGGTCAGCATTCCATGGGTTAGTGAAAGGTTCTCCTTCTAGGTTTTCTAGCCTGTAAGTGCCAGGCACAACCTCTTATGTTACTTTGTAGGGACCATGCCAGTTTGGGTATAGCTTATTTGCTTTCTGTAGGGTCTTCTTTAGCACTAGGTCTCCCACTGCAATGGGTCTTGACTTTACCCTCTGGTCGTAGAATTTCGCTGCCCTCTGCTGGTAGGCTGCTTTTCTGACTTCTGCGTCTTCTCTTCTTTCTTCAATAAGATTTAGGTCTAGCCTCCTCTCTTCCCCATTGCTGTCAGGGTCGTAGGTCTGAATCCGATGAGTTGGGAGTCCTACTTCCGTTGGTATGACGGCCTCTGAGCCCTGTGCCTGCATGAATGGGGTTTCTCCTGTTGGTGTCCTTGTCGTGGTTCTGTAGGCCCATAACACAGCGTAGACCTCTTCTGTCCATATCCCATTCGCATCTTCTAACCTCTTCTTGATTCCTTCCAAGATAGTTCTGTTTGTGACCTCGGTCTGACCATTTGCCTGAGGTAGAACAGGAGATGAGAAGAACTATTCAATCCCCACTCTTAAGCAATACTTTTTTGAGGAGGAGTTCTTGAACTGGGTCCCATTATCCGAGATGAGAGTGTTTGGGAGGCCATATCTGCATATGATGTTCCTCCAAATGAACTGGAAGGTCTTATGCTCTGTGATTGTTATCATCGGCTCTGCCTCCACCCACTTTGAGAAGTAGTCAATGGCAACTATCAAGAGTCTATAGTTATTGACAGCTCTTGGCAAAGGTCCTACCAAGTCAATTCCCCATACCGCAAATGGCCATGGAGAAGAGATTGACGTCATAGGCTGATGGAGTTGATGAGGGATAGTGGAGAACCTTTGACATTTGTCGCACCTCTTCACATAGTCTGCAGCGTCCTTAGACAAGGTAGGCCACCAGTATCCCTGAGTGATGATCCTTTTGGCTAAGGGCCTTCCCCCTATGTGACTAGAGCAAGAACCCTCATGAACCTCCTGTAAGACCCGAGGTACTTCCATGGGATGCACACATCTGAGGAGAGGCAATAGAAACCCCTTTTTATACAAGACGTCTCCTACCATTGAGAACTTGGCAGCCCTGTATCTCAACTTTCTCCTTTCTAGCTTGGACTCAGGCAGCTCTCCCTCTCTTAGGTATCTGACGAGCGGGTCGATCCATGAGTCTCCTAGGTTCACATGGTGATAAGGGATACATACCTCGTCCTCCTCGATGGTTGCCTTTCCTAAGACCTCGATTGGAATGGTCCTTCCCATACCTGTCTTCATTGCCGAGGCCAGCCTTGCCAATGCATCAGCGTGATTGTTGCTCAGTCGAGGCACTCTCTTCAGTCTTGCTTCTTCAAAATATTCTAACAACCTTCTTACCTTCTTTAAGTACTTGGCCATCCTTTCGTCTTTGGCCTCGTATATCCCCAATACTTGATTGACAACCAACCTTGAGTCGCTATGGAGTAGGAGTCACTTTACCCGAAGAGTTATTGCTAATGAGAGACCTGCTATCATAGCCTCATACTCGGACTCGTTGTTTGAGGCCTGGAAGTTGAATCTTAAGACGTATTCAATGTTGGTGCCATCTAGAGCCGAGAGTATTAGCCCCACACCGCTTCCACTATCACCGGAAGAGCCATCAACGAAGAGGCTCCAGACGTCTGTATCTGATGGGAAGACCCTTTCTCTCATAACCCCTTTCTTGAAGAGGTATCGATCCTCTTCGTTCTCTTCTATTCTGCTCTGGGTTTTGCCTGAGATGACTTCTTCCCGATCTCGAAAGACGTTTGGTGCCGTCTCTTTCGAATTTTGGAAGAAAATACGGTTCGTCTCTTCGCCGTCATCTAAGACTTTCTCTATCTTGGCCTCTTCCCAGGTGAATTCTGTGATAAAGTCTACGAGGGCCTGCCCCTTGATGGCTGTCCTAGGCTGGTAAGTAATATCATATTCTCCTAGTTCGATGGCCCAAGTCATCAATCTTTTGGACTTCTCAGGTTTGTGCAGAACCTGCCTTAGTGGGGAGTCAGTGAGGACTACCATGGAGTGAGCTTGGAAGTAAGGCTTCATTTTTCTTGAGGCATGTATTAGGGCATAAGCCAACTTCTCCATTCGGGGATAATTTCATTCAGACCCTTGAAGGGCCTTACTGTTGAAGTACACAGGCCTTTGGATCCCATCCTCTTCCCGTATGATGGCCGCGCTGATGGCTGATTCAGAGACTGCCAGATACACAAACAACCTTTCTCCTGCGATGGGCCGAGACAGCAATAAGGGAGACCCTAAGTAGGACTTGAGCTGGTTGAAGGATTTTTCACACTCTTCGTCCCATTGGAAGGCCTTTCTTAGAACTTTAAAGAAGGGAAGACACTTGTCCGTTGCCCAAGAAATAAACCTGTTAAGGGCAGCCACTCTTCCCGTAAGTCTTTGGACATCCTTGATACCCCTAGGAGTCTTCATGTCAAGTAATGCCTTGATTTTCTCAGGGTTCGCTTCGATTACCCTCTGGTTAATGATGAACCCCAGGAACTTCCCAGCTCCTACTCCGAAGACACACTTTGCTGGGTTGAGTTTCATTTTGTATGAGTCCATAACATCGAAGGTCTTCTCAAGGTCTGCTACATGAGTACAAGCTTTCAAGCTCTTCGTTAGCATATCGTCTACATATACCTCCATGGTCTTACCTATTTTCTCCTCGAACATCTTATTGACAAGACGTTGATATGTTGCCCCTGTATTTTTCAGACTGAAGGGCATCACTTTGTAGCAGTACGTCCCTTTGTCAGTAATGAAGGCTGTCTTCTCAGAGTCTTCGGCGTCCATGAAGATTTGGTTATAGCCTGAATAAGCGTCCATGAAGCTCATGAGCTCGTGCCCCGCCGTTGTGTCCACCATCTGGTCTATCCGAGGTAAGGGATAGCTGTATTTTGGGCAAGACCTGTTCAGGTCAGTGAAATCCACACACATTCGCCACTTCCCATTGGCCTTAGGCACGATGACTGCATTTGAGAGCCACTCCGGAGAGGTTACCTCTCTTATGAACTCGGCTTCTTCTAACTTTTTGACCTCCTCTCGGATGACGTCGTACTTCTCCCTGGAGTAGACTCTTCGTCTCTGCTTGTTCGGCTTGGCATCTCTGGTCACGTTGAGCTTGTGGCTCATCACCTCAGGGTCGATGCCAAGCATGTCCGCGTGACTCCATGCGAAGACACTCTGTCTCCTCCTGAGGAAGTTTTTCAGCTCTTCCTTGATTCCTGGCTCTAGGGCCTTACCGACCTAGACGGTTTTTTCTGACTCGCCCTCATTGAGGACGATGGATTCTACCTCTTCCGCGGCCTCTCCCTTTTTTAATTTTGTTTCGTCTCTTGGGTCAAGAGTGTCAATGCTGTAAGTGGTGGTTGCCCTCTTATGGGCTTCTCTCTCTTCGGCCGAGTTGAAGTAACATTCTCGCGCCGTGGTTTGGTCCCCTTGCACTTCCCCTAATCCATAAGGAGTCGGGAATTTTAGCATCTGATGGACCGTCGATGGCACAACTTCAAACTCTTTAAGGGCCACCCTTCCTATGATGAGGTTGTAGGCCGAGAAGACATTCTCGTCCATAATAAAAAAGTTTATCTTCTTGGTCATCCTCTTAGGCCACTCATCACCCATCCGTACGTCCATCTCATACATGCCCAAGGGGTGGACCTTTTCGCCACTGAAGCCTATCAATGGGTGATGATAGGGCACCAGCCTTGCCCTGCTAAGACCCAGGCTCTTGAAGCAAGGCCAGAACATCACGTCTGCTGAGCTCCCCCCGTCTATGAGGATCCTTCATACCTCGCACCCATGCACCCTTGTTGTTATGACCAGTGGGTCATCATGGGGGGCTAAGATACCATTGAAGTCGAGTCTGGAAAACCCCACTACGAGGGTGTCCATGTCTACCTTCTTCCTCTTCTGCACTGTATCGAAAGATGCAAGATTCACAACTTCAAGCTTGGTCACTGACCTGGCCTCTGCTACATGAGCCTTCATGTCAGCTACTTCAGAGCCACCTCCTGCAAATCCCCCACATATGGTGCTAACACCAAAGGAGATCGTACCGACTCTCTTCACCGAGGTATTATCATCTTTTGGCGGAAGATCCGGATCATCTTCGCCATCTCCTTCTGAATCATCATCTCTTCTGTTCGGGATATTGCCACGGCATCTGTCATTTTTTCTTTTCTTAGGGTCATCTCTTCCACCCTTTGGAGCCTTACCATCCACATACTTTCTCAGCTTTCCAGACTTTAATATCTTCTCAATCTCATCTTTTAAAGCGAAGCATCTATCCGTGACATGGCCATGATCCTGATGGAACTCGCACCATAGGTTTTTGTTCCTCTTATGTGGTGGGGCCTTCAGTTTCTCTGGCCATCTCAGAGTCCGGTCAGTTTTAATCTCATTGAGGATGTGCTCGCAGCTCACAGTCAGAGGAGTATAGTGAGCGAACTTGTCATCTCCTGACCTCTTCTTTCCTTCTTTCTTTCCCTGGGACCTCCCAGTGCCACCACGGTTCTCATCCTCATACTTGGCGGTCATTGCCTCTTCCGTATTCATTACTTTCCCTGCGGTTGCCAGTAGCTCCGCCATAGACCTAGGGGGTCTTCCGCCAGTTTTCATAATAGCTTCCCCTTCTGGAGGCCTCCTATAAGGGCAGTCATGGCTATGCTCTCTTTATAATCTTCCTCCTCTAATTTCTCTTTGTCGAACCTTTCTATGTAGTCTCTGAGGCTCTCACCCTTGGCATGCTTGACATACAACAGGTGGGTAGTCTTCTTTTGAGGTCTTACCCCAAAGAAGAAGTTGTGGATGAATTGCTCAGCCAAGCCTTTGAAGTTCTCAATCGAGTTCGTCGGAAGGGAGGTCAACCAACTGTGCGCGACCCCTGTCAAGGTCCCCTAGAAGGCCTTACACTTCATCTCTTCAGGTATCGAGTAAATATCTGCTGCTGACTGGTACATCTCGATATGATGTACAGGGTTAGTGCTTCCATCATACTTGGGAGATACTGTAGGAGGCTTTAACTTAGTTGGGGTTGTGAACCCCACTATCCTAGCCACAAATGGGGAGCCCTCTGAGTAACCCCTTTGTAATGGGTCCCTGCTTTTAATGAGGTCTCCTATCTTCTCCTCAAGGCGTTGAATAGAATCATTCCAGGGTCTTCTGTCATCAACTTGGCCGAGGTTATCCCCTGCCACCTCCCTGCGATGGACAGAGGGTTCTCCTGCCACGACACGTTGGCTGTTGACCTCTTCTTGTTCCCTGCCTCTTCTTTCACAGGGTCGGCCTTGGTTCAGCCAACCCTGCATGTTCCCTCTCTGAGAGCCTGCTGCACTCCTTGACCTCGACAGCCTCTGTCTTAGATCATTCACCGGGCCCAGTCTCTCGAAGGCCGACCCTCTTCTCAACCTATCAAAGGCCGACCCTCTTTGTTGGGCCTCTTCACCTCTTCGGCTGACACATCCTTGACTTTGCCTAAGAGGCCGTACAGTGTTATTTGATACCTCATATGGCTCCCAGCAGTCTTCTGATGCTTCTTCAGCTTCTAGGTCATCATGCCTGTCCTCTGGGCAAGGGTTTCCCTACCTCCCCAAGCGCAAGCGCCTAGGGTAAGCAACGTCCCTTCTCCGCTGGGGTGCAGGCTGGTCCTTTATCGGCGCCTGGGGTGGTCCTCTGGCGTCAGGATGAGGCCGAACTACCGTCGGAGTGATCATGTCTGGTGAGACTCCAGGTGGCCTCATCATAGTTTGACTGAGCTGAGCAAATTGCTCCTGCATGGCTTGTTGTGTTGCAGCTAAAGATCTCAAGGCTGCTGCTACCTCCGCCATTTCGGACTGGGGGGTGCCTAACTGGAACTAGGCCCTCCACCCCCGGACGGCGGAAGAGGTAGTGGTAAATCTGGTGCCATATGTTAACACTATAGAGCTTGAGTAGCAGGTGAGCTTAGTACCTCACATGACCTCTTTCAATGGTGAAGCAGCTCCGCGCTAGGGGGAGTCCTGGTTCACCACCAGAGTCTCCGGTGAGGTTAAGCAGAAAAAGAGGAAGAGATAGCTTCTCGTTCCCACAGACGGCGCCAAAATGATGATGCCAGAATCAGCACCACCAGATAAGGTGTTTTCAAGCTCAATATAAGAATAACAATGGCAGCACAGCTATATAAAGAGGTAAGAGAATGAGATGAGGATAAGAGGAGAGGGCACCGGTATATAAGTGGTTCAGCCAATCTGGCCTACGTCCACTGTGAGTGTGTGTGAGTAATATCACTGAATGAAGGCACTAATGGCCATGGATACAATCTCTCAAGCTTTCTCTCTCTACTGTGTATCTAGACAGAGTTTCAGCTAGGGTTGAATATCTGGATCCTTTTGCAAGGTAGGGGATGACCCCTATATATAATACCTAGGGGGTGTAATGTACCCCCCTGCATGTAATGAGCATGTGTGTGGTAACCTCACCAATGTGGGAGTGCCATCTGTCACTGTCATATGTAGAGAATGATGATGTAATATTCTCCCCACGTGTGGGGAATAATCTTGTTACAACTGATTTGTGCCAACGTGTCCTTATTTGGTGAGGCCGAGGTTGGTGAGTCTTGATACTTGTGCAGTCCGGGTGTTCCATGGAGGTCTCGGCCTAATACCAGCCGAGACAATGGACAGGGTCGGCCTGATATGAGGTTGAACTGGTGGCTTTCTGTCGGCTCGGCCTATGTATGGCCGAGGTTTCCATTTCACGCCATATACGAGTGTTGCTGATCCTTGCGATGTCCCTTGGAGAGGCTCATGGTAGTGTCGGCCTGGGCCGACCTTGATATGGCCGAGGGATGATATCGTGCATCCAAGACATGCCCAATGTCGGCCATGATCTCGGTCGAGGTTGGTGTCTCTGGGCCGAGGTTGGTGTCTTTAGGCCGAGGTTACACTTGGGGCATATCAGATTCCATTAACCCTCTAAGGCTATCTCTCTCGCCTTCTATATATTTTAGATTCTCACGAAGAGGTCTCTCACGTGTCCTAAGATCTTCAACCAACACACTATCATTAACGACCTTAACACACTCCCTTAAACTCGCTTATAACTTCAAATTTGCTCTTTTTAATTTAATAGATTCATCATATAATTCTCTACATGCAATTTAAATTTCACTCTCTTCAACCTCCTCATCACTTTCACTCTCTCTCTCTTCTTCACTCTCACTACCATCATCTTTTTTAGCTTCACAAACAAAGTCCTTGGAAGTGTCATGTTTTAAGGTGTCATCGTCGGGCAATATCTTACACTCACTAACATGACTAGCCATGAACGCGGTAAAGTTGCGCTCGATAGGGAAATCGAGTCCCTCTTCCTTATCACTAAGGGTGCCATTGTATGAAATATGTTGCTTACGCTCTCTCCTTAGTTTAGTGGGGTATTCAAACGCCCTATGGCCATACCCTTCACAACCAAAGCACCTATTTGACTCGTCCCTATTAAGATTTTCAATAAAAGATTTAGGGATCTTTTCGGCTTTGTCATGCTTAAAATTTTCAAATTTCTTAAGATCATTTTTAAACTTATCTTTATTAAATTTAAGAAATTTTCAAAATTTCCTAGCAAACATAGCCATGTCCTCCAAGTCACTTTCACTCTCATCAACCACAACTTGTTTTTCCTCCTTTCGGGCTTTCAAAGCAATACCTTTATCTATTTTATTTTAATTTTTCGAGGGAAACATATCTAGCTCGTAGGTTTGCAAATCCCCTACTAATTCCTCAAGTTTGGTAGAGTGTAAGGTGGGTAAAGAATTTAAAACGGCCACTTTAGGGATAAACCTATCTGGTAAGGACCTTAAAATTTTCTTTACAATTCGATCGTCGGGTATTTTCTCTCCTAAATTAAATGATTTTATGTTTATATCCCTTCCATCATGTTTATTTTGTGTGAATGGATCCTATGGTTGTTTATTCGTAGTTATTTTTTTCTTCTAGATTTGATATATTTGTAGTAATTAGTTTTTTTTATAATTATTTCAATATCGATGTATTCGGAGGAGTCAAAACAGGGTTGTAATGCTTTTTACTATTATAATCATGTATTTTCATAGGTTTGGGTGTTAGGAGAAGTTTCATGGTGTTTGGTGAAGTTTTGACCCGGTTCTAGAGGCTCTTACATGAGATTTCCAAAGTTGTAACGAGGTTGTCCCCGACAGGGTCGATCCAGTGACCCTTGGAACCGATC
This sequence comes from Sambucus nigra, assembly GCA_949130495.1. NCBI lineage: Eukaryota > Viridiplantae > Streptophyta > Magnoliopsida > Dipsacales > Adoxaceae > Sambucus > Sambucus nigra. Next base: position 635,188,404 of record OX422207.1, on the reverse strand, counting down.
GATCGACCTCTCTTGGGCAAATCACTTTTTAGAAGGATTTTGATGTTGTATGATGCTTCTTTCTCCGATTCTTCATTTTGATAATTTTCGAAAGATGCAAAGAAGTTTTTAAAGAAGTAACGAACAACAAGAACCCATCATTGTGATGAAATCTACTTCAAGTTGGATTCTATGTCAAAGATAATTCTTCTATAATAATAATTCTTGGGCTTGAAGAGTTTCACTTCAAGGAGTCTAGGTCCTGATGGATAGGGTTAATTTTGTTCTTATTATTTTATTTATCTTCTGCATTTATTAATTTATAATTTCATGAATGTCTCTGTATTATAATGTTGTATAATTCGTCATTCTAATTGGATTAATTAGGAACATCCATTTTAAGGACAAGATCGATTTAATATTGAGACCGACCTAGATCACTATTTTTTTGAAAAATCCATTTCATTTATTCATTTGTAAATTTAATTAAGTAGGGTAATTATTTTTAAGGTATAAATTAAGTAATGATTTTATTTTTTGGAAAATTAAAATAGTGAGATCAAGTAATTTAAGTTTGACAAGTAAATTAAAAATTATCTAGGATTTAAATTCACCATTTTAAAATTGAATGAATAACTTTTCAAAACCCTTAAGTTTTAAAATACAAAGTGGGATGGGGGGTTTCAACTTTAGCCCCGCGGTCTCCATCGATATTTTGAAATTACGATACGATTAATTCCTATCGGATGGTTTTAATCATGGCATCATGAAAATTTTAAAATTCTTAAGTGATAGGTTATTGAAATTAAATGTGAGTGAGTTAGTTCCTCCCATTGAGGAAGTTCTACACGAGCGGGTTTGATTTTAATATATGAGCTGATAGTTTAAACTTAGACACAACTTTTGATATCTTCCCCATTGGAGTCACTGTCATTAGGAGTGGGACTAAAAGTCATCGACTATTCATTATATTGGACGAAAGCGTCCTGAACTATCTGGATAGCATTATGAAAGATGAAAATTTATCTGGTTCAAGGTGGAGTGATTTAATCTCCCATCTAGAAGTTTTACATTATAAGGGAACAAGGATGTCTAATGAGATTAATTTTAATATTATCGGTTAAGGGATGCTACTTTAAATTCAATCGAATTAATTGCTTTGTGTTAATTGGAAATTAATGTTTTGAATTTCATGATTCTAAGATATAAAAACAAATTCAATTTTTTCTCACTGTTTAAGTCTCAAATTTTTAACTAGAATAATTTTGAAGGATTGAAAATGTAATTGGACATTGTTTAAACTTAGGGGATAATAAACTAATCTAACCTACAATTGGTTGATGACACTCAATTAAGAATCATGTTCTTAGAATGATTTTTTCATTTTTTTACAAAGGATTATTTTGATTAGACATGGTGGGGAAACCCGGTACCATTTCATAATTCGGGAGTTGGGATCATCGGCATTCAAACGTTAATGTTGGTTATTTGAGAAGATCTTTATCCATCTCCAAAAATGGATGTATGAAAGTATTAGGTACAATGGTTTGAGTTAATAAAAGTTCATAATCCTCAGTAGTGGAACAACCGATATGAAAGTATTCTCATAGCAAGTAGTTCAAACTTTTATAGCAATGTGTCTGGTTTTTCCTTGCTTTATAAGGAAAAGGACATGACAATGGTTTATCTTTTAAAGGTAAATGAATGATTTATGGTTTGATCTATGGTAAATTGGTATATAGACCCGTGAACCATAAATCAAGATTGTAACACGTTTAAAAGATTCCAGGTAACTGAATAATTACTTTAAATAAAGATGTGCCTAAGTTGTGGCAAATTAGAATAATGTAACGTTATTAGCGGTGGGATATTCGTCTGAATATTGGTGTAGACATACGGTAAATATAGATAAATTATTTAACGTACCCATTTCCCTAAATGTTAGTTTTGATTCTCTAAATTGGTTTTGAACAAATATTTGATTGATTTTATAAAATTGGATGTCTTTTATCTATTTTGGTACATTGGAAAATAATTTATACATTATAAGTTTGTCTCAACAATACTAATAGATATCGATATAAATAACTTTTATGGACAAAAATCTTTAATGAAAAAGTTTCCTTCTAGAACAAAACACAATTTTTCCAGTTGCGCTTAAATTGTTTTTGTCCTGAAAGGAATTCGAAGACTAGTTTATAATTGACAATTAAGTTCATTGGAAGCTGAGGCACCTCTAATCTTGAATCCTATTTAAAAGGTAAAACAACTAAGGGGCCCTTCACGACCCAATGCTAAAGAGATAAATATGTATTATAAAAGGTTCGCTTCGATTAGTTCGATTCAAATACTATCCAACAACGAGGTGGTTTTGACTGCTTCATTAATTTCATTGATGATCACTCAAGGGTATAAATGTGTGTACCTCGTGCACCACAAGTATGAAACTTTTGATTAGTTCAAATTATGCAATGCTAAGGTGAAGAATGCATTAGTTAAACTAATCCAAATTCTACGATCTAATCGTAGAGGTGTTTACCTCTTTGTGTAGTTAAGGGATCATTAATTGTAGGATTGGGATTTTATCATAGCAGTCTACACCAAGTATTCCTATTTAGAATGATATAGAGGGAAGGAGGGAATACATATATTTTAGATATACTAGGGTCCATGGTGGGTTATTCATTACAAGAAAATACCTTTTTATGATGGTAGAAAAAATAATTTCAAGACATTTATTACAAAAATGTCATTTAAAAGTTAATGCTATTATTAACGTGACATCCCTAATACAAAATGTCAATTTATACATATTAGTATTATTTTTCATGACAGTTTAAATATAAAAATCATATTTAATCATAGATATTATGACCTTTTTTTCACAATTTCTAAACTAGATGTACATATTATGACTTTTTTTTCTCCCCCAAAAATTTAAAAGAGGGCTTTTCCCCCCTAAAAATTTAGTAGCTCTTTTTGGTTTCCTACTCTCTCTCTCCTCTCTCATTCACTCCCGCTTTTTCTCAAGCTTGTCTACTTCACTCTCATGATAGTCTCATTCTCTCTCATGCTCGCTTCCTTCTCTCTTACGCTGGCATCCTTCTTTCTCGCACTCATCTCATTCTCTCTTCTCTCTCACGCTGGATCAAAGGTTAGAGGTAATGAATAATCTATGATTTTAGCTCGTAATATTTCATTTTTGTACTCAATCACTTATCGATTTATAAATGTAATAATCTATGATTTTGTTTAGGGTACAAAAAAGTTGTTTCCTTTTCCTTTTCATAATAATCTATCATTTTAGTTAGGGTACAAAAATGTTGTTTTGTTTCATCTTCTATGAAATATTAATCGGCCTATGAAATATTCATCTTCTATGAAATATAGAATTTATTGAGGTACGACAATTGATTTTAGTTCAGCCTGAATCTGAATCGGTCTATGAAATATTAATAGACAAACAATATTAATCAACAAACATTTTGTTTCTCTTTCTTTGAAGGCATTTATACTTCGTAATATTTTTTTTGAATCTTTTTTATAAACATTTTATGGTGGGTTCAAGATATCTTTTATTTAGCTTATTGTGGTTTGAAGCTTCCATTAACTTATTTAGGTTTCAACTCTTCTTGGTTATTTATTGAATCTTGCATTAACTTCTTATCGTTCTATTTTTGTTCTTGCAGTCAATTGTTTACAAATATTCATCCACAAGAATGGTACTAGGATTTAATTATTGTTTAATTGTAGTTGATTAGTAATGACATGTGGTAGTGGATTTAGAAGGTTGGTTTTTTGTTTGCTTGGCTTATAAAATCAATACTTTCCACTTTAACTCGGATAAAAAAATTGTTTCGTTGATCTTAGTATTAAAATTCATGATAGTGATCTTAATTTCCTCATATTGGATGACCATTCGACGTTATTAGGCATTAGGGATGATAATCGGGTTGTGTTGCTTTGGGTTCACATACTAGTTTTTAGAAGCAATAATTATGAAACAAGCTTAATTAATGAATTTTGTCAACTGTCGTGTCATAATAGGGTTATCTAAAACATTATGGAGGTTTTTAGTAAAACGTGTTGTCGTGTAAAATAATTTCACCTAGGCATTGCCTTTTGTTTGATTTGGAATGTTTTGCATATTCTTACTTATTTTTGTGTGTAATACATGTGACTATGGACCTCAGGAGCTCGAGTTAATATGCATCCATTCTGTCATTTATCTTTGGTAATAAAATTAATGTGTGTCGACAATGTTAGTATTACACCGTCAATAATATTTTTTGGGACTTAAACTAAGATGAATCGTCTAAAACGGATGCATACTTTTTGAATTATAAAATGAAAAATAGTTTCCAACATTGTGATTCATTTGAAGATAATAAAGTTCATATTGTGATTTTATTGAAACAAAATATAAAATATATATCAATGGAGGAAAAACAATTGAATTATATTCTTTACACTTGAGAACTATAAACTTTTATATTTAAGTCAATTTTATATTCGACTTTGAAAGTTATAATTGTTGATGCTTTTATATATATTTTAGTATGATTAATATGATTTGTGGATTGTGTTATTTTGTACGAAAATCACATGTGTATAATTAATATTTACAATCTTAATATAGGTACAATTTGAGATATGGGAAGAGACAAGTTGTGGATGTCTATGCATAGATTATCAAACGAGTACTTGCAAGGGGTTGAATATTTTCTTAAAGTTACAGAAATGAATGTTGTAAATAGTAAATCTGTACGGTGTCCATATACATCATGTTGAAATTTCTTTATATGGAGTGTTAACGCAAAAAAATTACCCGTCTACATGGACCACTAAGAAAGGGACACCTGTCATCCTACGTGGAAATAGTCATACTTGATCGACACAAAAGACACTTGGTTGGCTCCTGATAACAGTTATTCGGCATACTGCCCGACCAACATAAAGAAGACGAACCATCCAGAAGATTAAAAGCCACTGGTATGGAGTAGCCAATAGTCGTTGTACCCAAGAAAGATAAACAATTATATTCATTGTATATAGATATAAATGTCTGAATATATAAAGACATTCTATCTCTTGGACTCCCATGACTATAAATACATGCTCTCCCTTAGATAAAGGGACATATCTTTACACATCTCTACACATTTATCTCTCTCAAGACAAGAGAACAATTAAATCATTCTCATCACACTATGTTGTGTTATTGTAAACTGCTAGGAATAAAATAATAGTGGGCGTAGGCTTTATTCAACAACCGAACCACTTTAAAAATCTTTGTCTCTTATATGTTTGATGTGATTGTTTATCTCCACTTCATCTTCAATCTCATATTCTTCATACCTTCACTTTATCTATTGTTGATGCCTATAAGATGACATAGGTCATTTCTAGTCATCAACAGGTTAGTGTCATATGTGGAAAGAGACACAAAAATATTTTCATTCTTATTTGAAGAGACTAAGATCATCTACAAGATATACATTTTTATGTCTCTATGTATAACTAACTATATGTTATCCACACATATTTATGTTTAATCATGATTCTCATATGTTATATTCATAAACTTTGTGATCAATTCTTATTTGGAAATCTATAAAACATTGGATTTTAAAATCATGATTTTTCCCATTCAAAACGATTACATATATTTTGTGTACACATCATTTCATTTACTGGTATTGATAAACCATACATTCAAATTCGATTCATCTATCAATTTTCATGATCTTGTCAATTTCAGATAATTATTTTTAATTGATTTTGAGATGTATATACGATTGTTAACCATATTTTTATGTCCGTAAGAAGGAGGAAATATAAATCGTCTCTTTCTGGGATATCAATAATATAAGAATCAAGATTGAAAACAAAATGGGGTCGTCTATCCCCACATTTTATTTATCAAAAACTGTATAACTATACTGTTGAAACCATTTGACTTCTTCAGATAATATGAGACTCCAAATTCTCTTTCTGAAATAAAATCTATACAATTACGTTAGCAACACCAAGCCTTGAGATGGATATATACACCAAGCCTTGAGATGGAGATATAATCTGAATCCAGTACCAATTGAAGAAAAGTTCATTATCTGACTGATTTCAATAACATTTTATGTTCATCGCTGAAGAAGCATTATTGACGGCAAACATGATCAGCGACCAGCCATATTCATTATAAGTCTTCTCAAAATTTCTTCAAGAGAAAGGGATTTAATTCTTGGAATCAATATACTCAAACTAACGGAGTTGGTCGGCGGAAGGTATCGCTATCTATTAGTGACAAATATAGCACCTGAACAAAAAATTTCCTACCGTCTGATACTGATTGGCGACCTTACTACTAGTCGGCAGTATTTGTCACCTGTTGACGACGTGTGGAGAACGGAGATTTAGCAATTTTCCTTGCTCATATATATATATATATATATATATATATATATATATATGATTTTGACTTTATTAAAATCACCACTATGTTGATAAAAGACGAGACTACCCCCTTATCGTTTCCTAATTCACAAACAATCAACTTCTAATTGAATATTTTCGTGGAGAAAAATTAAAATGCATACCTGATTATTTGTTGATTTATTAAATCACATAATCTTCATGTGAAAAATATTTCTAAACACCAACTTTTATTTAATATTTGTTGGAATCTGCAAAAGTTGTAGACTAATCAATTAGTTTTTATGTCACGAACACATTTGATAAAAATCTAATCATCTGTCACATATTCGGCATAATACAAAACTTAATATTTCATATTGTGAAATTTTTGTCACCCGATCAGATACATATCGTATATTCTTTGGCTGGATAATTATTCTCATGATAATGACTATTTGATTTAGCCTCCACAGATGTTCGAGCAACCATTTAAATTCCATAGGAATAAGATTCAGTCATGGTAAACGATCGACCATAATCTTATGTTTTGGAAAATATTATTAATGCTCGACATTATACAATTTTGCCTCGACATATTTGCCAAGAACTCTTTATCTTCTTAATGCTCTGATATATATGCTCAAGCATGAATCATTCTCTCAGATGGTTATGCATATTCTATATTCATCTCGAAATAAGATCGACAAAATATTTATTGTCATATATTTAGTCCCGAGAAGATCTTCCACATTTATTTTATTTCACCCCCAACGGACAGTTGGTTGGGATAATTCTTATTTATATTCAGTCCCGACAAAGGGTCAGCATATTCGATCAATCATCCATATTACATTTATTATTCAAATGAATGGTATGGAAATCTATTTTTCTCTAACAATGCAGTATCATTCAGTCCCACTATGCATTCTTTAAAGGCATAGACCTATTCTTGGTCGGCACTTCCATTATTTATCTGGATTTCTCACTAGTATGGATATTTGATGCAAATTATATGTTCAGGAATTCTAACTATTATCGAGCATTCTTATTATTATTGCAACTTCTATTCATAACCCCAACGGGGGGCTTTATAGATATGAAGAATATAAATACAGCCGAGAAGACTTCTCCGAAAGAGAGCCTAACATCCAAGAAGACTTCTTTGAAAGATAGCTTAACATCCAAAATAGGATTTTAGTCCTCAACACTTGGTCAAGAAAAATCAGGGATAAAACTCTGTATATAAATCAATACGTTTTATCCGAACCGAGAAAAATGGAGAAAACACGTTGTGAAGATTCTTAAATACGAATGTAGACACATATTCCACATACGTTTGGTCACCACTAGTAACTAATGCTAAACCTAAAAATTTAGGTGTAGTAGTATAACTTATGGCAATACCACGGGTAACTCGTGTTAAAATTAGATTTAAATCTAGGTGCGCTGGTAGAACCTATGGCCACATCTCATTGGTAACTCGTACTAAATTTAGGCAAATGTCTAAGTGTATCGGTAGAACTAATAACACTACAAGCTCATCCAGATATTTAGAAATGAACAAGATAAGTTAATAAAGAAAATAATTCATTTCATTTATATGAATAATGATCACATGCAAATATTTTTTACAATTGAAATCCATGACAATTACAAGAATGCTAGTGAATTATTCTATAAAATCCAGTAGGTCGGCTGCCAACCATCAGTATACTTTAATAACAAGAAAGTATAGAGAGCTCATATTCCATCCTTTCAACAATATTCTAACATTGGGGGATTTTATTGCAGAATAAATTATTCATTTCGAGTGGCGCATTATTGAAAATAGAATTGACGACATCATACAGTACCAGCCGAGCATCAGATTTCAGCCCCAGATCATAACAAGGTCAGCACACTAGCCAATCATCATCCAAGAGTTATTTTTTCACATGATTTTGAAGATCAAGAGTCACATTCAGTATATACATCACTTGTATTTCTATTACCGCTGTTCCGACCAACACTGAGTAAGAAGTTCTACTTATATCTAGATCCGCTACTAGCTCAACACTGATCAGGCTGAAGAAAGCGATTCAAAGCTAGTATGTTACACCAGTAAAATATTCATAGGAGCAGAAATAAAAAAAATCAAACATGTTGGGACGAAGAACTTGCAGATTAGGAGCCAAAAGCTACAAACTATTGCAGATTTCCTTCAAATTCCCAGGGCTGATCCATAGCCCAAGTTTCTTACCCAGAAGAATTCCTCGAAAGAAAGATGAGTTTTAAAGAAAACCAAAATTATTGATCGACGTGAATCATTCATTGTCCATGAGATATCCCACTAATATGTCGAATAAAGAAAGAAGATAATCCTTCACTTCACCATTAATCTCATTATGTACGGGCGTCGAGAAACTTTTTAGAATAAATACTCCATCCTCTCAGTAAATCATCAAGCATGGAGCATTATGGGCTTCTGTTGATGCCAAAAATTTACCCGTCTACATAGACCACTAAGAATACAGCATCTGTCATCCTATGTGGCAATAATCACACTTGATCGTCATAGAAAACATTTGGTTAGATCCCGAGGATAGTTATTCGGAGTACCGCTCGAACAACCTAAAGAAGACAAACCATCTAGAAGATCAAAATCCACTGGTATGAAGTATCCAACAATCATTGTACCCAAGAAAAACCAACAGTTATATTCATTGTATATAGATATAAATATCTGAATATATAAAGACATTCTATCTCTTAGACTCCCGTGACTATAAATACATGCTCTCCCTTAGTTAAAGGGACATCTCTTTACACATCTCTACACATATATCTCTCTCTCAAGACAAGAGAATAATTCAATCATTCTCATCACACTATGTTGTGCTATTGTACACCCCTGGGAATAAAATAATAGTGGACGTTGGCTTTCTTCAACAGTCGAACCACTTTGATGTGATTGTTTATCTCCACTTCATCTTCAATCTCATCTTCTTCATACCTTCACTCTATTTGAAAGAAATTAAAAGTCATTTATATGAGAACGGTATTGACCAAAGTTATCGCATATGGATATGGCACAAGGAAGTTGTTTTTAATTCAACTTTGCCAGATGTCAACATAGGTGACCCCATCCATCATGATAATTTGGATGAAAATCCAGAAGATGCTGATTATATGGTTAAGATGTTTTAGACAGCAAATGCAGACTTTAGGGGGGATCCTAAATCATTTGAAAAATTGGTTAAGGATGACAAAAAGCCCTTTTACAAAGGGTGTAAAGTTTTTATGAAGATGTTTTCACTGTTAATATACTCAATTGGAAAGCAAAGAATGGGTGAATGATACGAGTTTTTTAAACATGCTTGAATTATTTTCACAATTCCTCCCAGAAGATAATGAACTTCTTTTATCTATGAAAAAGGCAATACATACATTGTCTATGTTTGGGGTGGGGTATGAAAAGATACATGCATACCCTAATGATTGCATACTCATAGAAAAGAGTGAAAAAATTGAAATGATTGCCCTACTTGTGGAACGCCAAGATATAACTTGAATAAAAACACAACCAAGGTGAAGGTGGGAGTTCTTGCAAAAGTATTATGATATTTTCCACCCATTCCTAGTTTAAACAGGTGGTTTTAATATGTACAAACTACAAAGGCCTTGACTTCTTATGCAAACGAAAGACAAGTTAATGGTAAGTTACGTCACCCCATAAATTCCCCTATATGGAAGTTTGATGGATGACAAGTGGCTGAAGTTTGAAAACGAAGAGAAACCTTCGACTCGCACTTTGAGTAGATGGAATTAACCCACATAATACTCTTAGTAGTTAGTATAGATGTTGGCCAATCATGTTGGAAACTTATAACTTTGATCATTAAATAACCACAAAGAGAATTTTTTTTATGTTAACAATGTTGATATCGGGTCCGTGACATCCTAGCAATGATATCGATGTTTACTTGGCAACATTAATTGAGGACTTGATAACCTTATGGAATGAAGGTGTATAAACTTATGATGTTAACCTCCAAGAATCGTTTACTTTGAAGTCGATATTACTGTGGACCATTAATGATTTCCCTGTAAACGAAAATTTGTGTGGTTGTGATGTAAAGAAGTATTATGCTTTTCCAATTTCTAGTGAAGAAACATATTCTATTTGATTATGCCATTCTAATAAGAATGTATATACATCACATATAAGATTTTTACCAAAAAATCATTTGTTTCGAAAGCAAAGGAAATCTTTTAATGGTAAGCAACAATTTCATGAACAAACTAATCCATTGAACGGAGAGAAAATACTTGATAAGGTTGAAAATATTAATGCATATTGGGGAAAAATATGGGTATAAATGAAGTGCAAATAGCAATGGAAAAGGATAAATTGAAACAAAAGAAGAAACACGATGAAGAGAATATGGATGAGCTTAGTAACTCTAAATGTTGGAAGAAAAAGTCAATATTCTTTAGGTTAGGGTATTGGAAACATTTGCTTGTTCGACACAATTTGGATATTGTGCATATTGAGAAGAATGTTTGTAAGCAGATAATAGTGACGCTACTCAACATTCCCAGTAAGACAAAAGATGGAGTCAAAAATCATCTTGATCTTGTAGAATTGGGTTTAAAAGGGGAGTTGGCAGCACAAAATAAGGGAAAACGGACGTATTTACCACCCTCATGTTATACATTGTCTAGAGAGGAGAAGAAAAGGGTATGCGAGACATTGCTTTGACTTAAAGTTTTCAATGGATACTCATCATACTTTTGTAACCTTATTCCAATGTAAGAGTTAAAATTATTTGGTCTCAAGTCCCATGATTATCACATACTAATGCAACTTATACTTCCAGTTGCTATTCGATCCATGTTACAAAATCATGTTAGATTTTCAATCATAAGGGTGAGCTTTTTCTTTAATGATCTTTGTGCAAAAAACGTGGATGTGAAAAAGTTGAAAAGTATTTAAGATGACATTGTGATCACATTTTGTTTGTTGGAAAAGTACTTCCCTCCGATATTCTTTGATATAATGGTACATCTTCTTAGGGAGGTCTAACTTTGTGGTATAGTTTTCTCTCATTGGATGTATCCATTTGAAAGGTTTGCACATGCTTAAACAAATATATCATTACTCTATAAAGTTATAGGTAAACATCATTGATATTTTTTTTATTTAAATTTTTTGTAGGAATATGAAATTCTTAAAGGTCCAACTAAACAATCGAAATCATCCAGAAGGTTGCATCGCCCAACGCTATATTGCTGAAGAAGTTATTGTATTTTGTATGGAATATTTACACGGTTTCGATGCCATTAGGTTTCCATTAGGTAAAAATACAACAGATGACGATGCCGATAAAATATGCGATGGCAATCTAATAGGGGGTGGTAAAGTAGTTGAGGTGGAAAAATTGTCATGGGAGCAAGCACATCGTCATGTGTTACAAAACAAAAATGATGTTCAACCTTATAACGAGTAATTTCTCTTTTCGTTGCTTTTATAAAAAAATATTTACTATATTGTATTTTGTTTTAATGGTTAATTTTTTTTCGCTATTAACACCCTTATAGGGAGCATATGGATGGCTAGAGGTGAAAGTATCCTCGAAAGTGAAAAGATGAAAAATGGTTACAAGAGGAACATAATAAGACCATTATTGGTAGGATTCATGAAAGGGTATGATTAATATCAATATGTGATGATTTAATATACTATTAAATTGTAACTAACATTTGGGAAAAATTCGTTTGAAAATTAGCTAAATCTCTAGAACAACAATGTTTCAGACATCTTAAAGTGGATAGCTCGAGGACCTCATGAAGACATGATAAAATATCATGGTTATATTATTAATGATTATGGTTACCATATTAAAGAACGTGATGCTGGACGAGTAACCAAAATAGTGGAATTTTCATCACAGTCACAACAATGCAAGTTGCTAGTGCAAAGGATAAGCATCCCGTGGTTTCAAATTTGAGTTTCTCTGGTGTCATCATTGAAATATAGATGCTTGATTATTTTAGTTTTAAAATTCCAGTTTTCAAGTGTGATTAGGTCGATAACAGTAATGGTATTAAAGTAGATGAGCTTGGCTTTAAATTTGTTGATCTTTGTGGAGTTGGCCACAAGAATGATCCCTTCATATTATTATCTAGTACCAAACAAGTGTTTTTTGTTCAAGACCAACTCGATCCTAAATGGTCAATCATTCCTGTAACTCCACAAAGAGATTACAACCATATATGTGATGATGATGACTACACTACTGGATGTGCCAAAAATGACGTCGTCACCAACGAATTACCAAACGTTGAATAGATTAATAAAAGTTAAGATTCATGTTCACATGTAGATTTTGAGGCCATTTAAATTGATAATAAAAAATAAATAAAGTGTCAGGTCTGTTTTCTTGTACTTAGAGTTTTCTATGCTTTTTAAGGTGGATGGGTGTTTTTTTGTCATTGTATTTTGTGGGTTTTGTTATCCAGAGTGTTAATTTGAGATCTTATTACTATGAAGTACTTTGGTTAAACATTATGTGATTGTATATTGAGTGTTTCATTTATTAACTTCTTAGTGATTTTGGTTTAAAAATTCACATGTATTTGGATTTTTTAACTTCTATGAGAACGATGGGAAATGGTTAAATATAAGTTGGACATCATTTTCCTAATTTATTTACATTATATAAGTTCTATTAAATTAATATTTTCATCAATATATACTCTTAATATATTCACTTGCGGTTGCTCTTATAACATGGGTGTAAAAAGGAATGGATATTAAAAAGGGGGATGCTTTTAACTCATAGGAAGAGAGAGAAATTTCAGGTTTGCTTCCAACTCAAATTCCAGGCTTCCTTTATATATGGTTTAGAGAATTTTCTAAATCTCTGTTGGTCTAGTAAAAATTTATGCTCTAAGGTATCCAAATTTTATATTCCATTAGTCTTTCTATAGGCTTATTTAATTCTTTGTAAGACATGGTGTGTCTTGTGACTTGCTTCAACTTTTAGTTTGTCGAGTTTCTTTATATTATTGCTAGCATTTTGTGCATTGTTGGGATGGTCTGCTCATACCTTGTGCATTGTTGTGCATTGTTACTATGATTATTTTGGGGTTAAAAACATAAGATATATGAAATTTATGGTTTTGTCATTTGAATTTGGGAGTGTTATGTGATAGGTATATAGGAGGTGTTGTTTAATATGTGCTCAGGGGTGTACCTCTTGTGAAACTATGATGATTTGGAACGAGAGTTTTTATATGACATTAATGTGTAATGTTTGGTTAATGTAGGAATATAACTTCCTCAAACATAGATTTTATTAAGGCTAGATGAGTTTAACTTTTTTTTGAAATATTCCATCATAACTATAGAGAAGTCTATATTCATTATGAAACGACAAGAACTAGAATACTAGGTATAAGGGTATGTGACATGGAATGGTGATGTGTATATCTATATTATACCTCTAATACAATAGTATTAGAGGAGATAATGACCAGTTAATTTACAAAAATATTTTAAAATAAAATCCTGCAATTAAGAGATAAACATCTGCCCTTTCATATCTTCCATGTATTTCAACCATACCTTTCTCAAAACCTTATGTCTTCATCTCTTTTTATTCAACCCTTTCATATCTTCCGTGTCTCTTCCTTGTCGATGATTTCCAGTTCATCCGACCTTTCATCTATTTTCTCTTTAAATTAAAACTCTCACCCAGTTGGGAGATAATGGGTTTTTGGACACTGCTGAAAGGTTGTTTGCTTCTTGCAAATGCGTTGGCAATATTAAATGAGGAGTGCTTTCTCATACATAGATGATGGAGTTTCTAGGAATTCTCAGGTGTCAAGAGGAATTTGTTCAAGGGGTACCTCATCTGTCTCATTTACTCAACGCAGTATTTGAGAGTTCTTCTTATACTCCTCAACTCCATTTGCAATGTTGTAACACTAGTGTCTTTAGTTGATATTTCCTATAGTAACTATAAGGTTATGTTTAAGGACTACTACCTTTTCTTTTTGTGGAATTTGACGTGGAATTGAAACAACTTATTTTACAGATTAGTAGTGAACTATTAAGTACGAGACTTTTGTTGTTTAGGATCAATGTTTATTTATTTATTTATTTGATTCTTATAAGTGAAATCGTCTAGAAAAAAAGAGTTCGTTTTTGTTTGTTCCATTCATAGCAAATATATGTTCCATTCATAGAAAATATATGGATCTTCATGAAGTTGGGTGTTTTGTGATTGTCATGGGTGGTAGGTTGTGGTGGTTAGGGGGAGTGTGACGAGGTGGTGTTCGCAGCTCATGGTGGTTCCATAATGGGATGTTTTGTATGACGAAGAGTATTTTTTTTATCTTTTATAAATATATAATTTCTTTTCAAAATCAGTATTCCTTAAATATTTTCACTCACATGGGTTTATATTTTCTTTTGTATACCATTTTTTTTGTGATTTCAAAGTATATATTTGAGGATGTTAACTTATACTTCTAGATTTTATTGATGTGGGATGATAATTTTTTTTTATTTTAAAGTATAAATTTATGGATTTCAAGTATAAACATAATGAATTAAAGTATAAATCTTTGGGTTTTTGTTTTTGTTTTAAATTATAATGGATTAACTTCAGAATATTTACAAGTGGGTGTGCTTAAAAAAATTGTGGAACGATTCAGGATGAACCTAGATAAATCTCAATGTTTGTTACTGTACATAATTTTTTGATGGGTCTCAAATGTCTTATATATGGAATGCAATTTTGAGTGTTTATGTATCCTCTTTTCTTACCATCTCCCTGAAAGATTTTAAGACTTTTAACTCAGATATAAGTCTGTAACTGTTGCATGATTTTATTAATCATGGCAGTTATTTATACTTCTTACATAGGTTAACGTTACTAACTAATATGAGAAATAAAAGGCTCTACTAGCTGTTACAACTTTCATGCAAGAAAATAGGAACTAACTATGACTACTAGTTGTTGTCATTCTTCAGAAATACACGGACTACAAGCCAACTTTGAATAATCAGTTGCTGAATTGTTCTTCCTTCTTTCTTCCGTGTATTTGCATGCATGCATTTGTTGTCTAACATTCCCCCTCAAGCGAAGGGTGTGTGGAACATAAACATCAAGCTTGAACCGAAGATTTTGAAATTTCGATCAAACCGAGTGAGAAGATCACCACTAACACCATGATCCTTGAGAATAAACATAACCCATATCATTTCCGCCGCATTTTATGCAAGTGCGCAATATTCATCCTTAGAAATAGAAAATATAAGGTCTCGTAGACCTTAATTAGCTTGATCAAAACTGATTCAGAGGCTCAATCAACGGTTCTGGCTAGATCGACACCTGTAATGGGCCTTTTAGACCATAATGAGCTTGGTCATAAAAGATTCAAAAGCTCAATTATCGGTTTTTGCTGGACTGACACCTGCAATGGGCTTCTTGGGCCAAACTAAGCTTGATCACAATGGATTCAAAGGCTCTATGCTTCTTGGGCTTGAACATGATGGATTCAGGGGCCATTGAGTTGGGCTTGATCACGATAGGTTCAGGAGCCATTGAGTTGTTAAAAAAAAAATTCTTGTGAAGTTACTTCAACTTGCAATTTTTTTATGAGAGTTTAAAGAAACAGATTGAAACCTTCCTCTTTTTTAAAGAATTTTGCTACTACAACTTAAACGATCTTAAGTTCAAATTTTTTTCAAAGTGGGATAAGTTGCCACTAATCTCGACCTTTTTTTATTTATTTATTTGTTGATGACGGTAGGAAGAAAGTCCCATCTAGAGACTAGCAAAATTTTTGTTTTAGGAGTAAAATTATTCTTTGGACTAGAATTACTTCCAACATACAAGCTGGAAATTTATTCACTCTCTTTTTTTTTCTCAGAAGATAGCTTTCCCCTTGTGACACTCTTATAAACTCACAAGGATGATGGAAAATATTTTCACTGCTAAATCAGCTTCAGCAGCACTAGGAGTAACATTGTTGTTTTCTTCAACAACAACATTAGAGGCTCAACTGTTTTCATCAAAAAACAAACTTGGGGTAACTCACTTCTTTCAATGGCAACAGGTGTTTAACCTCTCTCTTTTACCTTGCCGAGAATAAGTTTCAACATCTTCAACCACCAGCATGTTTCCCGGCGGGCATTGGAAAAATTCATACTCTAACTTTTGTACCCGACGGACAGTAGCAATGAATTGTGTCTACCGCCGTCGAAAAACGGTGTACCCGTGTGGACTGCCAGGATCAAGAATACTCGCAAGATCTTACCGCTCTGATACCATGAAAGATTTTGGGACTCTAAACTCAGATATAAGTCTGTAACTGTTGCATGCTTTTATTAATCATGGCAGTATATTTATATTGCTTACATAGGTTTACGTTAATAACTAATATGAGAAATAAAAGGCTCTACTAGTTGTTACAACTTTTATGCAAGAAAATAGGAACTAACTATGACTACTAGTTGTTGTCATTCTTCAGAAATACACGGACTACTAGCCAACTTTGAATAATCAGTTTCTGACTTATTCTTCCTTCTTTCTTGCATGTATTTTCATGCATGCATTTATTTTCTAACACTCGTATGGTACTATTACTCACGCCTTAGATAAGTCCTGCAATCTCCAAAAACCATACCCAATAAAACAAATGAGTCTTTTGTCAGTCTCCCATCAATGTTTTGTGATTCCAATGTGCAAAATGGTTGATTGAACTATGAAACAAATCTAGAGAAGTTATTGTTATTGTTCCAAGTGATCTAACTTTCAAAAATAATATGTGCTCATTGTCATTACTCTCATTGTAATACTTGCTGACATGTATCTTTGTAATGCAGTAGATAGTTGAATGTTCATAGCACCCAGAAGAATGTTTTGCACAAGAGTATGTTTCAATCATGAATTATTTTCATATGTATTTATCATTGTAAAGAACAATAGATTTTTAATTACTATATGTGTACTGCAGAAAAATTATAATACGTCCGCACATCGCGCGAGTTGCATGCTAGAATTCATTGATTATGAACCCAAAGTAGTTTTCATATTTTCAAAGAAGAAACCGTTGGTGCAGAAAGTGAAAGGTGGAGAAATCTAAATGCTTCATCCGTGTGAGATGTTTTTATGTTTTCTTATATTCTTTCTATTGTTTTTCAATCAGGAGAGTTTGGTATTCCTTAATTTCTCAATAAACTAGGAATCTTAATTTCAACTGCCGATTTGGATATATTATAATTGTTAATCAACGCTGAAAAATAGGACTCTTTCATTTCTCACTATTTTGTTTGCTTTATCAAAGCCATCGAGAGAACATATCAAAGAGATCAGATAAGAAGCTTCCTTCCCTTTTGCCGTGTGCTTGTTTATGCTGAAGCTTGTTAGCTTCTTTGTGTATGTGTGGTAAAGTTTTAGCCTTTACTTGTTTGCTCATATTTAGGGCTGTAAACGGATATTCGAAAATCCGCATCCGTCCGATATCCGAATCCGAATTTGCGGATATTTATCCGAAAATATGGAAACGGATACGAATATGGATACTCTTTAAAAATATCCGAGAAAACGGATACGGATACGGATAGTACTAGTATCCGACACGGATAATCCGTATCCGATGCGGAGTATCCATTTTATCGGATATCCGTATCCGTCAAACATATGTTTAAAATGTTACTAATAATATTAGTATTAGTATTACTAATAAAATAATATTAAAACAAATCTTAATCGTTTATTCCCAAAACAAAATAAACACATACTCCACTCAAAACAAAAACACCATAAAGTTATTGTTTTATTGGGTATATTATAAAATGTCATGTATTACCATTTAATTGTGTATATTATTATGGAGTTATACTAAAGTTACAATACACCTTATCACACACAACATACACCGACTAAAGAACATATTCTCCACTAAAAAAAAATAACTTCGTTTCATTTCTCCTTCGTACAAAATAAGAGAAAATAAACTCTCATGTAGTTGTTCGTTAGTTTCCTTAATTATTAATAAATGCAAGAGAGAAACAGAAAAGAATGTAAGAGAGAAACATAATAGAATGTAAGAGAGAAACAAAAAAGTAAAGAAATGATTTTGATTGTAATGAGAACTGAAGTTAACAACATGTATATTATATACAAAATAAAAATGTATACTTATTAAAATAAAAATATCAGTATGTTTTGAAGACAAAAGGTCCATGAGGTTATCATTCTCAATAAATTTGTTTAATCTAAAATGTGCATATTTATTTCTACTGTCATGGAATGCGACTGTTATTTTTTTTTGGATGGCTTTAAGCTTCTATGGTTGTAAAGTATGGATGACTTTAAGTCATAGTATCATTATGGAATGATACTATTATTATGGAATCCATAATTGTTGATGATTTTGTTACATATTTATTTGGATTGGATTGGATTGGATATTTTAATTGTTATTTTTTGCGATGGCTAAATAATGTAAACGGATACGGATATTATCCGAATCCGAGGTATCCGAGCGGATACGGATATGGATAGTTGTTTTAACTATCCGGGCGGATATGGATAGTACATTCAGATAGCGGATACGGATATGGAAAATATGGTATTCGATCCGTATCCGTCCGTTTACCACCCCTACTCATATTAGATCTCCTTACTTTATTAATTTGCTTTTTCTTTAATGAAAATTTTGGTTATCATTGAAAGCCTTGTGTTGATATTCACCCCTCGAGTGCTATTAAATTATTTTTTAGACATTATTCTCGAGCTATTACAAGATGGTAAGTGTAATATTATTCAGTAGGGAAAAGGGAAAAAGTTGAATGTGTGTCAGTAAACTATATATGTACGTACACAATTCATGGTTTCCTAACTAATTTAAATGAACCACATAAGCACATAGGTAATGTAAAATATATATGAAAGGTGTAGAAATATTGTTTAATAAATTGATGTAGACATGAAAGAAGGAATTGGGGGGATAAAGTATTAAATGTATCATCTCTATAATCTTATGTTAAGTAATCACCTTAGATAAAAAAAAAATTATAAGTTTGTAAAGGCCTAAAGGGTAAATTACACCGAAGTCCTTTGAATTATAGGTTGGGCTTGCGGGTTGCCCATGACTGCTACTACTGCCTCCCCACACCTCTCTACGTAAAAATAAAAGCCCACCTCTTTTATCTCTATGCAATTGAATCAAAGTAGAAACACCACCTTCTGAGCCAACAACCGAAGCTGATTTCAAAGGAAGACGAGAAAATAGAATGTAGTCAACAAAGCTGACATGGACATTGATAGCTACTAGGAAGACATCATGTTTCCGGCAGGTGAGTTGCCACTGATGGGTCGGCTATCGGCCTCATTGTTTGATTTACGATTTTCCATTTAGTCATTGGAAATTTTATATAATGAGCTCAGATTTCTTTTGTTCTTCGCTCTTTGTAAGTGCTTTTGGAAAATAAGTTGTTTTTTGAAGATGATTTTTAATTTCATTTGATATAATTAAGGTTATTTATAGTTAAATAGTATTTTCAGAGGCAAAAAGATGCTTCGAAAATAACTGACTTTTATACTTGCGCTATATTTTCTACTAGTGGTGCCTATGGTTCAACTCCTATAGTCAGTCTCTTAGCCAGAGCAAAAACATAAAATAAAAATACTACTTTGACCACGAGTGGTATAATTATAGCATCCAAAACGACCGTATGTGACAACCAACTATAAAAGAAAATGGACCTCCTATTTTTATGAATTATTTTCATTACCAATCACATTCCACATATGATAATAAAGTACTATAATTTCACCTTTTACGCGAGTTCAAATTTATGGATCAGACTTTAAAAATGGGTTAACGTGATATTCAGAGCCATGTTTAGCATTAAGTCACAAGCATTGAATTTTTCACATTAATAATTTGTTTTTTGGATTTACTCTAGCAGATATGTTTATTTGGTTTAGGTTAGCACTGGCAAAATTATGGGCTGGGCCTAATTTGGGCGGATCAAATATGGGTTGGGCTAAATGTGGGTTGGGCTAAATGTGGGCCGGGCCAAATATGGGCGGACCAAATATGGGTTGGGCCAACCCATTATTTTTCTACTAAATTAAGTATTACAATTCGAGGTATATATAAAAAAAACTCATATTTTACTCATAACTTTTTTAAATGAGTATTATATTTGATTTGTATCTTTTAAAATTGAGCTCCATATTTGATTTTTTGCTTTCAAATATGGGCCCCATATTTAACTCATAGCTTTGAAATATGGGCCCCATATTTAACTCATAGCTTTTAAACATGGGCCCCATATTTAGATGCTTGGGCTAATATGGGTTGTTTTATTATTTGGGCCACATTTTGCCACTACTAGTTTAGGTGGATATTACGATTTTCTGGTTATGGAAACCAAAGAGATTAGAGGGTCCTTATTTACAAATGACCAGTGGGCATCTGTTAAATTTTAGTCCGTATTACTGGTGTGCATCCGTTATCTTTCAATGGGTAATACTGTTTTAATGCTTCTCATGTTCTGTATTCGTCTGTTCTGATGTAAGTAGTGTTTTTCACTTAATGATGATTGAATGGCTGAATATTTTTTGGAACACCAAATATTTACTCGAACATTTTTTAATACCCATTTAGTCTAAGCTTTTTTATTTTGCTTTAAAAAGTCTTTTGCCATATATTTTGGAGAGGGAGCGCCGCTGGCGCGGACCTCTAAAAATAAAAGAATATTGAGTGCTTGAGGGACTAAATGGGTTAAACTAAAAATATGTGTCATTTTTAAAATATATATATTTATAATAGGGACTATTCAATAATTGATGTAACACCCCGTATTTTTGTAGATTTAATATTTAATTAATTAGAGAATTTTAAATTACTTGTGTGTTGTAATTTTAATTGAATTAATTATGGCAATAGATATATTTAAATATTAATCGGAAAGTGAAGGGTTAATGTTTAGGGAAATTTATTTACTAAGTGAATAGTAATAATTTAATTACGTCATTTCGAGTATTAATGACGAGGTATCCACTTATACCAGTCGGGAGTCGGTATAGACTAAATTGGGTGTGAGATAAGGATTTTTATAAATTAATTCGGATACCAATTCTGAGTGCGCGGTTGAGTCCGGATGGGTCGAGATAGTTAGAAAAGAGTACCCGGGGGTAGTAATTGGGTCTCGGGTATTTTTTGGGTATAGCCGGGCCCACACAGGGTGAGTTGGTCCACTTTAATTAAGCCCATTAGGTGAAAAACGGGATTAAGGGTTTTTAACCTAGTTGGGAGATTAAGGAATGGCAGCCAACATTACTCTAAACCTAGGGTTTGAGAGGGGATTTGGGGGAAAGCGAAGCAAGAGCAAATTGGAGGTTATTGGAGCCAAATTAAGGAACATCAACAACGAATCAGACACTACGAACACTTACAGGCAAGTGGTTAACTGTTGTGATTTCTAAAATTATGATAATCAATTCATATCATAGTGATGTGTATATGAAAAATTCGTTTTGGGTGTGTCACCGAAAATCTAAATTGGGTTTTTGTAAATTTATATACCTTAATGAGATTAAGGGGGGAGATTGATCGTGTTTATGATTCTCGAATGTAGAGGACTGAATCAGATGTTAAAACCAGTAAGAGTAGATGGTTAATTGCTGTTAAAATAAATTAAATTCGGATTGGGGGTTTGAAACCCGGATAATACCCAAATCGGGAAAACCTTGGAATTTATAGATATTGATGATGAAATTAGGTCTGTGAAATGTTTAGACCCTTTCCTTACATGGAGGATGTATTATTTGTATTTGGGTAAGGGCTTAGGTTGAGAAATTAAGCTTTAAGTTTCGTCCATGGCTGACAGTGGCTGGAGAAGACGATTACTGGAACGATCGATCGATCGACCTAGGGAGCTCGATCGATCGATGAAGGCGAAATCTGGGCTGTTCGGCCAGTTTGTTATATAAAGGGAAAATTATTAAAAGTTAAGTTTCATACATTAATAAGTGATAAATAATTATGAAACAAATATTCCTAGCAATTATGGGAGAAAGTAATTGGGACTAGGATGAATTTATGTGGGGCACTTAATGGATGAATTTGAGAAATTTTATTCCAAAATAGTGAGATACGGATCATGTGAGTGAATCCGGGTATATTGGTCAAGCGATCCCAAAGTAGTGAATTAAGTTTGGAGATAAACTAATTAATTTAGAGTCGGGATATTGACTCGGGGAAATATTTAATTATGGATCAATGGGGCGAGTCCGGGTATGTTGGAATTATAGGTAAATATAATTAGGAAATTATGGAGATAAATGTGTGACACCTTACGGGAGAAAATGTGGGAAATAAATTATGAGATGTAAAAATGGACCGAGTGAGTGAGTCCGGATATGTTGGTTATGTGACACCAAAGTATTAAATTAATTATTGAGGGAGAGTAATTAATTTGGAGTCGGAACATAGACTCGGGAAATATTAAGTTACGGGGCAAGTAAGTGAGTCCGGGGATAATGGTTGGATGACACCAAGTTATTAAATTAATAAATGCGTTAATTGATTTAATTAGAGTCGGATTCTAGACTCGGGTAAGATTAAATTAATGGGTGTGATAATTAATTTAACTAGAGTCGGATTGTAGACTTGGGGAGGTATTGAATTAATAAGTGGGTTAATTAATTTTACTAGAGTCGGACCACAGACTCGAATTTGTGTTGATTAATTAATGTGTAAATTAATTAAATAAGGGTCGGATTGTAGACTCGGGTAATTATTAAATTAATGGGTGTAATAATTAATTTAATAAGGGTCGGATTGTAGACTCGGGTAATTATTAAATTAATGGGTGTAATAATTAATTTAATAAGAGTCGGATTGTAGACTCGGGTAATTATTAAATTAATAGGTGTGATAATTAGTTTAATTAGAGTCGGATTTTAGACTCGGGTATAATTAAATTAATAGGTGCGTTACTTAATTTAATTAGAGTCGGATTGTAGACTCGGGAGAGTATTAAACTAATATGTATGTTAATTAATTTAATTAGAGTCGGTCGATAGACTCGGGGAGGTATTAAATTAATATGTGTGTTAATTAATTTAATTAGAGTCGGACGATAGACTCGGGGAGGTATTAAATTAATGGGGGTGTTAATTAATTTAATTAGAGTCGGGCCATAGACTCGGGGGAAGTATTATATTAACTGAGGCGGGAATTAATTATATTAGAGTCGGACCATAGACTCGGGATGGTGATAAATTATTAAGTGAGAAAAATTATTATGTTGAGTCGGGCACAGACTCAGGAAATTACAAGCAGTTTACGAGATTTTGAGTACACGGTAAAGCCGGAGTTTATGTTATATATATACGGTATAGTGATAGTATATATATATATATATATATATATATATATATACGTGTGTACATTGTGTGTGATATTTAATTTACAGGCAGTGTACGGGATTTTTGGGTACGCAGTAAAGCCGGGTTTATATTGTATATATATATACGGTATAGTGATAGTATATATATATATATACGTGTATATATTGTTTGTGATATTAAATATCAGTGAATAGATATTTATTTAATTTATATACTCTAGTGCTATCAAGGGAGGTTGCGCGATGTGGGTGAATCCCCTAGCTTGAGGAGCAGGGTGAGTATATCCCCAGGTCATAGCGTCCGGTATATATGGGTGATGGATTTATCTTACTTTCAGGGAAGGAATATGACCGCCTCCACT
Organism: Sambucus nigra; assembly: GCA_949130495.1. Lineage (NCBI taxonomy): Eukaryota > Viridiplantae > Streptophyta > Magnoliopsida > Dipsacales > Adoxaceae > Sambucus > Sambucus nigra. The sequence continues at coordinate 635,164,224 of OX422207.1, read as the reverse complement.
TCGTTTATATTTTGGTCCAAGTTGGTGAGCGATTCTAACTTGGGGAAACTAGGTTTTGTGAGCACACCTAGTGAGATAGCATTTTAGAGGGAATCATTCGGCGAGGGCATACTCAAAGGGATGGATATACGTATGTTATATGTGTGGATGTTGTGGTAAAGGTACGTATATAATGATAGTAAATATTATATACGGGTAATAATGTAGTGTGTGATGTATTTACTTTATATAACTTGTGAGACGGTTATATGCCACTATTTAAGAGGAATTAATTAAGTTAATTGTGAGATAACTTATAATTCAAGAGATTATTATACTCGGGTTAGAGTAGTATGGCAAGGGAAGGTTATACCAGGACTAGTTGGACAGGATAGTACAACTAGGCGGGGTTAAGGTAATCGGTAGGTGTGCACAATAGTGGAGGGGCGAGAATGTCCTCAACGGAGTGTGACACTAACTTAAATATGAAGCGCATTCATGAATTTTAAATTACTGTAGTTAATTCACTTACTAAATATTTTAAAAATGTTTTGGGTTCTAACCCTTGCTATAAAACCATTTTCAACCTTTAAGGTGTCTAGCCACAGGGACGCCATGATTGATATTCTATTCCAGGGACACGGAGCTGCGACATATGTGGATGCTAGCAGGAGTTTGGATTAGACGCATCATTCATTCATTACTAGAGTAGAAATCTTATATCAGTTTCAGTTTTATTTAGGGCTTGTCGTCCAGACTTCTCGGTACAGTTTTCAGGTGTAATTTATTCAGGTGTTGAATATTTGTAATGGATTATATCTTTGGTGGCCGGTGATTTATTCGGCAAGTTGTGTATATATGATTCAGTTTATTTTCATTCAGTTGTGTGGATGGTTTATATTTTAATTCCGCATGTACTGTTTTGTTAAATCAAAAAGTTAAAATTGGCACCAACTTTTGGAATACTAGGTGGTTAGTAAGTTTTAAAAAGTTTTCGACAGTGATGCTAAGGATGATCCAACCGGGATTCCTGTTTTAATTTGGTATAGGACTGATCACCCAGTATTTTATTAGGCGGGGTGTCACAATTGACCCATATTTTTTCTCCTTAAATCGATTTGGATTTTTATAGAATTGTGATGCGCATGCGTTTGATAAACTGAAAGTGTAGCTTATTGTATTACTCTTAGGATTTGCCCCTAACAATGACTGACATGTCCCCCCAGTCATGGTTAAGCTGTCAGTAGGAAGGTGAATTTTTCCAATGTTATACGGATGATGGTTTGATTGGAATGTTGCAATCTGAAAATATTCTCCGGATTTAATACTTTTATGGTGGTGGTTTTGTGCTCAGGATTTGCTTTTGTGGGTATAGAATCAGATGCTATCAGTATATCATTGGTCACCACTTTTATAGACGCCACAACACTAGGATTTAATGCATAACTAATTATTTTGCACAGAGGGCCTGAGAGACAAAATATGATAAAAATGTGTGCATTCTAACTGTTATGTACACCTACGTTGGCATCTACAATGTTATATGAATTTAATGTTCTACATGGCATTAAACGCTCGATTTACTGTTATGTACACTTCAATACATGTTATAAGCATTTACTGTTATGTTCACTTATTTCAATTGCTATTAATCAACATGTTCTACATAGCATGTAGTGGAAAACTTACTTCAATTGTTATTCTTCAACATGTACACTTCAATCTATTTGTTTGTCATTGTAGTCGATATGGACGAGGAAGATAATTTCCTTTCAAAAAGTCTAGACGATTTAACGAAGTCATCGAAAAGTTCAAGTAATAAGCAATAAAAGATCAGAGGCATGGATGCTTTAGAACAAATAAGAAAAAAGTCTTCTTGTGATCAAATACTAGTAACTTAAAATAGAAAATGACAACCAAATGGTGAAACAATGAAGGATTACGCAACAAGTTATAGGGGGCTTTTGGCAAGGACAATGGTGTCTATAAGTTATCCAAGTTGGCATTAAAAGAGAATTTATGGATAGCTATGGATGTAAATGATAATAATTTATACTGGTGTTATTTGAAGTTTATATTAGTATTATTTTAATTCCATTATGTAATATAATATTCATTAATTACAGGCTAATTTCGACATAGACCCCAGATCAAAGAAGGGATATCTGATATTGGTTGTTCGTGGAAGAATTTCAAAGGAGAACTCACCAAGAGCTATGTCAATCCATTTAAAGATGATCTCGTTAATCTTTAGAACCGTCTAGAAAAGAATAAAAAGTTTATTGATCAGGAGGACTGGAATGTGTTTGTAAAAGAAAGGCTATCCGAAAAGTTAAAGGTATATATTAAATTCCTTTTGTTATGTACATTTGTAACAATTATCTACGATATGGTTATGTTCTTACATATCTATATATTCAATGCGAAGAAATTAAGTGATGTATAATTAGAAAGGAGAGCAAACAATACGTTCAACCACAACCTCAGTAAGTTGGGGTATGCAAGTCTTGAGAAAATTATGGTATGTGATTGAATTCTTGTATTATTTGTACAGTATACAACAATAATCAATTCATTGTGGGGATTTTATATTGTGTGCTTAATTTATTATAGTTTGTTTTATAATTGGGACAGAAAAAGAGGAATGAATATGCATTTAATGAGGATGATAGGTCTCTAATGTGGATAACTGCCCGACAATTGAGAAATAGAGAATATTAAGATGATGCAACCAAGGAAGTTGACAAAAAAATTGTGGAAAAGTTAAGAAAACATATTTTTTTTTCTATAAATTTGGATATATACTACATATGAGGAGGGGAAATAATATGATTTAACGACACTATTGATAATTTTCTTTATTATATGATGCTTTGAAGAAGCAAGTCCATGATGGGAGCTTATAACTCAAGGGACTTTAGATTTCTTAATGTCGGCACCTGGTATTCCATAGCATAGTAGCCAAGTAAGGGGAGTAGGAAAATGAGTCACTCCTAAAACTTACTTTCATATCCCTAGACAAGGATCAAAACAACATGTTGAAGAATTTGAGTCTAGGCTTTGTCAAGAAGAGGAGAAGAAAAAAGAAAAAAATTGATAACTTTAGGAAGCAATGGCAGAATTGAGGAAGTATCAAAGTAGATCACTTGCACCGTTGTTAATTGAGAAGATTTCCTCAAATAGTAAGAAAAGTGATAATAAAAAATACGAGAAGCATTCAAATAATGTAGTGAATCATGTGATTCTCTACCCAAGAGGAAAAAGAGAATGTAATCACGTTATTTTTAAAACGTCATTACATTTATGTCTCATAATTTACTATACTTATTTTGGAATCTTTCATGTATAAATAGGCCCAAAGCAATGTGAATAGACAATGTTTAATTTCATCGCTAGAAACCAAATCTAATATTGGGAAGGTTTGTAACAACTTTAGCTATATTAGTGATGTTTATTTTTTCTATTAGTATACATATGTCATTTATTATTCATTTAGTTTTTTTATATTGGCAAAATGATGTATATTGTCATTGAATTCACGTGCGAATGTTGTTGTGTCCGAAGTGTTTTTTGATTGTATTTAGACTAGTGATACCATCCACAATGTTTGCTTGGGGGATAGTTATATATGTGTATCAATAACTGATGTTCACTCTCCCAAATCACACCATCCTGTACCGGTACCTAACGCAAACATATATGTTGTTACAGATGCACACAATTCATATGTTACTTGGCTTAAAGAGTTTGCGTTGTCATGTAACTTCCCTTACTTTTTTGTTAAATTCCATGTCGTATTCAACAACAGATTTACACTACAAGAAGTTTTTTTTTTAAATTCCATAAACACAATTCATTATGAACAGTATTCTTATTCTTTTATCTTGATTTATCTATTTGGAATATTTACTCATTCGTGATTTTTTTTGTTTGACTTATTATGTGTGTGTGTGTGTGTGTGTGTGTATGTGTGTGTGTGTATATATATATATTATATCTTTGGGTTTATCAAAATATATTATATAGTTCTTTGATGTCTGTGAAATATATATTGTAATTTATAAGATAGATGACAATACTATGCTCAAAACTGACTACTGCATAGCTAGACCAATACATATGTCCGTGAAATATATATCGTCTTTCTCCTTTCACCCCCTCCCCCCCCTCAAATTCATTTTGGGAAATATACATATGTCATTCTTCATTCATTATTATATGCGTGCATATATATATATATGACACTCATGAGTTTAGATGAAGTTTGCATTGTTGTTCCTATAGCATATTGTTCCTCATTTTCTATGTTGCAACTGTTATGCATAGCGCAATGTATGAATCAACGTTACAAGAGTTGGTGAAGTTTAGAGGAGGCTATCAACTCTCAAGAAGTCCATGTTTTTATGCTATCGTGAGGTTAATATATAAAATAAAATTGACGTTGTTTGGGATTTTCAGGATTATGTTTTATGTTCCTCTAAAGTTTATCCACAAAACTCTTTTAGATGACTGTATAGTGCTAGTTAGGATTGATTTGTAGATAAACCTTGGTTTTGTGTATGTCTTATGGTTCAAATAAAGCCTCATTGTTTCATTTTATTTAATGGATATTATGCCATTGATTTTATAAATTCTAAATTAAAACAAAATTATTAAATTCAATAATTAAAAAAAATTCAAAAATAAAATAAAATTCAAAAACTTGTGACCGACTGAATTTGCAGAATATATTAATAAATAGAAAGAAATCTGAGCCCTGTTATAAAAGTCTTCTTAAGGTAAATTTATTCCCTCCAGTGTGCTTCAAGGTTGTTGAATAATTACCTCCCAAGATAGAATGGATTTTTCAAATTAATCAAGCATCACTATAGTGATTAATTCCAGTGAACACAAGTTTGTGTTTTCAACTCAACCATAACAACAATTGAAATAAATGTAGTGATGTAGAAAACATTTTTTTCTAAAACTGGATAACACTTGAGGTTGTAAATAAATGGAGGGAGAATTTTTACATTCGGTAAAACTCAGATAGATAACTTGTATTTATAGCAAAGCCAAGTGACTCTTCAAATAAAACTGTCAAACTGAAATTAACTGTTGACTGTTGGCAACAACTATCAAATAATTAATTAATTAATTAATTTTGGAATTAATTAAATTGGCCCAAAAAGTTAATTAAATTTGGTCCAAAAAAGAAAGAGATTTTTACAAGCCCAAGTCCGAACCGATCCGACCGAACGGTGCGCGTGCGCATGTGGGCTTTTGGCCCAAGCTAAACATTTGCATAGTGTAGGCCATCTCCTTCAAAGAGTTGGGATACCCCAAAGGCATCCAAGCCTTAGTCCATATATGGGGTTTTATTAACTCTTCAAATTACCACTATTCTTCATATGTGGGATAAGGTTTATACACACTTAATTCATTAACTTTCATTGCTTTATAAGTCACTTTGGAGACATATTTATCATTCATAACTTAATGGAATTGGACATGTGAATATTCCACTTTAATCCCCTTGCGAAGGAGAACGCGTTCCTATATGGTCAAATATTATGGTGTAGGTCCCATCTAAATTTAAGCTCAAAGTTGCTCAAATTTTACTATCCAATATTCATTTTCGAACAATGGACACATTGCAGAACAACTTAGTTTCATACATTGCGCTATGCATAACAGTTGCAACACAGGAAAGGAATCCGTCCCTATGTGAATATTTAATATACCTTTAAGCTTAGCTAGATATAGTTAATCTTTCTCTAATTGACCACATTTCAACTATATCCTAATACTAGTATCATCATTAAGGACAAATCCAATTATATGCTGATTGAAAACCCCTCACTTGTAAGGTTCCCATAGTGAAATATCCATTTTTTTTAATGCCAAGGAATATCGCTTATGATATCAACTGACTCTTGGTTTACTACTTTATCCCGTTCTTCCATATCCCAATCATGGATGTTATGTCTTCGATAATTCAAAACTTCATTAGAGTTAAAAGCAATGTTTAAACATTATCAACAGTGTCGATACCAAAAATTTACTTTGGGTGGGGCATAAACCATTGATGGGGGTTCAGGGTTACAAATATTTAATTAATAATTTGTTTTTTTAGATAATTATAACTCAAATAAAATAAGTCAACTTGTATGCGAATTCGAATTATCTTTTTAGGAATAGGTTCCTTTTGGACATCGATTTTTTTCTCTTCGAGGCACCACATTTTTACGTGTTCTCTTATAATATTAAATAATGAATACCCTTTAATAGCGTAGTGTTGTTCCTATTAGGTTTTGTTCATTGATGTTCCTATAGCATATTGGTGTTACTATTCTTAAATGTTCCTATGGTTGTTCATATAAAGGCATATTGTTCTTACTAGAATGGAACCCGCGCGATGCGAAGACGTAAATATAGAAGATGAGAAATTGTGATAACAAATATAATAATCCCTTTATTGAAAGTATATTTATGACAAAGTATAATGAAATACAAAATTTATTTTGTAAAACAAATATACTCATTTATATAAAAAATTAAATATTTTCCTATTCTAAGTGGCTTATCGACAAACACTGCATATGCATTGTCAGAATATCAATTGTCCGCATACGTAAACAGTTTATGTCATAAACCTAAAAGAAACGTACCTATTTATATGGAAAATCAAATATTTTCCTATTATAAGCTTAGTAACAAACACTGCATATGCATTTCAAGGATATCAATTGTCGACATAAACATTTTATGTTATAAGCAGTTTAATTCACACGACTCACACAAATATACTCATTTATATGAGAATCAAATATTTTCCTATTATAAGTGGCTTATCCACAAGCACCGCATTGTCAAACGACTTAAGTTGTACCTTTTTTGATTTGATATTTTCCTAATGCAATAGATTTGTAAGAGCTTTACAACAATGTATATAGATGATGCAACATAATGCATTCTAAATGAAATATATTGATGAAGGGGGGGATAGTGAATTTCTTTCCAAAATTATTTTCATTTATTTTTCCGGGCAAACAAATGAAACAATGAATAGTTAAACTTGTTGAAGATGAAGATGAATCGAAGGAAAGATGCATTGGACTATTTACTTTGGATATTTCTATTTGCTTAGGTGGATGCATTGAACTGTTTGGTTTGTTTTCTTTTTGTTTGCTTTTGTTGGAGAAAGCATGTTTATTTATTTTTTTATGTAGAGAATATGTTTGCTAAGTGAGAAAAATAAAGGAAATGTACAAAAATGGGGAGATGGACTTTTTGGGGGGCAAGGAAAAATGGGGAGATGAACAATTTTTTTGAGCAAAAAATATGTTTAATGTGCTATGTATTTATAAAGATGAAATATAAATAAATTAATATAAACTATAAATGAAAAAATATCATTTAAGACATTTACATGCCTTTAGCATATATAATATTATTAAGAATTTTTTTTTGGATAAATAAATGTATTATATCATAATTATTAATAAATTTTCACTAATATATAGTTTACAAAACTTTTTTTTCCAAATTCAATGTCCAATAGAAAAATAACAGAAATGAGTGACCTATCAGATATAGATTTATATACAACGCATAAATTCTCATACTTAGCAAACGACGAACCAATACTTTTAACTCAAAATCTACTACTCAAGATCAAAAATGACTTGCGATACTGATTGCGCGTGAAAGGTGCGTGCGTGTAAGGTGCGCAGTCGTTATTTTCGTTTCACCGTGAGAATAAAAAAAACCTAAATTACGACTACACTTAGGGGGTAAGTCTAGCGGTAAGTAGGATATCGAAGGATCCACTAGGGCGAGATGCTAGAATTTAAGTGATTTAATATTCTGAAATAAAAGTGCAAAAGGTGAATTACATCTAAAAGTAAAAGATGCGAAAAAGGGAAATGTTTAACTAGGCAAGGGTATTGAAACTAGACTAAGAAAGCGAGTAAAACTATAGGTTGCGTCGAATATCCCTCACCCGAGTTAATTCGTATAAAATGGTTACATAGGTCAACGAGTTATTACAAATGCGTCTCATTTCGACAATTAATTGAATCAAGGGTTTTCACGCTCCTAAATCCTCATAAAAGCCTCTTAAGATTTTGGCGTAAACAAATATCCCAAAAATTACGCGCAAAAGGTCGTAAGCACGGGGCATACATGATATGCCCCGTCAAATCTCCTAGGCAAAATAACTAGGACAACTCACTCGACATAGACACGTAAACACCATCATCAAAGCAAAGCAATGTGTTAACTCGAGTGAGTTCCATTCAAACACAACCTAATTTAAATTACATAGAAAGCATGTTAAAAACGCGGTAAATAAAGAGGTAAAGAAATGCGATAAATCTATACTAGAAAGAAATAAATGAAAGCATGTAAACCTAATTTAGAAAGCATGGAAATTACACTACAAAGAAAGAAATAATGAAATACAACTATATTAATGGCGATTAAAGATGGTAGCACAATCTTACAAGCCCAAATGGGTGTCATTCCAAGAAGAAAAGAAGAAAAGAGCTCTCAAACCTCCAAAACCCTAACCTATCCTACCTAAAATCGTTTATATTTGTTATTACATCAAAAATGGGTATTTATAGTAAGTTGGAATAAGTAAAAAAAATAAAAGAGAAAATAAATTAAAAGGCAAAATATCTCCTAGAAACAGGGGATCGATCGATCGACCAAAATCTTCGATCGATCGATCAAGAAGAAAAAATTCCACTATAGAGAAGGATAGATCGATCTACCAAAATCTTCGATCGATCGATCAAGCAGGTATCAGCACACTGCATTGCTATTTTGCCTTACTTGTATTTTTCTTCCGCTAAAATTCCTGTAACTTCTTCCTTATGAATTGGATTCGTGCACTGTTTACGGCCACGCAAAGCTTGCAAGGAGGGATACAACTTCCGTGAAGATGTTGGGCCAGGTACCCAATCTGTGAAAAGACTAAAATGCCCTTGAACGTGCGATCGCGTACGAAAATCGAGTGGAATGCGTCCGAACTTCACACTTAGCATCCAAATACCTATAAAATCTCAATTAACCCCTGCAAAATATGTTAATGTAGAAATCCGAGGTTGTCTGGTTAAGGAGCATAAATATAGGGAATAAGATACCCGAGGGGGCTACAATGCGTCCGTTCGGAGGATGAAATACGCAATATTTGCGTATCATCAGATACCAATAATATACATGATTATAATTTTTATTTAGATATTTACAGTGAGTGCGTTAATCAAACCCACAAAAATAAGATGAAAAAAACACAAAAAAAAAAAAATTACACAACCCAAACCCCCCCACTATTTCACCCATTTGAACCTTTAAAGGTGTCTTGTTGTCGTCATTAATCACCGGCCACAATCTTCTGTCCACGTCTGACCAAATCCAATCACCCCCCTAAAAAACTCTTACCTCCTACCAAAGAGAAATCTCATCTCAATCATGTGTCGACGTCAATGTCAGCATTACCTGTAACAACTTTTGGGGTTAGAACTGACTACATAATTATTTAGCGAGAGAGGGAGAGAAAGTAAAAAAAAAGAACAACTGTTTAGTGTGAGAGGAGAGAATAAAAAAAAATACGAATAACAATTGTTATAACAATCTCTTATATAGTATGAGGTGAAACAAAAAGTCTTGAAAAAGGTAAAAGAATAGGGAGAGACACCTATATAAATGTTGAGAGAGGGGGAACAAGGATTGGAACGTGAGAGTAATACTCAACTTCGAAAAACCAAAAGTCACCTTTTTTTTAAAAGATCATATGTATTTAGAGGTTCCAGTTCAATTATTACGAGGGCTTAGCATTAATACCTCTAATACTATTGTATTAGAGGTATAATATATATTTCTAACTGATTAGCAATAGGAACGAAATATATCACAATATAGAGGCATATGAATATTGTATTCTATATAACATTTAGTATAACAGTATCATACTATATTGCATACGGTATTATATATAACAGTTAGAACTAGACACTTTGTGTTTAATGGTGGCCTAAACTATTTTTAATGTAAAAAGTCCATTAGAACTAGGAACTTTGTAATAAAGACCCCCTTTTGAAGAAATTATTTTGGGTGATACATGGGGGCATCTTTGCAATATAATCAGTGTTATAAAATTTGGCATAGGTGATCGTTTAATTGATGATAGGAGGATGTCCACCACCCCAGCTAGTAGGTCCTATCATGCACTAAAATAAAAAATGGGAAAAAAATAACCTAGGTTAATAATCGGCTTAGGCAACGATTAATAAGACTAGACATTTTTTTCTACCTGAGAAACATTTGGCGTGTAATTTTTTTTTACTTGTTTAAATCTCTAAGCTGCATTTATATATACACATATGCGTATAACTAAATATCTCTAAATTATATATTTCTTTTATAGTCTCTGAAATATGTTTATATAATAACGTATCTCTAAACTATTTTTGAAATATCTAAAAAGACATTTTGTTGGCACAAACTAGTCTTGTGACTTGTTAATATATTTTTTTTGAAAACAACAAAGAATATTTTTAATACGTAATTAATGTTTACACAGTTCTTTTCATCTTTGATTATGTGTTTTTAAAATTGTTTGTTTTTTCTCAGTTTTCCTATATTTATTTTTCCCATAATGGTTGCCCTATATATAAACAAATTATAACCGTACGAAGGCATATGAAAGTGTTTATGATTTTATACTCTATTATGCTTGAAAGAGTTTATGATTTTATATCTTCACACTATTGATTTGGTAAAAAGTAAGGAAAAATAAGAAAGATTTTGGTGGCAAAAATGATGCAATTATTGCATTTGTTAATACGCTTGATAACATCATGATGATGGATGCGGTAAAGATTCCGGTGGTTATTTTTTATGATGATGTTGAGACCACTTATATTCCAAAAAATGAATTAGTGCAGTTTTGTAAGATGCAAGAACTAGATGCAGTTTGCATAATTGCATACATGAGGTTAGATTTAACTTTTACCATGTTTTATTGAATTCATGAATGCATACATGAGGTTAGATGGAATTTAGATTATCGCATACATGAATGCCCTTCTAACTCACGTGTATTTGTTTTATGTATAGATGTTTATAAAACAAATTTGGAAGGATTTTTGAAGTTATTAGATTAGTAAATCCCCTCTCCGTTCGGAACACATTTTTTAAAAATAATGGGAATTAATTTATAACAAAATCGTTACAGAAGGCATCAGACAAACAAATATTTGTTATTCCAATCAATACTGGGTAAGTTTGGTAGATATGTACAAGTTTTTTAGCATAATAAATGCGTTTATGTATAATATTCCTAATCTCCAATAATTCTTCATAATGTAGGTATCATTCGGTTTTGGTTATGATTGACTTTATTTCGAACAATGTATTTTGGGTTGATTCTTTACATGGAGAGTCGATCTTGGACCTTAAATTCTATATAAACACATAAGTATTGTTCTAATTTATGCTCATAATAGAACTATTGATTTCATTTTACATAGTTCTAATATAAATACTTGTCATTTTTTTTATTGAAGTGGAATTAGATGGTTTTTAGCAATCGAAGGAAAAAGATCACTACTAGACTAGGATAATGTTAAGGTATTTGTTCAATAAATTAAATTTAATATTTATATATTTAGATTTGACATGGATAATATACTAACTCCTTTATTTTAAGGTCCCTACACTACAAAAAATCTGCCATATTGTCACGGTCATTGACCTTGACAAGTTGGACTTGTCAAGGTCAATGACCGTGACAATACTGGGCGAGACAACCTTTTTTGTCACGGACGTGTCATGGTCATTGGCCGGCTGAAAGGTGACAATTTTGTCATTTTGGTGTAGTGATAAACAACGAGGGGAACTTATGTGTGGGTTTTTTGTTCATGTGAGAGATCTTGAAAAATTTATCTAAGTCTATAAAAATGAACGTCGCGTGTTTTTTAATATTTTTTTATATTCCTTTTTATTTAGATGTGAAAAAAACTAAATGTAATTTTATTAGTCTTGTTTAGATAAAGGTGTTGACTGGAAAGTCGTAACATCAAACTCCAAAGATCAATGAACTTCAACATTAGTTCATTAAATTTATTGAGGCTTATATTATATGATTTGGAGCTTTTGAGGTGTCGACACTATTTTTCGAAAGCCAAAGGAAGACCGGCACATATATGCATGACTTTTAGATGTACAATTTTTTGGAGACACTTTCTTTAAATGATATACATAATGGGTATATCTATCTATGATACATATAACAAGTCATTATTTTTTTGTGAATGATGTACATGGTAGGTATATCCTATTAGTTTTTTGGCATGGACAAATGACTTGGTTTGGTGCATTTCAGATTTACGCGAGTTTGAATACAAAAAAATTCAAGACAATTGTTATATTTTTATGAATATTGATTTGTGTGTAGATTTATTTGTTAACTATGACATTAATATTGATTATTATTATTTTTATTATATGTTTAATTTATGACCGTTTAAGTTAAACCTTCATGTGATGAAATATTTTATATGACCTTTCTTAATATTTAAAATTATCTATCTTGACATTTTTTATATGAAATAGGACAACTTGTAGAGTATAATGACTGTTTTTGTAGCAGATATAACTATTTTGAAAAAGCAGTCACATATAATTGTTAACCTAATATGACAGTTTTTATGAGTATCAATTATGACACCAAAACTTATGATGATTTTGATTGAAAAATAAACGGTCATAAAAGGCATTTTATGACAGTAAAAAAAGTCATATAAAGGCTTTTTTCTTATAGTGATTTAAGATTGAAACATTTATATTGGGATTTTTCATTAAAAGACGGGAATTTGCATTCTAATTTAGATTCTTCTTAATCCATCCCTTCAAACTCCCTTTGAACATTGGAGTGGGTACAAGCTCATTCTAGGACATGTTTGGATTTAGGGGTGTTCGACACTCGTGTTGTGGAAGGAGACAAGGAAGTTAAAATTAGAGATAGAGGCATGTATCATTATTGGTTATCCTAAAGGTAACAAAGGTAGTTTATATCATGATCCCACAAGAAGTTCATTAATTAAATCAATGTCCGATTCTTGTAAGAGGATTATGTAACAAACCATGGGACCAAGTATAAGTTGGACTTACGAAATAATAATGTACATTGTATTACCAATATTGCTAGACCACCCATACAAGATGAAATACGACCTAATATCGATAATACACTACCTTATTGTAGTGGGAGCATTATTGTTTATCAGGATACACATGTCACTTATACTGGATAATAAGTGGTTCCATGTTGTAATGGGTGCATCAGGAGATTCATCTTGAATGGTTAGTGTTTTGGGTGATCGTTACGATGAGATCCTAGGCAAACACGAACCAAGTACCACTAACTATAACGAGGCATTTAAATACAAGGACATATGCTTTGACATATGACTATCTATACCGAAAAGGATTCAACATATTAGAATTAAGTTTTGGGACTTATAGACTTATTTATGGGGTAAAAACCGTCAAACATAAGTGGACCTATAAGAAGTTAAAAGAAACATGGATGGGAAGGTGCACACCTTAAAGGAAAGGCCTACAAAAACATTTACTCAGAAATAAAGGGATTGAATAGGAGCAAACCTTCTCGTAATAGCCATACTAAAGTTTGTCGATATTCTTTTAATGCCAAGAATGCGTTCTTGAATGATCATCTTGACAAGTACATAGTAAGAACTTAAGAAAACAAAGTGATGTAAGCTTGTGAAATCCATTTATGGATTTAATATAACATTATGGTCTTGGGTGATTCATCTTGATCATGTAATGAAGTTTTGATTTTGATCACAACCCATATAATACTTATTAGTATTAGAAGCATGGTAGAAATGTGGTGGTATTTCGAAGTACAAGTTGTGGATAATTCTTGCCTAATTGGGAGCGAAGTGGGATTATTATCTTATATAGGAGTGTGGTTGTCCATATATTTGATATAAATTACTTATTAAAATCCATGCAAACCTTTATGATTAAGCTTTCGCTAGATTGGTTGTAAATGATTTAGGCTTATCCCAAGTCAATTACATCAATGTTTTATGCACAAAATTAGTATCGAGGTTCTATGAAAAGAATTATTTTCAAGTATGGAATCATTCTATCTAACAATTAATGTCTTATGGCGCTTGATTAAATTGAAGGAAGAGGAATATACCAAATACTTCGGTGGTTGGCAAGCTCATGCATGTTATGTATTGTGTGCAAATACCAAAATATGTTATGCCCATGACATGGTCAACAAATTCTAATCTTATAGTCTTGTGCCTTTTAAGTGTAGACACCACATTCTAGGACCCTCTAAATCTCTTCTTAGGTCCCTAGAACCTCTCCATTTTAGTACAAACCCTAAGTCATACTCCGATTACCGATCTACAGGCCATCGGGCGCTCCCGGGCCCCGTTTGACTCAGGTCAACTCTGTTGTCAGAGTGAAAGCTCTTTGAATCTTCAAAGGGCTCTAAATCCCCTTTCCAATGGTCCATCCCGTGTGTGAATTGGCATGATAGTTTGGACGAGTCGACTATTTTACTATCAAAAATCGATTTGGAGGCCACCCGATGCTCCCGGGAACCAATTTGACCCCAATTCACGTCATCTTTAGAGAAAAATATCTTTGAATCTTTGAAGGGAATTGAAACCCCTTTATAATGGTCCACCCCGTGCACGAAACGACATAACCGTTCGGACGAACGTTCCGTTTCCACCAAAAACTGATTCGGAGGCCATCGGACACTCTCAGGATCCATTTAACCAAGGCCAACTCTTCATCTCAAATGAGACTGGATTAATATTTGAAGGGACTAAATACCCTTTTCCAATGGTATGCCCCATGTGCGAATCAACCTTACAGTACAGATGAATGATCTGTTTTACCCCGATAGGTCACCGGACATTTTCGAGCCCCGATTGACCAAAGTCAATTTTTTGAATCGACTGAGATCCTCAGAATGTTGAAATACCTCTCATAAACTTTCCAACGGTCCACCCCGTAAGCGATTCTGACTTACCATTTGGATGAAAGATCCGTTTCTGCCTGACAATCTCCTGTCTAAAGGATAGATGAGCACTATCGAGTCACGTTTGACCCAAAATCAACTCCCGGAGCCGAGAGAGGCCCAAAGGATTCTCTAAGATATCTGAATTAACTTTCTAATGATATGACCCATGCATAATTTGGATCAACAGATTGCGTTCTAAGACCATTTTCTGAAAAAATCTATATGAGACTGCCAATTGGCAGGTCTATGTCCCTGCATATTGGAAGTTTGTGTAGGGTTACCTTCTGATTGGCAGGGTTAGGGAATGTCGATCGGAACCCCCTTACCCTATAAATAGTGGGCATGACCTCACTCCCAAAGCACACATCAGATCCCTCAATACCAATTATCTCACCAACATTCTCTAGCAATCAACGAAGTTTCCTTATGTGAAATTCCATTCCATCTTATATTCCCATCCTTTTCATATCCAATTTGAAAAATTCTCATTCTCTCACATCCAACATTCATCTCAACATTCAAGGGAGATCATTAAAGATCAATATCAAGCTTTAATTCTCCAAAGAAGGTCCAAAATCCTACTCTGTCTCTCTCTCTCTCTCTCTCGCTCTCTCTCTCTCTTTTTAAATTTCTTGTTTTTGCATTAAATTACATAAATTCAAAATTTAGTTGTTTCTTTAATTCATACACATTAATATCTCACCTTTTTATTAGTTATATTACACATACTTTATTTTCTATAAAAACAAAATAAAACAAACGAAGAGAGGCTTACACCTATAAATTCTAACGAGCTTACCCATAACAATTTCACAAAACTAAAACACAGTTTCCACACACACACGCATATAATAAGTTCCCATTCGAATCTATGGTATAAACCCCACCCTTATGCTTCATGCGAACAATGGGGACTTTGATACCTTTATAGGCTACGTATACGTTTCGGGCTAAAACTTGAGACTCGAGTCCAATTTTTCATTTTTCCAATTTTCCCCAATTTTCACAATTTTGAATTTTTTTCCTTTTCATGTATACATTATTAAACTTGTGATCCTTATTGATGTTTTTATAACACTCCGCACATTCCTGGCGTCGGCCGTCACTAAGATTATGCCAGGCGTCACTAAATTAAATACCATTCTTAGCAAGTGACATATATGAGACATATTAAATTTTTATTCGAAAAGATAATATTCTGATCAATAATTAAAATCCATCACCATGACAAACTCCAAATTAATCCAACTCCATAATTTATTTAAAACTCCATATGATATAATCCACTAAAGTAACTAACTGAAGCCGTAAACAACTTTGGAACCAAATAGCCAAATAAAATCCATAATGAAGTCTCATAATATAAATGACTGAATAAAGAAAATCTAATCTACTAAAGAGGATAAATAAATGAACTCCAGTTGCACCTCCAAAATGATCTGCAACGAAACCTATGAAGCTAATCCAATCCTTATAGCTGAAAAGGTTAGTCAACGCACAAGGTTAGAGCCCTGAGCATGAATAACGGCTAATCCATCCAATTAGGACCCGTGAACCCAGAAAATAGCATTGTACATGATAAATATTACAATATAATATTTTAAATTAAATGATATATATATATATATATATATATATATATATATATATATATATATATATATATATATATATACCCACAACAAAGTCCATCTGATACCCAAGTTCCACCATTTAATTTCCAATAACTTCATTTCATTAATTTACTCGATTTACTCAAATTTATTATTTGCTCATTTTATTATTATCAGTTGTGATGCTCCCGTATTTAATCTTACACCATATTAGTTGTGGGACTCACACTAAGTTTTTCCTCACTTTAGTTGTGGGACTCCCGCTTAATGTTTTTCATCATATTCGTTGTGGGACACCCACATGTTTTACACCACACCCATTCCCCTCATAATAGCTATCCAATCCATATTTTGTCAATACTGTACTTCTTGACGAGGTTCCACGCACGACACGTCGTAATAGCTAGCCAGCCTGTTTAACTATCAACCCTGCACTTATTACAATGTCACTCACCCATACGCCGCAATAGACATCCAACTTGTTTAACTGTAACGATGCTAATATATTTTAATACCCATTTATTATCTTAGGCATTAATTCTCAATTTCTCATGTTTACTCAGTAATTTATTGTATTTACGCCACCCTTATTATTGATGTAAGATCATAAAAACCCTTAGTCCCATACCTAATAGCCTCCAAAAAAATACAAATACGTCCTACCCTATTTTTATAGGATGTATTACTATTGATAATCTCTTTCTAGCCTCTTGCCTAGGCTAGAAAATCAATGGCACGACATAAAATCAGCCCCACCCCGAAATATCACATCCGTTAAAATCTACACCAACTAGTCCTATACTTGAGTAGAGTTAATCACGAGTAAAGCCTACCCACTAGTCCCATACCTAGCGAGTATCTAAAAATATTAGTGAGATTATACTACCCAAAATCTCGTCATTCCCGCGATGGCAAATATTAATAAAATCAATCGCACAATTCAACATATATATACATAATTTTACACTACACTGGTAATGTCACAATTTAATTTAATTTAGTTTAATTGATACCATCGTCGTCGTTCTTAACACAATATTTTCCATCTAATAATTTTATATTAATCAACATTCAAGTTTATTAAATACACAATAATCGTCCACTTTCATTAACTACAAAATTTTATATGTGTGTACGCGCCTCATTTACTTTTAAATAAACTCTATAAAATTCTACATGCGATTCTATATTCGTAACCACCCAAACCAAATACTCTATCCTACGCACCCAAGGGTTTCAAATCTTATTTCATATTAAAAAATTTCTAAAAACAGTACCAAATTAGTTCTCACTGTTTTCGAATTACAGTTTCTAATTTCTTTTAAGAAAACATGTAATTAAGGAGACACTTAAAATGCATATTACTAAAGGAAAATATTAGAGTATCCATGCCTAAGTAAAAGTTGAATTAGAAATCTGATTTTGAAGATGTATTCCTCACGAAATATTGACAAAGATTCGTTCTTGAATCACCTTGAGAAAACCCGGTTTATCTTGACAAATCTTGAGTTGAGAGTTGTGTATAATGGGGATAGGGTTTAAAGGTAGAAGGAGCTGTAAAAGATGAGAGGATACTTCTCTAAGGGTTGGTAAAAATATGTTTTAAAAGTCCTCATCTTGAGTTAAATATATAAGAGAAAATATTAGAGAATTTAAGTGGTATTTGAGTCCTATTAAACCTAAAACTGTTTGCCCGTTAGTCACGGTCCAGAGTTGTGACAAAAGTTTTTATACTCTAGAGAGTTTTATGTTATGAGGACTCTTATAAACGGGCCAAGACTTGTATATACTAATATTAGGAGTCTTTTAATCTAGCTTTTCGAATTCCTAATTAATTTAATTAATTACCGGATAAAATTACGAGTTGTTACATTCTTCCCCACTAGCATAGGAATTTCGTCATCAAAATTCGACGAAGCGTAAATGCACAAAATAAAATAAGGCTCACATATGCCTACCCGTAAAATGCCACGAATGGAGGCCCATACGCCCAATCTTAAACACACTTACCCATGAACAAACATACAATATATATCATAACTATATAAATAGGCATACCTATGAAAATAACGGCGTATCACGTTCTCCTACGAATCATCACTCATATCTATCTCCAAAAGTCATCGTAACACTTAATCCCTCAAGTTAATCCATAACACCAAATTTATACTTACGATACCTACCTTCTACGCTAACAATCTCCCAAATAAACCCCGTCTCTCAATATCATTTCTAAGTATCCTCACATTCAGATAACTAGTTCAAACCTCAATTCCTACAATGTCCTTAACACAAAACTCCATATATCTAAAAATACATCTAACACGTATGATAGACCCTCTACCTTAAGGAGTAAGAATCAATAAAGGGGATCAAAGATCCATAACGCAGAAGCTAAACGAACTCACAATTTACAAGACCTAAGACCATGCTCTGATACCATCTGTAACACCCCGCGCATTCCTGGCGCCGATCGCCACCAAGACTATGTTGGGCGTCACAAAATTAAATACCATTCTTATCATGTGACAGATACGAGACATATTAAATTTTTGTCCCACACGATAATACTTCGATTATTCCAACAAAGAAGATCATCGTGCAATAATTAAAATCCATCGCCATGCCAAACTCCAAACTAATCCAACACCATAATTTGTTTAAAACACCAAATGAAATAATCCACTAAAGTAACAGACTTAAATTGGAAACAACTTTGGAACCAAATGGCCCAATAAAATCCATAATGAAGTCTCAGAATATAAAATACTGAATAAAGGAAATCTATTTTACTAAAGCAGATAAATAAGTGAACTCCAGTTGTACCTCCAAGATGGTCTCCAATGAATTCTATGCCGCTACTCCACTACTTATAACTGAAAAGGTTAGTCAACGCACAGGGTCAAAGCCTTGAGCATGAGTACCATCTACTCCCTCCAATTAGGGCCCGTGAACCCAAACATTAGCATTATACATTATAAATCACAATAGAATATTTTAAAGTAAATGATATATATATATATATATATATATATATGGGAAAAAAATAAATAACTATCTACCCACTACAAAGTCCATCTAATACCCAAGTTCCACTATTTAATTTCCAATAACTTCATTTCATTAATTTACTCTATTTACTCAAATTTATTATTTTCTCATTTTATTATTATGAGTCGCGGTGCTCCCACATTTAATCTTACACCATATTAGTTGTGGTACTCCGACTAAGTTTTTCCTCATTTTAGTTGCGGAACTCTCACTTAAAGTTTTTTTTTATCATATTCATTGTGGGACTCCCACATGTTTTACACCACACCCATTTTCCTCGTAATAGCCAGCCAGTCTGTATTCTGTTAGCCCTGCAATTATTGATGAGCTTCCACGTATGACTCGTCATAATGGCCAACAAACATGTTTAACTACCAGCCCTGCACTTATTACGCCATCACTCGCCCAAACGTCACAATAGCCAGCCGACCCGTTTAACTCTCAGTCCTTAACTTATTAAGGACCCCAATATATTTTAATACCCATTTATTATCTTAGGCATTAATTCTCAATTTTTTATGTTTACACATTATTTTATTGTACCCCCCCTTATTATCGACGTAAAATCCTAAAAACCCTTAGTCCCATATCTAAGTGCCTCCAAAAAACACAAATACGTCCTACCCTATTTTTATAGGATTATTTTCTATTGATAATCTCTTCTAGTCTCTTGATTAGGCTAGAAAATTGATGAAATGACATAAAAATCTTCCCCACCCTAGAATATCCCATCCATACAAATCTACACCAACTAGTCTCATACCTAGGTAGTGTTAACCACGAATAAAGCCTACCCACTAGTCCCATACCTAGCGAGCATCCAAAAATATTAGTGAGATCATAATACCCAAAATCTCACCGTTCCCGCGATGGAAAATATGAATAAAATCAATCGCACAATTCAATATATTATATATATACATAGTTTTACAATACACTCATAATGTCACAATTTAATTTAATTTAATTAATACCACCGTCGTCGTGCTTAACACAATTGTTCCCATCTAATAATTTTAGATTAATCAACATGCAAGTTTGTGAAATACACAATAATCGTCCACTTTCGTTAACTATAAAATTTTATGTGTGTGTACACACCTCGTTTCCATTTAAAGAAACTCTATAAAATTTTAAATGCGATTCTATTCCCATAACCACCAAAACCCAATACTCTATCCTACGCACCCAAGGGTTTTAAATCTTATTTCATATTAAAAAATTTCATAAAAATAGTACCAAATTAGTTCTCACTTTTTTTCTATTTACAAATGCTAATTTCTTTTCGAAAAACATGTACTTAATTATTTAGGTGATACTAAAAATGAATATTACTAAAGTAAGAGAATAGAGTATCCATGCCAGAGTAAAAGTTGAATGAGGAATCTGATTTTGAAGATGTATTCCTCGTAAAAATATGACATAGATTCGATTTTGAATCATCTTGAGAAAACCCAGTTTATTTTGACAAATCTTGAGTTGAAAGTTGTGTATAATACGGCTAGGGTTTAGAGGTAGAAGGAGATGTAAAAGATGAGAGGCTACTGAACTTAGGGTTGGTGAATATATGTTTTTAAAGTCCTCAAACCCGAGTTAACAAAATAAGAGAAAATATTAGGGAATTTAAGTGGAATTAGAATTCTAATAAAACTAAAACAATTTGCTCATTAGTCACGGTCCAGAACCGTGACTAACATTTTTCCCCTAGAGAGGTTTATGTTATGAGGACTCTTCTAAATGGCCCTAAAGTTGTATATACTCATATTACGAGTCTTTTAAGCCGGCTTTTTGAATTACGAATTAATTTGTTTAGTTACTGGATAAAATTACGAGTTGTTACATACATCCCCATCAACATGGGAATTTTGTCCTCGAAATTCGACAAAATGTAAAATGCCTGCCCGTAAAATTCCACGATTGGATGCCTGTACACCCTATCTTACATGCATTTACCCCATTAACAAACATACAATATAAGTTGGAATACCTATGAAAAAAATGGCGTACCACGTTCTCCCATGAATCATCACTCGTATCTATCTCCAAAAGTTATCGTTACACTTAAGACCTCAAGTCAATTAATATCACCAGATTGATTCTTACGATACGTAACATCTGCATTAATAATCTACAAAATAAATCTCGTCTCCCAATATCAGTTCTAAGTATCCTCACATTCAGATTACTAGTTCTAACCTCAATGCCTACAACACCCTTAACAAAAAACTCAATATCTCCGTGAAACACATCTAACACGTATGCTAGACCCTCTACCTTAAGGAGTACGAATCAATAAAGGGGATAAAATATCGGTAATACGAAATCTAAATGGCCTCACAACCTACGAGCCCTAAGACCATGCTCTGATAGAATCTGCAACACCCCGCGCATTCCTCGCGTCCGCCGCCACCAAGACTACGTCAGTCGTCACTAAATTAAATACCATTCTTAGCTTCTGACAAATATGAGACATATCAAATTTTCATTCCACAAGATAATATTCTGATTATGCTAATAAATAAGATCATCATGCGATAATAAAAAGCGATCACCATGCCAAACTCCAAAATAATCGAAGTCCATAATTTATTTAAAACTCCAAATGAAATAATCCACTAAAGTAACTGACTAAAATCGTAAACAACTTTGGAACCAAATGGCCCAATAAATTAATAATGTAAACAAATGAATAAAGGAAATCTAATCTACTAAAGTGGAAAAATAAATACACTTCGATTGCACCTCCAAAATGATCTCCAATGAATCATATGCAGCTACTCCAATACTTATACCTGAAAAGGTTAGTCAACGCACAGGGTCAGAGCCCTGAGAATGAATACCCGTTACTCCCTCAAATTAGGGCCCGTGGACCTAAATAATAACATTAAACTTGATAATTATCACAATAGAATATTTTAAATTAAACGATATATATATATATATATAGGGGTGTCAGTTATTTCCGAACTTTCGAATTTTCCGTTTTTTGATCCGAATTTTTCCAATTTTGGCACCATTTTTTAATTTTTCGATTTCAAATTTTCCGAAAAAAATTGGAATGGAATTGGAAATCATATATGGATTCTAAATTTCCGATCCGAATTTTCCAATATCACGCCGATCCGATCCATCCAAAATATTTTCCGAAACAATAATATTTTTGTTTATTTTAATTCATTTTTACTACCCTTATTTATATTCAAAAGTTATTATTTATTAGTTTAATCTTGACCCTCCATTTAAAACCATATAAACCATTAATATATACCCATATATATTAACCTTCTACATCAGACTAACCCTAAATCGAAAGACAACATCCGGAATTATATTCAATTGTTATGCGAATTTAGATTCCAAGAATGATTTATATTAAGTCTCCCTCATCTTCCTTTTGTTCAATTTTTGTATCTGAAATACTGATGCACATGCTCTCCTACAGCTGTTAACCATTCTTGCATTTCATTTTTTTAAGTAGGTAAATACTAGTTTTTTTTCATTCACATAGCTTTGTAATTTCTTAGTATCATAGTCAAGCCTTGATTGATGTTTCTCCAAAATGGTAAGAGATGCATACCTCTATAGTTTATTTCATTTCCAAAATGGTATGAGATGCATAGCCTTGTCATTCACATAGGTCCATAGTTTATTGCATAGGTGATGAAAAGTGGAGTGTTTGATTTTTATTTTTATTTTATAAATATCCTTTTCAAAAATGACATTTCCGATATTTTTCGAAAATATTAAAACTGATAATTTCGATTATTCCGAGATTTTTATGAATAATAAATTTTCCAAAATTTTTGAATATTCCAATTATTCCGAATCAGCGGAATAGGAAAAAAAATGATTTTATGATTCTTATTTTTTCCGAATTGGAAAGGATTTTAAAATTCCAAAAATTTTGGAATTTTTTCCGAGCACCCCTATTTCGATCCGATCCATCCGAAACACACCCCTATATGTATATATATGCGATAAAAATAAATCACTATCTACCCACAACAAAGTTAATCTATTACCCAAGTTCCACTGTTTAATTTTCAATAACTTCATTTCATTAATTTACTCAATTTTATTATTTTCTCATTTTATTATTATCTGTCGCCGTGCTCCCGCATTTAAGCTTACACCATATTAGTTGTGGGACTCCGACTATTTTTTCCTCATTTTAGTTGCAAGACTCCGCTTAAAGTTTTTCATCATATTCGTTGTGGGACTCCAATATGTTTTACACCACACCCATTTCCCCCTAATATCCAGTCAGTCCGTATTCTGCCAACCCTGTAATTATTGACGAGCTTCCATGCACGAGGCGTCATAATAGCCAACCAACCCGTTTAACTGCCATCCCTGCACTGATTACGCCATCACTTGCCCACACGTCGCATTAGCCCGCCGACCCGTTTAACTGTCAGCTCTGTACTTATTAACGATGATAAGATATTTAAATACCCATTTATTATCTTAGGCATTAATTCTCAATATTTCATGTTTACTCATTATTTTATTGTATTTACCCCACCCTTATTATCAACGTAAGATCCTAAAAACCCTTAGTCCCATACCTAAGAGCCTCCAAAAAACACAAATACATCCTCCCCTATTTTTATATGATGATTTTCTATTGATAATATCTTTATAGTCTCTTGCCTAGGCTAGAAAATCGATGGCACAACATAAAAATCAGCCCCTCCTCGGAATATCCCATCCGTAAAAATCTACACCAACTAGTCCCATACCTAGGTAGTGTTAACCGCGACTAAGGCCTACCCAATAGTCCCAATTTAGTGAGCATCCAAAAATATAGGTGAGATCATACTACCGAAAATCTCATTGTTCTCGCGATGGCAAATATAAATAAAATCAATCGCAGAATTCAACATATATATACATAATTTTACAGTACACTCATAATGTCATAATTTAATTTAATTTAATTAATACCACAGTCGTCGTGCTTAACACAATACTTTCCATCTAATAATTTTAGATTAATCAACATACAAGTTTAAAAAATACACAATAATCATTCACTTTTGTTAACTATAAAATTTTATGTGTGTACGTGCCCCGTTTCCCTTTAAATAAACTCTATAAATTTATACATGCGTATCTATACCGATAACCACCAAAATCCAATTCTATGCACCCAAGGGTTATAAATCTTATTTCATATTAAAAAATTTCATAAAAATAGTACCAAATTAGTTCTCACTTTTTTTCTAATTAAAGTTGCTAATTTCTTTTAAGAAAACATGTAATTAATTATTGATGTGACACTTAAAACACATAATACTAAAGGAAGAGAATAGAGTATCCATGACTGACTAAAAGTTGAATGAGAAATTTGATTTTGAAGATGTATTCCTCTCGAAAAGTTGACACAGATTCGTTCTTGAATCATCTTGAGAAAAGTCGGGTTATCTTGACAAATCTTCAGTTGAATGTTGTGTATAATAGGGTTAAGGTTTAGAGGTAGAAGGGAATGTAAAAGATGAGAGTCTGCTGCACATAGGGTTGGTGAAAATATGTTTTAAAAGTCCTCACCCCAACTTAAATATATAAGAGAAATGATTAGAGAATTGAAGTGGCAATATAATCCTATTAAAACTAAAACAGTTCGATCGTTATTCACGGTCCAAGACCGTGACAAGCTTTTTTTCCCCTGGGGAGTTTTATGTTATGAGGACTCTTCTAAATGGACCAATACTTTCATATACTCGTATTAGGAGTCTTTTAAAATAGCTTTTATAATTTCTTATTAATATATTTAATTACTGGATAAAATAATGTGTTGTTACATACTTTCCCATCAGCACAGGAATTTCGTCCTCGAAATTCGATGAAGTGTAAAATGCCTTCCCGTAAAATGCCACGATTGGACGCCCATACACCCAATCTTACACGCACTTACCCTATGGACAAACATACAATATATATCATGACTATATAAACAGGCATACCTATGAAAATAACGACGTACCATGTTCTCCCACGAATCATCACTCGTATCTATCTCCGAAAGTCATCGTAACACTTAAGCCCTCAAGTTAATTCATATCACAAAATTGATACTTATGATGCCTAACATTTGCACTAACAATCTCCAAAATAAATCTCATCTCCTAATATCAGTTCTAAGTATCCTCACATTCAGATTACCAGTTCTAACCTCAATGCCTACAACGTCCTTAACACAAAACTCCATATCTCCGTGAAACACATCTAACACGTATGTTAGACCCTCTAACTTAAGGTGTAAGAATCAATAAAGGGGATCAAAGATCAGTAATACGAAATCTCAACGGACTCACAACTTATGAGACCTAAGACCATGCTCGGACACCATCTGTAACACCCTGCGCATTCCTGGCGTCGGCCGACACCAAGACTACGTCGGTCGTCAGTAAATTAAATACCATTCTTAGCGTGTGAAAAATACGTGACACATTAAATTTTCTTTACACAAGATAATATCACCATGCCAAACTCCAAAATAATATAACTCCATAATTTACTTAAAACTCGAAATGAAATAATACACTAAAGTAACTGACTGAAACCCTAAACAACTTTGGAACCAAATGTCCCAACAAAATCCATAATGAAGTCTCATAATATAAATGACTGAATAAAGGAAATCTAATATACTAAAGCGGATAAATAAATGAACTCCAGCTGCACCTCCAAAATGATCTCGAATGAATCCTATGCAGCTACTCCAATTCTTATACCTACAAAGGTTAGTCAACGCATGGGGTTAGTGCCTTGAGTATGAATTCCGTCTACTCCATCCCATTAGGACCCGTGAGCCCAGAAAAAAGCATTATACATGATAAATATCACAATATAATATTTTATATTTAAACGAGATATATATGCGATAAAAATAAATCACTATCTACCCGCATCAAAGTCCATCTAATACCCAAGTACCACTATTTAATTTCCAATAACTTCATTTCATTAATTTATTCGATTTACTTAAATTTATTATTTGCTCATTTTATTATTTTCAGCCGCGCTGTTCCCTCATTTAATCTTACACCATATTAGTTGTGGGACTCGCACTAAGTTTTTCCTCATTTTCATTGTGGGACTCCCGCTTAAAGTATTTCATCATTTTTTTTGTGGGACTCCCACATAATTTACATCACACCCAATCCCCTCATTATAGCCGACTAGTTCATATGCTATCAATCCTGCACTTATTTACGAGGTTCAACGCACGACACGTAATAATAGCTAGCCAACCGGTTCAACTGTCAGCCCTGCACCTATTACGCCGTCACTCACCCACACATCGTAATAGACATCCAACCCGTTTAACTGTCAGTCCTGCACTTATTAACGATGCCAATATATTTTAATACCCGTTTATTATCTTAGGCATTAATTTTCAATTTCTCATGTTTACTCATTATTTTATTGTATTTACCCCTCCCTAATTATCGACGTATGATTCTAAAAATCCTTAGTCACATACCTCAGCGCCTCCAAAAAACACGTCTTACCCAATTTTTATAGGATGAATTTATACTGATAATCTTTTCCTGGCCTCTTGCCTAGCCTATCAAATAGACGACACGATATAAAAATCAGCCTCGTCCCGAAATATTCCATCCGTAAAAATCTACACCAACTTGTCCTATACCTAGGTAGTGTTAACTGCGACTAAGTCCTATCCACTAGTCCCATACCTAGAGAGCATCCAAAAATATAGGTGAGATGATACTACCCAAAATCCCGTCTTTCCCGTGATGGCAAATATTAATAAAACATCTCAAACAATTCAACATATATATACACAATTTTCAATTCACGCATAATGTCATAATTTAATTTAATTTTATTAATACCACGATCGTTGTGCTTAAAACAATAGTTTCCATCTAGTAATTTTAGATTAATCAACATGCAAGTTTATGAAATACACAATAATTGTCCACTTTCGTTAACTACAAAATTTTATGTGTGTGTACGTGCCCCATTTCCATTTGAATAAACCCTATAAAGTTCTACATGCGATTCTACACCTATAACCACAAAAACCCAATACTCTATCCTACACACCCAAGGGCTTCAAATCTTATTTCATATTAAATTTTTTCATAAAAATAGTATCAAATTAGTTCTCACATTTTTTATAATTAATGTTGCTAATCTTTTAAGAAAACACGTAATTAATTTTTTAGATGACATTTAAAACGCATAATACTAAAGGAAGAGAATAGAGTATCCATGCCTAAGTAAAAAATGAATGAGAAATCTTATTTTGAAGATGTATTCCTCACTAAAGCTTGACACAGATACATTCTTGAACCGTCTTAAGAAAATCGGTTTATCTTGACAAATCTTAAGTTGAAAGGTATGTATAATAGGGCTAGGGTTTAGAGGTAGAAGGCGATGTAAAAGATGAGAGGCTACTGCTCTTAGGGTTGGTGAAATATGTTTTAAAAGTCCTCACCCCTAGTTTAATATATAAGAGAAAAGATAAGAGAATTTAAAGGGAATTAAAATCCCATTAAAACAAAAATAGTTTGCTCGTTAGTCACGGTCCAGAATCGTAACCAACATTTTTCCCCTAGAGAGTTTTATGTTATGAGGAGTGTTCTAAATTTCCCAAGAATTGATATACTCACATTAGGAGTCTTTTAAGATATCTTTTTGAATTCCTAATTAATTTAGTTAATTACTGGATAAAGTTACGAGTTGTTACATACATTCCCATTAGCACAGTAATTTCGTCCTCGAAATTCGACGAAGTGTAAAATGTGTGCCTGTAAAATGCCACGATTGGATGACCATACACCAAATCTTACACGCACTTACCACATGAACAAACATATAATATATATCATAACTACATAAATAGCCATACTTATGAAAATAATGGCGTACCACGTTCTCCCACGAATCATCACTCGTATCTATCCTCCAAAGTCATCGTAACACTTAACCTCTCGAGTAAATTCATATCACCAAATTGATACTTACGATACCTAACATATGTGATAACAATCTCCAAAATAAATCCCACCTCCCAATATCAGATATAAATATCCTCACATTCAAATTAATAGTTCTATCCTCAATGCCTACAACGTTCTTAACACAAAACTCCATATCTCCAAGAAACATATCTAACACTTATGCTAGACCCTATACCTTAAGGAGTATGGATAAATAAAATGGATCAAAGATCAGTAACACGTAAGCTAAACGGACTCACAACCTACGAGGCCTGAAACCATTCTCTGATACCATCTGTAACACCCATCGTATTCCTCGCCTCGATCGCCACCAAGACTACGTTAGGCATCACTGAATTAAATAACATTCTTAGCATGTGACAGATATAAGACTGACGCGACTAAGAATTCATCTAAAAGTTCGTTCTCTCTAGGCTCAAGTGCAAGCCTGTCACGTTAGTAACAATCCGACAAGTCAGGATTGTCTCCACAGGGATCAGAAATTGGCAATTGTGAATAACGTAGGAAAATTTTATTTAATCTTCAAATGGTTACTCAAAAGAAAAGAAAAGATGATTGATGGGTTGAAATTTCAAATTGGTGATGAAATAAAAATAAACTACGTGCAGAAAAACACTAAGAATTGTAAAGAAAATATATATGAGTATGAGAGAAAATAGGTTGGAATATAATCCCCCAAACCTTAGTATGTTACCATATAGAATACTAGAATTGTAAATTAAAATTTTGACTGAATCCAGTCTTTATAGATCCTAAGCATTACATTAATGAGGGAACTAGCCCGCATCATATGAAATCAAAGGTAAATACAAAGCGGTGTGGAACAATTACACTTGCATAGTATTCTTAAACATCCCAAGTACCTTGGGCAAGAGAGATTAAAAGATCTACTATGTTCGTATAATTTCCATACACGATTCGATCAATATTTTATTTACACTCTATTTTCTACATGGGTAATTTACCTCAGGATGGGTTCATGTATCTCAACCCTTGAAAATTTAGCTAGTCATGGTTTTATAAGAAAAAAAATTCATAACTATGCATGGAATTATGTATCTAAGGTACATTGTTTCAAAAGAAAATTACAAAACAATTGAGAATTGAATTGAAAATAAAATTGAGACTAAATAAGAGAATGGAAGTTAATACTTGGATTGAAAAATTGAAACTTGTAATCAGCACTAGGGAAAAGAGATGAACTTGAATCCAGAATACTCCTTCTTTCTCAAATTACAAACTAGGTTTTTTATTTCTTCAGAATATGAAAATTGTCTACTAAAGAAAAAGAACTAAAAAGGCACTCTAAAATTCGACTCCCTTGGAAGGAT
This sequence comes from Sambucus nigra, assembly GCA_949130495.1. Classification (NCBI taxonomy): domain Eukaryota; kingdom Viridiplantae; phylum Streptophyta; class Magnoliopsida; order Dipsacales; family Adoxaceae; genus Sambucus; species Sambucus nigra. Next base: position 635,134,187 of record OX422207.1, on the reverse strand, counting down.
GTAGGGTTTGGCCTTTTATAACACCAACCAGCACGATTTTACATCTAATAGCAATGAGCTATACAAGATATTCCTAAATTTTCACCTCTTTAGCTTCATGATAAATGCCAGAATTTTGAGCAGTCGGACCGGTCCGGATCCCATCGGACCGGTTCTTTTTTATTTCTATCGATCCGATCGGGATACCATCGGATCAGTTTGGGTTTCGTCGGTTTTGAATCAATCCGGAGGCTACTGGAATGGTGACATTTCAGATCAGTCCGAGATAAACTGGATCGGTCCGGATATCTTTAATTTTAAGTTTTTCTTTCCAACTTTGACTTGTCATAACTTTTGATCTCGAACTCCGATTTAATTGTCGTTTCTTCCGACGCTCTTGTGAAATAATGATCTTCAACTTTCCTTTAGGCTTCAAATCCGAAATCCGGGTGTAAATTTATGCTTTTTCCCTTTGACTTTTCTTCCTTTCTTCCATTCCTTTCTTCCGGTTTCTTTCTTTCTTTTCTTGCACTAAATACCTGTAAAATCAATAAGAAATTCACGAAACTCGGGGTACTCGTTAGAAATAGTCAATAGCAATGATATGGGATAAAAGTTATTCAATTACGTTGTTCGAGATATTAAAATTACTAAATTAAGGGGCTGAATTCAGAAGAATTTATGCTTGGTCAAATCCCCCTAACTTATAACTTTGCATGCCCTGGGCAATGTAAATTAAGCTAACCAAAGTTCCATTCTTGAGATTTCCTTTATTAAAATGAAATTCCACTTTCGCAGGCACGCGATTGCATTGTACATATACAACAAGCCTTTAAACCCCTAGGTTACCCTAGTAGGACGAGTTTTGTCGCGTGAGGGTTTTTAGTAAATACACCCATAAAATTCTTTATTGACTCAAATAAATATCAAAATACTTAAAAATTGTACAATTTAAACTTTTCAAAAAATAATCACCATGCATTCATATTCAAATGTCTCATATCATAGTGTGTGTGTGTGTAAAGCCAGAAATTAAACCTCAAATTTCCACCGATTGAGCATTACGTTACTTTAAAAAAATTCATTTTAATTCAAATTCTTACGGATGCACTCAAAAACGAATCACTCGGATTATGGTTGTTTTCTCTCGGTATGCATGATTTCAAGAGTAAATATAATGGAAACAAATTCACGCATACAAAATTGAAAAGAAGGATATATATGGTGAAACGATCTCATCATCGGAATACAGTTATTAGGAAACGGGAAACATCATCTGTTAATCACACCATTTTAATCTCTTTTATTATCTTTTCATGTCTTAGCTCTCCATGTAGTAATTAATTTTGCCATTCAGACTCGGTTAGGACTTTTCGGGTTAAAAAGTGTAAAGGGTAAAAATGGGAATGGATGGAATGTTCAAAATTGGAAAATGTCCTTATGACGTCCATTAGTGTTTTTCAGGCATTTTCTCATTTTTCTCTTTCTTTTTATATTTTCTTTTTTTTCTTGCTATTTTTCTTTTCTTGCCCTTTTTTTTATTACACACTTTGGACTTACTTGATGAATTTCCAATTTTTCACAATTCCGGGCTATTTGGGTTTTTAGGGTTATCAAACGAAAGGGAAATATTTTATTAGGCTCAAATTGGGTTGCAAAGGGATAATTTTTTTCACAACTTTATTATGGCTAATATTTTTGGGTTAAACAAAAGAGGGCCTACTTCATTGTCCAAATTGCTAATCACATTACCATATGCGTATCGAGATTAATTAAGTTTAGAGATATATTTAGCTCAAATTTCGAGACAACATTTCACACATTTCCTATAACTGATCAAAACAAAGGATTGAGATCATCAACGACTTATTAAAACGCCGAAAAGAACTTTGAGTTAATCATAAACTCGGATTGATTTAAAAACTCATAAAAAATTAAAAGGCTCCAAATCTCATAAAGTTTTATTAATCTCCACACTTATTCGTTAAGTTGTCAATTTTCTTTCAATTTCCATCTTCGATCAATTTTGGCTTAGTGCATTTTTATTGTTAACAATTTGAGACGTTAAATAGAATAAAGGTGACATTTTTGAAAAATTTAAATTCTAATTTTTATTTATTTTGAAGAAAATATTTTTGGCTTTTTTTCTAAAGTTTTTCATTTTTTTCATTTTTTCTATAAAGGCGAAGTTTTATGAATACGCACTTATCATCCCTCCTAACTTAGGCTTTTGCATTGTCCACAATCGAAGGACGATAAAGCTAAATAAGACGGAATAAGGAGTGCGATAAATAAAACAAGCAAATAACTACAATAGAAACTGTTCAGTACAACACAATTGTGGAAACAAAAGATAAAAACATGACAACATAAGATAAAACCAGAGGGGGATTGTGAAAGGTTCCAACGGGGTTGCCTATGGTGCTGGTGGGTGGTGGGAACTACCGGGTGCATTGGGGTCATAAGGATCATAAAAAGAAGTAGGAAGTGGGGCATCAGAACCCAACTGGAGGCAATAAAGATTAGCCTGCATGCGTATCATCATACTCGTGTCGCGACGGTATGAGGACATAAACCTGTCTAAACGCTTCTCAAGAGAAGTAACGCGCTCAGTGAGGCCCGTATTCTCTGGAACATAATCAAGATCAGTAGCTTCATCATAGTCTTCCTCATCACCTTCTTCCATCTCAACATCTTTATCACCAACAGCCTCTTCCTCATCAGCAGACTCATCATCCGAGGCATCACTATCACCCCGGTGTGCTCGGATCAGCTGTATTTGTTTGTCACTTCGAGTGTGGGATTCTTGACTAAGTGCCTTGGGTAGGCGAATAAGATCTTGCGGGGGAATAATACCTACATCCTTAAGAAATGAGGTAATGAGACGACCATAATGAAGAGGTGCCTTGCCCTTCTTGTCCAGCGCTGCGTAAATAATATCATTGTAAAATGCGCGGGCTAAATTTATAATAGTTTTATGGGCAAACAAATGATACACCATAGTAGCCTGACGCGGGCGCATAGCCGAATCATTTGAAGTTTGCAAAATGTTGTCACAAACGATGTGAAAAGTGATTCGGGCCTTGTCGGGTAATCGATCGACAGGAAAAGTCTCAGTATTCCAAATCAAACTCGGAGCGATTCGAGACATGCAAACATCTTTGGAAACAGCTGGATCATGACTGAGATAGGAAAATTGGGTTGGAGTGATCACACCCTTAGACTCGAGTTTCTGGGCCAGAAGTTCAAGCGAGAATGGTATTGGTGCCGAGTCGATAAAGGAAAAGAGATTCGATATCTGCGGTACGGATGAGCGAACCCTAAAATGAAAGCACTTCATTCTCCCACACCGCATTGTATGGTTCATTGAAAAATATGCACTAGCCTCGGGACATGAACATGCTGGTGGAAGAATTAGGAAGCTGATCCCAAAGCACCTGACGCTCAATGTGGATTTTTCACGTAGGACCGAAGAAACGGCGGCACCAATTTCCCTATTGGAGGGAACGATATTCTCCATTGCCATCGGGCAGCACTTCAATGGAATTATATTTCTGGGGAACATCCATAGAATTTGAAGATCTGGACAGAAAGAGAGAGAAGAAAATGGAGATGGAGGTGTGAAGAAAAATGGAGAGGGTAGGCTTATATTTATAGGTTGGATGGGTGATAGGGGGAATAATGGGTATGGGGGGTTGTACAAAATTTTTGGGGAGAGGAAAGGATTGGGTAATCAATTGGGGTGTGGATGTTGAAGATGTTTTAACCTCGGGAAAGGGCACAGCCGGGAGATAACCGAACCGATCATGATTCAGACTGGACCGATCCGGTCTTTTATTATTTTATTCCTTTTTGAGACCGGATCGGTTCTTTTTTTTCAAGGCCGCACCGATCCGATCTGTAAAAATACTAGCTTTTCCCTCTTCAGTTCAGTGGTCACTTCCCTCTCATTTTTTCTAACCCAACACTCCTTCCAAAGCAATTGGACTTCAAAACTCTCAGAACTCTCATCGAAACCCGAAATTCTCTCGAGACATGTGTATGATTCCCACCTCTGGTAGTGACACAAAACTATGAATTCCTAACTAGCCTAACATCCTATTACTACTATATACAACATTCACCCCATACATGTTGGGGGTGCGACGACCTCACCTTTTGGGGTCCGACAACCAGATTGTGTCGGCTTCCATTACAACCGCTTCCAGATACAGCTTGAGACATTGTCCGTTAACCTTGAATGTGTTTTCCCCTTTTTTATCCTCTAATTTAAAAGCTCCATGGGGGAATACTTCCTTCACAATGAATGGACCTGACCATTGTGACCGCAGTTTTTCGAGAAACAAGTGTAACCTCGAGTTGTAGAGAAGTACTTTTTCTATCGAATGAAACTCCTTACGTCGGATGATTCTACTGTGAGCTTGTTTCATTCATTCTTTTGATATTTTAGCACTTTCATATGCATCATTGCGTATTTCTTCTCATTCAACTAAAGTTTACGTGTTTCACCTGCTTTTTCCATGTTAAAGTTCACCCTTTTCATAGCCCAATACGCCTTGTGTTCAATTTCAACAGGAAGATGACAAGGTTTGCCATATACAAAATGAAATGGGGATATCCCAAGGAGATTCTTGTATGCAGTTCGATAAGCCCAGAGCGCATCATTAAATCTGAGAGACAAATCTTTCTTGTTAGGTTCGACTGTCTTTTCCAATATATTCTTGATTTCTCGATTGGCTAGCTCGACCTGGCCATTCGATTGGTGGTGATAAGTCATTTCAACCTTATGGATGACCCCGTACTTTCGCATTAGCTTTTCCATCGGCCTATTGCAAAAATGAGTGCCATTATCACTGATGATATCCTTAGGAACTCCGAAGCGAGAAAGTATGTGTTCTTGAATGAATTTTATCACCAACTTATTGTCATTCGTCCTTGTAGCTATGGCCTCTACCCATTTTGAGACGTAGTCTACTGCGATGAGGATGTATAGAAAGCCAAAAGAGGGTGGAAAAAGCCCCATGAAGTCCATACCCCAGCAATCAAACAACTCTATGACAAGTATGGGGGTTAATGGCATCATGTCACGGTGAGTAATAACTCCTATTATTTGGCATCTATCACATGATTTGCAAAAAGTATTCACATTCGGGAAGATTGTTGGCCAAAAGAGACCGCTTTACAGGATTTTTACAGCAGTTTTATTTTTGGAGAAATGACCTCCACATGCTTTCGTATGACAAAATCGGATTACCCCTTGAATTTCTTCATTAGGTACACATTTTCGGATGATTTTATCAGCGCAATACTTAAACAAATATGGATCATCATAAAAGAACATGCGTGACCAAGTAATGAACTTCTTTCTCTCTTGCGGAGTCCAATTGGAGGGAATGACTCCCGTGATAAGGTAATTCACTATATTCACAAACCAGGGAAGAAAAGAAGTAGCAAATAGATTCTCATCCGGAAAATACTCGTCTATGGGGATTGGATCAATAGGTACGTCGGACGAGAGTCATGAAAAATGGTCAGCAACGACATTTTCTACTCCTTTCTTATCTTGAATCGAGAGATTAAACTCTTGTACCAGTAGGATCCACCTGATTAGGCGCGGTTTGGCATCTTTCTTGGTCAAACGATATTTAAGTGCCGAGTGATCAGTGAAGCAAATGATGGGCGACCCAACAATGTAAGAGTGGAATTTGTCAACAGAAAAAATGACCGCTAGTAATTCTTTTTCCGTAGTGGAGTAGTTAAGCTGGGGGACAATGTCCTACTAGCATAGTAAATAACATTAGCTTTCTTGTCTTTTCTTTGTCCGAGAATAGCCCCAATTGCGTAATCACTTGCATCACACATAAGCTCAAATAGGAGTGACCAATCGAGAACTTGCATGATAGGAGAAGAAATTAGCATGCTTTTTAGTTTATCGAAAGCTTCTTGGCATGCGTTATTCCATTCAAACAGAGTGTCCTTCATGAGAAGATTACTCAAGGGTCTAGCGATGGTGCTAAAGTCTTTGATAAATCTCCTGTAAAATCCAGCATGGCCTAGAAAGGATCTCACATCTTTAAGGGATTTTAGTGGGGGTAACTCAGATATTACTTCGATTTTTTCTCGATCAACATAAATTCCCCTAGATGAGACTATGTGGCCCAGAACTACGCCCTCAGTGACCATAAAATGGCATTTTTCCCAATTGAGGACTAAGTCTTTTTCCATACATCGGAATAAAACTCTTTCAAGATTAGCTAAACATTGGTCGAAAGATGGACCGAAAATGCTGAAATCGTCCTTGAATACCTCAAGACCTTTTTCTATCATGTCGCTAAAGAGACTCAACATGTACTTTTGAAAAGTTGCTGGCGCATTACATAACCCAAATGGCATATGTTTGTAGCCAAACATACCAAACAGACATGTAAAAGTCATCTTTTCTTGATCAAGTATATCCAGTTCAATCTGATTATAGCCAGAATACCCATCTAGAAAACAATAGTAAGGATGGCCCACTACTCGTTCAATCACTTGGTCGATAAAAGGCAAGGTAAAATCATCTTTTCTTATTCCCGCATTGAGCTTTCGATAATCAATGCAAATACGCCACCCGATGGTGGTGCATTGAGGTATTAATTCTCCCTTAGTGTTTTCAACCACGGTCATACCCAATTTCTTTGGAACGAACTGAATTGGGCTCACTCATTTACTATCGAAAATGGGATAGATAATCCCAGTGTCTAACAATTTGATGATTTCCACTCGAACTACATCTTTCATGGTTGGGTTCAGTCGCGTTTGCATCTCTCTCGAGGGCTTCACCTCCTCCTCGAGGTGGATTTTATGGGTACAAATCAAAGGACATATACCTTTGAAATCTTCTATAGTCCAACCAAACGCACTTTTATGCTTCCTCAACACATTCAACAACTTGCCCTCTTGCTCTTTTTTAAACTAGAAGAAACAACAACATGAAATGTATCATCTTCTCCTAGAAAAACATATTTTACATGAGAGGGTAGTTTCTTTAACTCAAGACTAGGAAATCTATCTCTGGAGGGGATCATGCGTGACTCCCATAGGGGTAATTCTTCAAATCTAGAAATCCAGTCAACATCTCTCAACTTCTCAAAAATCACTTCCTCTTGTAACAAAGATCCCAACTCCTCCACTTCATTCTCAAACTCAGTATAAGAACTTTTATTCTCAACACCTTGCACTAAACAAACTTCCAGTGCATCCCCACCTATGATCTTCTCAATGTGCTCATCCACCACCTCTTTAATAAGATCAACCCCATGAATTTCATCCTCATCACCCATTTGGTTAACAACATTGAAAATATTGGTCTCGAGGGTCATGTTTCCAAAAGTTAGTTTCATTTGGCCATTATGTGTGTTGATCAAAGCATTGGCAGGAGCTAAAAATGGACGGCCCAAAATTATGGGAACATTATTACTCTAATGGGGGGAAGGCTTCGTGTCCCAATTGACAAAGTCTACAGGGAAGTAGAATGTGTCCACTTGAACTATCACGTCCTCCACAATCCCACGAGGCACTTTCACTGTTCGATCTGCCAACTGTAGAGTGATTTGGGTAGGTTTAAGATCACCTAGCTCAAGATGCTTATAGATAGAGTATGGAAGGAGTTCACACTCGCACCTAAGTCTAGCAAAGCTTTTTCAACTCTACTCTCTCCTATAACACATGAAATTGTAGGTGCACCAGGATCCTTGAATTTTGGTGGAAGATCATTAAGAAGGACTGAGCTCACATTTTGTGCCAAAAAGACGTTTTTCTTCACCTTAAGTCGTCATTTGATAGTCAAAAGATCTTTTATGACTTTGCCATATGCTGGAATTTGTTGGATAACATCCAGAAATGGCAAGTTCAACTTCACTTGCTTCAGAACATCTAACACTTCAGTACGCGAAGCTCCTTTTTTGGGTGGTGCCAAGCGTTGAGGAAATGGAGTAGCAGTGGGCGATTTTACTTCATCTTCAGGTTCAACTCCTTCATCCTTATCATCCACATGCAACGGGGTCTCCTTAGATTCTAAAACTTCTTTAGCTTTAGATTCCTTGGTAGGTGGTGGCGCTAAATCAATTACGCGACCACTGCGTAGAGTCGTGACAACTTGACATTGTTTTGGCAAATCCGATGATGTAGATTTAACCGTAGTTTTACCTTGAGGAGGTCTTTAGCCTTGAGCTGGGAATTTACCCTTCTCCTGAGTATTAAATGAAGATTACAACCTAAAGATGCTAGTATGAATTTCCGTGAAAATTCGATCATACTTAGCATTGCTCTCCTTTTGAGATTGGGTGAATTGATTCAAATTATCCTCAAGAGATCGCCTAGGTGGAGTGACATACGGACCAGGAGATGGTACTTGCATAGGGGTTTGCATCGGAGGAGGCATTTGCTGAAATTAAGGAGGGGGTGGAGGAAAAGCAACATGTGAATTAGGAGGAATCCCACTTTGTGGTTGTCCATAGTTGAAACCAGGATGATTCCTCCAAGATTGATTGTATGCATTCCCTTGCGATACATTAAAATTTCCTTAAAACCCTCCTATCGCTTCTACTTGCTCAGTGTACATTGCCTTGTAGGCAGATATGGTAAGACATCCTTTGGTAGAATAACCAGCAGCACAAATGGCACACACTTTCTCCTTTCCTGCTTGAATGGGTCCGGCGACTTCTCTTAATCGAACCTCAAGTATGTCTCTGAAATTCTTTTCCAATTGGTCAAATCGACGATCTAATAAAGTTTCCTTGTCCAAGTGATAAATACCGGATGCAGCAGGCAAATTGGACACTTATCGATTTTTAGTTTCACTATTGGGGTCAAAAACATCCCATGCTTGCGTTGTCTCCGCTACATATTTCAAATGAGCCTCAGCATTGCTCGAGTCTAGCTCCCAGAATGGTCTTTCGCACATTATCTGGACGAGTTTTTTAGATGCTAAAGTAAGCCCTTGATGAAAAAATAAAATGAGATGAAGTTTTTCTAACCCATGATGTGGGCAAACACTAACTAACTCCTGAAAACGTTCCTAACACTTATCAAAAGCTTCATTCTTATTTTACCAGAAAGCTTGTATTTGAGCTTTGACAGAGTTGGTTTTGTGATGTGGAAAGAACTTTAGTCTGCATATCTTTCCAGGATAAAAGAAAATTTGGGGGTAGTGACCATAGTCAAGTCCTAGCTTTATCCTTTAAGGAAAAAGGGAAAAGCTTTAAACGGATAACATCTTGTGGGCAGGTCTGATCACCAAACGTCTCACATGCTTCTTCGAACTCTCTAATATGGAGATATGGTTTTTCATAATCCATCCCATGAAATGTAGGAAGAATTTGAATCATCCCATTATGAAAGTAGAACTGACCGACATTATACGGGAGTAAAATGCAACCAGGGGTAACAGTTCGCTCAGGAAATAAAAGATCTTTCATGGGAATATATGGTAACTCTTCCTCTCCAGCACCAACACCAACACTACAGTGCACAAACATATTTCTACCAAATGATTCAGAACCCTCACTCAGTGTTTGACTCAAAGTGCGACTTATGATTGAATTATTAGGTGAAGGAGGTGGAACCCACAAGTTTGGAGAGTCGGTGGTATGAGAATTTTCAGAATTAGCTTCGGTAATAGGATTTTCGTGAACTTGGGTGAGAAAGGGATTTTGCATGTAATCGTACAAGAGATCAGATTAATATTTTTTTAAATGAATCAATTTAGGATTAAATTCACTTTCCTAAGTATCACCAATTTATGATCCCCGACAACAGTGCCAAAAACTTGACGCGACTAAGAATTTGTCTCAGAAATGCGCTCTCTCTAGGCTCAAGTGCAAGCCTATCGCGTTAGTAATAATCCGACAAGTCGGGATCGTCTCCACAGGGATCAGAAATTGGCAATTGTGAATAACGTAGGAAAAGTTTATTTAATCTTCAAATGGTTACTCAAAAGAAAAGAAAAGATGATTGATGGGTTGAAATTTCAAATTGGTGATGAAATAAAAATAAACTATGATGATGCTAGAAATATCACCACCAGTCAAGGAGTTTGTAAGCCCAAGCTAGTGATAATAATGGAAGCACAAGAATATGCTAAATATATGAGATTGAGGTGAGAAGAAGAGGATGAACACTTGAGTGTAAGTGGTTCAGCCAATCTGGCCTACGTCCACTGTGAGTGTGTGTGAGTAATATCACTGAATCAAGGCACTAATGGCCATGGATACAATCTCTCAATATTTCTCTCTCTACTGCATATTTGGGCAGAGTTTCATCTAGGGTTGCTAATTTTGGATCCTTTACAGGGTAGAGGATGACCTCTATATATAGTGCTTGGGGGTGTAATGTACCCCCCAAGCATGCAATAAGCATGTGCATGAGGATTGAACCAGTATAAGAATGACACCTGGCTAATATTATGTAGATAATGATGACCTCAATATTCCTTCACGTGAGGGGAATGATTCGGTTATAACTTATTATGTACACATGTTACCAACCATACATATGTGAATAAAGGCTCGGTTACTTGTGATTGGTCCCAACCTCGACCTGGAAGAGTACGAGGTTGGTAAAGTCTGGTTATCACCCAATCCAAGATTAATCATGGTGGTCTCGGCTCATATGAGGCTGAGGTAAGACAAGTTCATAATGTCGTCCTGGGCCGAGGTTATGGAGGAGTAGTCCTTACAACCTCGTCCTGCACCCAGTCGTGGTAATGAAGGAGTAGTCCTTACAACCTCGGCCTTCACCCAGCCGAGGTTGCCAGCCTTGGATGACCTGATGAATAACTGCCCCTATGGATCATGAAGACCTCAACTGCTGTCTGACTGTGAGGCAACTAGAAACGTCGGCCATGGCCGACCTTGCTTAGGACGAGACTGCTGGTTGCCAGTCAAAGGCCCTTCTAGCCTTGGCCATATCCCTGGCTGAGGTTGATGTCTCTGAGCTGTTGGGTACATTTAGGGCATATCAATCACCCCTAGCCCTTAGTTACATGTAGGAACATATGACTATGGGGTGTGCAACTCCGAGGTCTTTCTTCTTCGTGCTAATGTTCCTCTGACACTTGTCAATGACTGAAGTGGGAAGCGTTCCTAGAAAGTGTGCGATGTCATCTGTCCTTTGGGATCCCAAGGAAATACTGGGCCTTGGGACGCGTGTGGTGCTGTTTGAGGGTTAAACACTCATTTCCTTTCTTTCTCCTTCATTTCTTCGTTTCCTCGCCTTTTGGTTTTCTTTTGCAATTCTCTCTCTCTACCAGAGCTAAGTTGGACGTCTCAAGGGTCTTCTCACCCCCAATCGTCTTCTCCTTTACCAAGGTTTCTCTCAGGTACCATCTTTTCTCTTTTCTGCAATACCTTTCAGCCTTTAATTATGCTTTTTTCATTTTTCGGTGGGTTCTTTAGGGTTTTCCGACAACTGTTCAATTTTTCCGATTGCCTTTGTTCTTGCCTGTTCTTATTTAAAAACCTAGTTTAATCCTTGGTCAATTTGCCAGTTCTGTTTATTTAGGATTTAGTGTCATAAGTGTAGGGTCGTCCCCATATGCTCAGACCCCTTTATCAACTCTTAGAGGAGTTCCCCTCTCTTAGGGATAAGACCTTAGATAAAATTAGACAAATAGAACGAGCCCAAGAGGAAGCTCGTAGGGCAGAGGCATTTCCCCTCAGACCTATTTTTCCACCGCCTCTGAAGGTCATATATCCTGAGCCAGACGAACCAATTAGTTGAACCTACTCCCATGTCTGAGTCTGAGTTATCCACCTCAGACCCTATATCTGTGGACTCCTCTCAAGAGGCCATGGACTTTTCCGTTCAGCAGGATCAGGTCCCTGATCAAGCCGAAGTTTCCATTCGGGCCTCATCTCATGAAAGTTCAAGCACATCGCACTCTTCCTCCGATGTTGAGATTATAGCATCTAGCGTGGCTATTCCACCAATCCTTGAAGCCATTCCCCTGTCGACCGTCATAGGAGCTAAGTTCGCTCAGAGGTTCCCAAGTGGTTCCCCATCTTCTTCTCAGGCCGATGTTGAACCAGATGATGATGATGGTACGGATAGCGATGTTGACACCTCTGAGGCGGTCAATATAGAGAGCACTATTAGAAAGGTCGTGAAAATCTGTTGCTAAAACCGTTTATTAAAAATAAACTATTTAAGTAACTCCGAGCCGTTTTTTGAAGAAACTTTTTTCTTAAAAATCAAAACTATTTGAACACAAGATGGGTTTAATAAAACAGTATGTACGAGATCTATTCAAAATTTTACTAACAGGTTTATAAAACAGTTTAAACAAACTTTAAACTCAACACAACCAAGAATGAGATGAGGAGATGTAGAAAGATTAATTTCACGATTATTTACGTGGTAAAACCTCACCAACTGAGGAAACATCCACGACTCCCTCTACGGAGTAAAAAAAAATCCACTAAAACAAATTTACGAGTTACAAACTATATAACTAACATGCATACAACTCAGACCTATATAAGTTTAGGAATTTACCCTCTGGTGTCCTTATAACTTCTCTGCAGTTCTGATTGTAGATGTTGTTCTCCCAGTTTCTTAACTTCTGATTTGTTCCAGCACTTTACGTCGACTCTTGTTCACAAGATCTTATTACCAACACTTTTTCGTGTTGTAGGGTGAAAGTGTTTGTGGAGGTGCTCTCTAACACATGCATGCACACACTCACACTTATTAAGTACAAACAGTCCTAGCAAATTACATATAAGGCTATATGCAGTGATTTTTCTTTTTCCCTCTTCTCACAAAACTTTGAACCTTTTTTACCTTTAAATCAATCCCAGAATCCACGGATATCTTTCTTAGAAGACAGTCAAGATCTTAATCAATCTCAGAATTTTGAAAAGATTTTCGAGATTGAAAACCTCCAAGTGTGATTCCAAACTAGGTCAAAGGTTTAGTTTTAAGAGAACTAGAAACAGAAAACATTTATTGTTGATTTCAAAGTGAAAAGCAATTTTCAGAAAAGAATCAACAATATATTTCTCAAGATGAGAAATAAAACATGTAGATCTAAGTGTGATGTAACATGCAGAACATAGATCTGAAATTTCTATGAAGAAGAAAATAGATCTAAGTAAACAATTTAAGTTGGGAACAAGATCTAACAAACAAGAGGTTACAGCAACACAAATATCTCTAAAAAACTCAAGAACACTCAGGGTAGTGTTTTGGATACGTAGGATTTTTTGAGAAGTGTTTGGTTTGAAAGAGGAGTGACGAACAGGGGTTAGGGTTAGGGTTTCTAACTCTCTCTCTCTCTTTCTATTTTCTCTATTATCTCTCTCTCTCTTCTCTCTACTCTCTATTTTTTACTCTCAGGAATGAACTGGCCAAAAGTCTTAGACGATTGAGAGGAGGGTCCCTTTTATAGGACGAAGAGAAGGATCGAGAAGATGGTTCAAAAACAAGGGCCAGGATTGAGTCAAGCTAGATTGAATTAAATCCAAGGGCTCACAGCATGCGGTGATTAAAATTCACCTGATTGGTTCAGGAGTGATACACAGGGATTACCAAAGAAAGCATACATATCGTTGATAATTTTTGATTCAACGGTTGTAAAGATATGCGATTATATACTCAGTAAAGAAACACAAAATGCACCAATCAACAAGCAACAGGTGTTGATCAGTATGGCGATATAAAATGCGCGTCTAAAAGTAATTACAACCACACCCTGAATCCTCTGCCGCTTTTGGTTTCTACCCAAACCAACTTTGAGCCCATAAACCCATTAAACCATAATTATAGATTGAACCCACAAACTTTTAAAAACAAGTTTTAATTAATAAAACCTTTATTAAAAAATGTTTATAAAATCCCAAAAAAATATTTAAAAATCAAATTTAGGGATTTAAACATACTCAACATATGTGCACACATTAATATGCAATATGGCATGTTTATGATGCATTCTACTGTGTGTAAGTGTTGGTAATTTGGTCTTGATCACTACAAGATAAAATAATGAAATAGCAATCCAATCTCTGAGGTTCTTTGGTTTCTAGGGTATACATAATTTTGTCTTAATTTCCAAACTAGATGAACTCTTATACAATATATACTCAAGTGAGTCAAGAGTATAAGGGCTTCAATCTCCCCCTTTGGAAATATGAGATAAAATCTCCTTTGAGTCAACTAGGGCTCGTAGGGTGACAAAAAAAAATAGGAAAAACTTATTCCTATAAAGATTCTATCTACCCAAATCCTAGAAAACAAAAGTACATAACTCAACTATTAACAATTGAATACCCTATTACATCAGTTGAGAAAAAATGTACAAAAACCTGCAATGAATCACTAAGATCAAGTAATTTAGCAAATATTCAAATATTCATAAAGACTCAAATTTCTCCCCCATTTTGTCTCAAATGGACAAAGGGAAAAACTTGGATAAACAAAAAAGGTATTACTCAGCACAAACCATACCAATAGATTTCCGCAAAGAAATGAATTTATTATAATCTAGAGGTTTGGTAAATATATCTGCGAGTTGCAAATAAGTAGGAAGATAATTGATTTCTAATTCCTTAGTTTCAACCAATTCGCGTATAAAGTGATGTCTTATTTTTATGTTCTTTGTTCGCGAGTATTGAACAGGGTTTTTAGAAATATTAATCGTACTTTGATTATCATAATAGAGATGCAATTGATTTTCTTGAATACCATAATCACTTAGCATTTGTTTAAGCCACAGTAATTGAGCACAACAGCTGCCAGCGGCTATGTATTTAGATTCAGCTGTCGAGAGTGACGTGCAGTTTTGTTTCTTACTATTCCATCATACCAAGTTATTACCTATATAATAACATGTTCCTGATGTGCTTTTACTATCATCAGTACACCCATCCCAGTCAGCATCAGTGTACCGAATTATAGTGCTTGGTGTGTCATTAGTGTACCAAAGTCCTAGATTCAGAGTGCCTTTCACATATTTAATGATGCGTTTAACAGAATTCAAATGGCTCTCTTTAGGATTATTTTGATAACGAGCATATACACACACAACATACATAATATTAGGACGCGAGGCAGTAAGATATAGTAAGGTTCCTATCATACTACGATATAGAGTAGGATATACGGATTTTCCATTTTCATCTTTCGACAATTTTATCGTAGTACTCATGGGCGTTCTAGCATCTTTAGCACTCTCGAGGCCAAATTTCTTTACTATCTCTAAAGCGTACTTAGATTGCGAGACAAATAATCTTTCTGAATTTTTTTTTACTTGAAGGCCTAAGAAGAATTGCAACTCCCCCATAAGGGACATTTGAAATTCCTTATGCATAGTTTCAGAGAAGAATTTTACTTCTGAGGGAGAAGTTGATCCAAAGATAATATCGTCAACATAACTTGAGCAATAATGATGTGTTTGTAAAAATGTTTGACAAAAAGGGTTTGATCATTTCCACCTCTTTTGAAACCTTTATCTAAGAGGAAACTAGAAAGATGCTCATACCAAGCTCTAGGTGCTTGTTTAAGGCCATACAAAGCCTTTTTAAGACGAAATATTGAGGGTCAATGAACCCTTTAGGTTGTTCTACATAGGTCTCTTCAGTCAATATTCCATTAAGGAATGCAGATTTGACATCCATTTGGTAAAGTGTAAAATGCATGTGGCAAGCTATAGCAAAGAGCAGACGAACAGATTCTAAACGAGTAACAGGGGAAAAAGTCTCGTTAAAATCTATTCCTTCAATTTGAGAGTATCCTTGAGCAACTAATCTAGCTTTACTTCTAATTATTATCCCATTTTCATCAGTATTATTTTTAAAAATCCAACGTGTGCCAATAACCTTTTTGTGATCAGGACGAGGAACAAGATACCAAACATCATGAATGACAAATTGAAGAAGTTCTTCCTGCATACAGAAATCCAGTGAGAGTCATTTAATGCCTCATTTATATTCTTTGGTTCCACGAGGGAAACAAAACATGTATAATGTGCATAATTTCTTAGTTGAGATCTTGTACGCACTGGCTCACTAGGGTTACCAACTACGTTATTTATGGGATGATCTTTAAAAACCCAGTTAGGTACTTCAGGAACCTCAATTGGTAATGAATTATCTATTTCAGAAGAGTCATTATCTAAAATGTTTGTAGACTCTTCCTCAATAGTTGATTCACCAGTCTTGTTCTCTACAGTAGTGTCACTTACAATTACATTTATGGATTCCATCAAGATTTTACTGCAAAGGTTATACACTTGATAGGCTCTACTGTTAGGCGAGTATCCTAGAAATATAGCTTTATCTCCCCTACTCTCAAATTTGGATAAGTGTTCCCTATCTTTGCATACATAACAAGTACTGCCAAAGGTTCTAAGGTACTTAAGATTAGGCTTTTTATTGTACCAAAGTTCGTAAGGAGTTTGTTTGGAATTCTTTCTAAGATAGACCCTATTTATGATGTGACACGCAGTACGAATAGATTCTAACCAAAAGTATTTAGGTAAATTCTTGGCATGTAATATAACTCGTGCCATCTCTTGAAGTGTACGATTATTTCTCTCGGCAATTCCATTTTGTTGAGGAGTCTTAGGAGCACTGAATTTGTGTTTGTAACCATTATAGTCACAGTATTCAATAATACCAGTGTCTTTGAATTCACCACCTCTATCACTACGAATTCTATTTACTTGAGTGTCCTTTTCATTTTCAATCCGAAGAAGAATTTTTAGGAAAGTTTGAAAAGTGTCGGACTTCTGTTTTAAAAAGGCTACCCAAGTAAATTTGGTAAAGTCATCAACCATAATGAGAATGTAACTGTTTCCACAGAGACTAACAGTTTGGGAGGGACCCATTAGGTCCATATGGATGAGCTCCAAGGGATTAGAGGTAAGAATATCATTAACTTTCTTATGAGGTGCCTTAACAATTTTACCTTCCTGACAAGAACCACAGACAATTTTTGGTATGGATTTGATTTTAGGAACTTCTCTAACTATTTCCTCAGAGGTCAGTCTACTAAGATTATCGTAATTTATATAACCCATTCTGTTATGCCATATCTCGTTGTCATCCATTCTGGCAACATTATAGATTTCAGACTTGTTCATGACAGTATAACAATTGTCAGGAGTCCTGAATCCTGTAATTATGCATTCACCTTTTTCATTTAAAATTTTGCAATTGTTCTTTGGAAAGGTAATAGTATGATCTGAGTCACAAAATTGCGAGATACTAAGTAGATTAGCCTTAAGACCTTTAACTAGAAGAACATCTTCAAGAATAGGAACTCCATCTACTTAGAGAGTACCTTTGCCTATGATCTGAGATGATACTCCATCACCAAAAATGACTTTTCCACCAGCAAAGCTAGTTTTATTTAAGAGTTTTGTATCATCACCAGTCATGCGTTTAGAACATCCAGAGTCTAAATACCAACCAGATGATGTGTGTTCACCTTTTAAAGCAGTAACAACTATGTTACACTCCATCTGAGGTAATAGATCATCTTTTCTAACCCAAATTGCTCTAGTTTTCATTTTGCGCCTATTAGCTCTCAATTGATAAAATTTACGAGCATTGGATTTTTGTTGAAAAATGTTTTGCGCATGATTTTGAATTTTATGAAATACTTGAGCATTTGGTTTTGGAAGATTTTTAGGCATCCCTTTAGGAAATGTTCTTTTAGGTTTGGTATTTCTCTTCCTATAATTAGAGTTTTTGTCTGGTTGTCTAGGAAGTACATAATTATTGCAGATCCTCCTAGAATAGTTAAGACTCTGATAGATATGGGGATTACATACAGGTTTGACAAGTCTCCTAGCATAGAAACCATCAAAAGAGTGACCATATATGTCACAGTAAGAGCAATAAAGATTGCTCAAAATTGGGGTCTCCTTAGGAAAGTCTCTAAACAAAGGTTTTGAGGAATTTTGAGGTTGAACTCTATTCCTAGGTAGTACAGGTTTGAATGTAGATTCACTCTTTCTAATAAAGGGGCAGACGTATTTAGCCTTAGGTGAACTTTCATGTTTAGATCAACTTGATTCCCCAATGCTAAAATTTTGATGTTTTGAATCAAACTCAGTTTTTAGGGAATGAAAATCTGGGCATGTTTCAATAGGTCTTTTACCTCCTGACACAAACTTGATAGGTTCAAAAGATTTTGTTTGTGTTTTCAAATTTGGGCAAAACCCTATTCCAGTTCGATCATCAGAATTGGTTTTAGATTCAACAACAAATTCATCAATACACTTAGAATTATTTTCAAATTTTGTAAATTTTTTTAAAAGAGTTGTTGTCTTTTCTTTGGTTTGTTCCAATTCTAACAATGTCCCTTTGTATTTTTTCTCCAAAGTTTCATTTATTTCAGTGAAATTTCTGAGTTTTTCATCAAACATTTTAATTTCACTTTCATGAGTTAAACATTGGGTGGTATACTCTTCAGCATTCAGTTTGACCATCAGGCTTAGATCTTCCAACTTTTTGGTAAGATCTTTCATAATTTTTTCTAGTCTAGCTCTTTTTTTGAGAGTTTTAGCATAAAGTGTGTGAATGTCTGGGAGGTCTTCATTGTCCGAGTCACTAAGTGTAGTGTGTGAAGTGAACCCTAAGGCTTCATTCTTTGAACTCACACACCCATTGACATCTTCATTATCACTTTCCCTTTGACTCACACACCCCGAAGAAGAGATAGCAATATTCTCAATAATCAAAGCATCTAAACCAGTAACAGCAATATTCGAACCATCAAACATAGAATTATTTGATTCATCCTCACTAACAAGCACAGACATATCATCATTATATATAATCTTGGTAAATAAAGACATGCAAGGATAAAAAAATCAGATGACTCAAGTTCCTCATTTTCAGAGTCACTTGAATCATCCCATGTTTTGCAAATGTTGGCTCTAGTATGCTTGTTTTGAGTGTTCAAGTTAACTCTACAGTTTTGTGCAATGTGCCCTAGTTTACCACATCTATAGCATTCAGTATTCTTAAGGTCTCTGTTAGGTCTAATGTGAGAGTCCTTGTGATTTTTGTCATGGCTTTTCTCATGAGGTCTGTGATTAGAGGGAGTTGGATAATTTGACTTGCCTTGTTTATTTGCCATTTTGTTTCTAAACCTAATGATTTTCTTAAACTGTTTTGACATTAAGGCAATATAATTGTCCAAACTCTCTATATCGCATTCCTCATCAGAGTCATCATTGGAAGTATTAAACTCAGGCTTAATCAATTTAGAAGAGAATCTTAGATTGGAAATAGTCTGTTTCCTATGGGACTGGGTCAACTGTTTCTTAAATTCCAGTTCCATTTCCACAGTTCTTAATTTACTACTGAGTAGTTAAGGAGTGAGATTAATATCACACATTTCCTCAATAGCATATCTTTTGTTATCAAATTTCTGTGGTAATGATCTCAGAATTTTAGATACAATTTCTTGTCTATCATAAGTTATCCCATTAGCATGCAGTTTTATCACAATATCAGTCAGGCTCATATAGAAGTCATCAAATGACTCAGTCTCAGACATAATTAAAGAATTATACTGTTGACTGAGCATTTGAGTTTTAGCAGCCTTAAATCTAGTGTCACCTTCATGAGCAGTAACCAAAGTGTCCCAAGCTTCCTTAGAAGTGGTACAAGATGAGATTCTTTTGAACTCATGTTCATTTATGGACATAAATATGGCATTCTTTCCTTTGTTATTATTTCAAGAAACTTGTTTCTCTTCTTGAGTGAACTCACTTAATGCTTTCTTAACCCTCTCATTACTTCCTTCAGTGGCTGGTCTTGTAGGAAAAGTGTAACCATTTTCAACAATGTCCCAGACATCATCTCACAGAGTTCCTTGAATGAAAGCAATCATTCTGACTTTCCAGTAAGCAAAATTGCTTCCATCAAAGATAGGAGGTCTGGTCAAGTTACCAAATCTTTCCTTTTTCTCGTCCATATTTGATTTTCAGAAAACAATTTCAGAAACACAGGATCTCTTTAAAAGAAATTTACCAAGCTTTGATACCAATTGAAAATCTGTTACTAAAGCGTTTATTAAAAATAAACTATTTAAGTAACTCCGAGCTGTTTTTTGAAGAAACTCTTTTCTTAAAAATCAAAACTATTTGAACACAAGATGTGTTTAATAAAACAGTATGTACGAGATCTATTCAAGATTTGACTAACAGGTTTATAAAATAGTTTAAACAAACTTTAAACTCAGCACAACCAAGAATGAGATGAGGAGATGTAGAAAGATTAATTTCACGATTTTTTATGTGGTAAAACCTCACCAACTGAGGAAACATCCACGACTCCCTCTACGGAGTAAAAAAAAATCCACTAAAACAAATTTATGAGTTACAAACTATATAACTAACATGCATACAACTCAGACCTATATAAGTTTAGGAATGTACCCTCTGTTGTCCTTATAACTTCTCTGCAGTTCTGATTGTAGATGTTGTTCTCCCAGTTTGTTAACTTCTGATTTGTTCCAGCACTTTACGTCGACTCTTGTTCACAAGATCTTATTACCAACACTTTTTCGTGTTGTAGGGTCAAAGTGTTTCTGGAGGTTCTCTCTAACATATGCATGCACACACTCACACTTATTAAGTACATACAGTCCTAGAAAATTACATATAAGGCTATATGCAGTGATTTTTCTTTTTCTCTCTTCTCACAAAACTTTGTACCTTTTTTTACCTTTAAATCAATCCCAGAATCCACGGATATCTTGCTTAGAAGACAGTCAAGATCTTAATCAATCTCAAAATTTTGAAAAGATTTTCGAGACTGAAAACTTCTAAGTGTGATTCCAAACTAGGTCAAAGGTTTAGTTTTAAGAGAACTAGAAACAGAAAACATTTATTGTTGATTTCAAAGTTAAAAGCAATTTTCAGAAAAGAATCAACAATATATTTCTCAAGATGAGAAATAAAACATGTAGATCTAAGTGTGATGTAACATGCAGAACATAGATCTGAAATTTCTATGAAGAAGAAAATAGATCTAAGTAAACAGTTTAAGTTGGGAACAGGATCTAACGAACAAGAGGTTACAGCAACACAAATATCTCTCAAAAACTCAAGAACACTCAGGGTAGTGTTTTGGATATGTAGGATTTTTTGAGAAGTGTTTGGTTTGAAAGAGGAGTGACGAACAGGGGTTAGGGTTAGGGTTTCTAACTCTCTCTCTCTCTCTTTATATTTTATCTCTTCTCTCTCTTCTCTCTATTTTTTACTCTCAGGAATGAACTGGCCAAAAGTCTTAGACGATTGAGAGGAGGCTCCCTTTTATAGGACGAAGAGAAGGATCAATAAGATGGTTCAAAAATAAGGGTCAGGATTGAATCAAGTTGGATTGACTTAAATCCAAGGGCTCACAGCATGCGGTGATTAAAATTCACCTGATTGGTTCAGGAGTGATACACAGGGATTACCAAAGAAAGCATACATATCGTTGATAAGTTTTGATCCAACGGTTGTAAAGATACACGATTATATACTCAGTAAAGAAACACAAAATGCACCAATCAGCAAGCAACAGGTGTTGATCAGTAAGGCGATATAAAACCCGAGTCTAAAAGTAATTACAACCACACCCTGAATTCTCTGTCGCTTTTGGTTTCTACCCAACCCAACTTTGAGCCAATAAACCCATTAAACCATAATTATAGATTGAACCCACAAACTTTTAAAACCAAGTTTTAATTAATAAAACCTTTATTAAAAAATGTTTATAAAATCCCAAAAAAATATTTAAAAATCAAATTTAGGTATTTAAACATTCTCAACATATGTGCACACATTAATATGCAATATGACATGTTTATGATGCATTCTACTGTGTGTAAGTGTTGGTAATTTGGTTTTGATCACTACAAGATAAAAGAATGAAATAGAAATGCAATCTCTGAGGTTCTTTGGTTTCTAGGGTAGACATAATTTTGTCTTAATTTCCAAACTAGATGAACTCTTATACAATATAGACTCAAGTGAGTCAAGAGTATAAAGGCTTCAGGTCGACCTTATGGCCTTCAGACATCTATATTCAATAAGTCCCTCCATAAAACTCAGGAGACCTCTGAGGGAAGAGAGGGCTTTCGATGGTCGAGATGGTGAGATCTTCCTGTTTGAGCAGATGTTCAAGTTAGGATTTTGTCTTCCCATTAATCCCATCATCAGGGCTATATTGTCCTACATCAACTTGACTCCTTCCCAGTTGTCACCCAATGCCTGGAGGGTGATAATTGGAGCTATTGTCTTATGGAGGGCAGTCCATCATTCAGACCTTCCCGTCCAGGTCTTCATAGGGTTCTATATCCCCTCCTCTTCCAAAAATCATTCGAGCTATTACCATTTTTTGGCTCGAAAGTCAAATAAAAAGATGTTGAAGGTTACCCAAACCTCGAACCATAATTAGAAAGCACGCTACTTCTTTGCGTCAGAGCCATGGGAGTTTGGTCCCTGTGCCCCCTCTTCCTCCCTAGAGCCGAGAATACCCTTGAGATGGGGAAAGGTGACAATGGCTGCTAGGGCCGACCCTGGGCAAAGTGAAATTAATCTTCAGAAGGTCAAAGACCTTCAGGATCAAGGGAAGCATGGTCTTCTAGTCAAGTACAAGCATTTGATGACTCCCTACTATCTCTCCAAAACTGGCCTTGGGGGGAGTCCTTTGATCGAGCTCCGTAAGTTGATTTATTATTTCAGTAAGTCCTACCTCTGAATTTATGTATCTCTGATTTTCTAACTCAGACCCTTCTTTTTTGCAGAGCGCCCAAAAGCGATTTTCGATGAACTTTGGGAGATGGCAGCCCCTAGTCTCACGAAGCTTGTGAAGAAAGCAGGTCTAAATGCGCCTCCTCCCCCTCCAACCACCTCAAGGGATGAGGCCTCCAAGAAGAGGAAACCTACCGACCCTGCCCCTGAGGATTAGAGGCAGAAGAAGAAAAACCAAAAAGGGGATCGTGCCATCCCCATTTCTTCTGAGGACGCATTGATTGCTCGCTTGGAGAAACTGAAGATTGGTGATAGTATCATAGGCCATAGTCTGAAGGCCCTGGACGCCATCGGTGATGCCATGATCGACTCTGATAAGAGCTTATGTCGCTCTCTAGATAGGCCTCTGTTGGATGATTTCTCTCTCCATCGCTCTATCCAAGTAAGACCTCGAACCTTGGCTTTTGCTGCTAAATTATATTCCAGTGTAACATCGATTTTGAACTATACCGGATCTTAGACTGACATCTCTGCACATGTTCTATAGGGTCTCCTCACCATGCACCATTTTGTTAACTGCACCTTAGGGAAGCTTCCTCTGATTCAGAATGGCTAAGAGGCCGAGAAGACCAAGTCCACTTTGAATGCTGAAGTGGAGCATCTGAAGGCCTCTTTGAAGAAGTTTAAGTCCAGCGTGGAGGGGTTAGAGAAAGACATGGACAAGTTGAGGTAGGATCATAGCACTTCCCTGAAGACTCAGGCTGACTCTCTTCAACATAAGGTCGATGTGGCTGTGAAGCCTGCCTTGGATGATGCCTCCGAGAAGATCTTGGAGGAGTACAAGGTCTCTGATGAGTTTGTCAGCTTCGGCTTCGAATACCTGGAAAGGGGTGTAAAGGCCACTGAAAAATGGGCTTCCATGAAGGAGAAGGAATAAGGGAGCCTCGCAGCCTCTGACTTCATCGGTTTGGGTTATGTCGTTCCTCGATTTGCTCAGGCCTTGCAAGAGGTAGAGGAGGAGGGAGGTACCGCACCTACCAAGACTGCCCCCCAAGATGACACCAGGACTGAAGATGTTGATGCTTAGGACGACGGGGTGGAAGTGACCACCCTCGGCCAGGAAGATGGGGGCATGGCAACTAACCCTGAGGATGTGAAAACTTGACTATTTTGTGAAGCTTTTTATAACTTCAATTTCTATTTCGATCTGTAACCTATGATGACAAACTCTGTTACCTTGTAGTTTGTAACTCTCAACTCATCTATATCAACCTCTGAGGAGGACTTTATTTCTTTAATTGTTGAATGTTTCTTGAATGGTTTTCTATATCTGAAGTCTCAATATAATCGTCTAAGGTCTGAGGTCATCCAAGTATGATGTCTTACCTCAGACCTTATCACCAAATTATGATGTTATAAGGTCTAAGGTCATCAACTAAGATGTTATTCCCATAAATAATTTTTCACCAAACTAATGATGTCTAAGTCTGAGGTCATCCAAGTATGATGTCCTACCTCAGACCTTGTCACCAAATTATGATGTTATAAGGTCTGAGGTCATCACATAAGATGTTATCCCCATAAACAATTTTTTCACCATACTAATGATGTCAGGGTCTGAGGTCATCCAAGTATGATGTCTTACCTCAGACCTTGTCACCAAATTATGATGTTATAAGGTCTGAGGTCATCAACTAAGATGTTATCCCCATAAATAATTTTTTCATCAAACTAATGATGTTAGGGTCTGAGGTCATCCAAGTATGATGTCTTACCTCAGACCTTGTCACCAAATTATGATGTTATATGGTCTGAGGTCAATAACTAAGGTGTTATCCCCATAAATATTTTTTTTCACCAAACTAATGATGTCAGGGTCTGAGGTCATCTAAGTATGATGTCCTACCTTAGACCTTCTCACCAAATTATGATGTTATAAGGTCTGAGGTAATCACATAAGACGTTATCCCCATAAATAATTTTTTCACCAAACTAATAATGTCTAAGGTCTGAGGTCATCCAAGTATGATGTCTTACCTCAGACATTGTCAACAAATTATGATGTTATAAGGTCTGAGGTCATTAACTAAGATGTTATCCCCATAAATAATTTTTTCACCAAACTAATGATGTTAGTGTCTTAGGTCATCCAAGTATGATGTCCTACCTCAGACCTTTTCACCAAATTATGATGTTATAAGGTCTGAGGTCATCAACTAAGATGTTATCCCCATAAATAATTTTTTCACCAAACTAATTATGTCAGGGTCTGAGGTCATCCAAGTATGATGTCTTACCTCAGACCTTGTTACCAAATTATGATGTTATATGGTCTGAGGTCATCAACTAAGATGTTATCCTCATCAAATTCTACCACTCGAGCCTAATGAACCATGAATTGCCACAGGAATTGATCTTCTCATTAATAATCTCGTCATAAGATGATACATTTACATGAAAGCTCTTGCAACATCATATGTAATACTTTTTTAGATGATCAGCATTCCAAGGATTGGAAAAAGGTTCCCCTTCGAGGTTTTCTAGCCTGTAGGTCCCGGTCACAACCTCCTCAACCACTTTGTAAGGGCCATTCCAATTAGGGTGAAGCTTATTCGCCTTCTGCAACGTCTTCTTCAACACCAGGTCTCCTACAACTATGGGTCTTGATTTTACCCTTTGATTCTAGAACTTTGCTATTCTCTGCTGGTAAGCTGCCTGCCTAAGTTCAATGTCTTCCCTTCTCTCTTCGATCAAATCGAGGTCAAGTCTTCTCTCCTCACCATTCCTCTCAGGGTCGATAGGTCTTAACCCTATGAGTAGGAAGCCCTACTTCTGTCGATATGATGGCCTCTGGGCCATGTGATAACATAAATGGGGTCTCCCCAGTTGGTGTTATAACTGTTGTTCTGTAGGCCTATAGCACAGTATAAACCTCTTCAGTCCATCTACCCTTAGCTTCTTCTAGCCTCTTCTTAATCCCGTCAATGATAATTTTGTTAGTGACTTCAGTCTGACCGTTTGCCTGAGGTCGGCCAGGAGAAGAGAAAAATTTCTTTATCCCAACTCTTTCGCAGTATTTTTCCAAGGAAGAATTCTTAAACTGGGTTTCGTTGTCCGAAATAAGGGTGTTTGGGAGGCCATGTCTGCATAATATATTTTTCCAAATAAATTAGAAGGTCTTCTGCTCTGTAATCGTGATCATCGATTCATCCTCTACGCATTTGGATAAGTAATCGATGGCGACTATCAGAAATTGATAGTTATTTGCAGCCCTCGACAGGGGACCCACTAAGTCAATTCCCCATACTGCGAATGGCCAAGGGGAACTGATTGACGTCATAGGATGATGAGGTTGATGGGGGATAGTGGATAATTTCTAACATTTATCGCACCTCTTTACATAGGCTGCAGCATCCTTGATCAAGTTCGACCACCAGTATCCTTGCGTAATAATCCTCTTAGCTAAAGGTCTTCCTCCTATATGACTAGAGCAAGAACCCTCATGTAAATCCTGTAGGACACGGGTAACTTTCGTGGTATGAATGCATCTGAGAAGAGGTAATAGGAATCCCTTCTTATATTGGATTTCTCCTACCATTGAGAACTTTGTAGCTCTGTACCTCAGTTTCCTCCACTCTAACTTTGATTCCGATAGCTCTCCCTCTCTGATATATTTGATAAGGGGATCCATACACGAGTCCCCTAGGTTCAAATTGAGGCAAGGGTTACTTACCTCTTCTTATTCAATGGTTGCCTTGGGCAAGATCTCAACTCAAACTGTCCTTTTGATGCTTGTCCTTATCGCCGAGTCTAGCCTTGCTAATGCATCTGCGTGGCTGTTATTTTTCCGAGGTATTCTCTTCATCTTTACCTTTTTAAACCCTTCGAGTATCTTTCTCGCCCCCTTCAGGTATTTGGCCATCCTTTTATCTTTGGCCTCATAAACCCCCAATACTTGATTAACAACCAACCTTGAGTCACTATTAAGCAGGAGTCGTCTTATCCTAAGGGTCTTTACTTGCGAGAGGCCTACTACCATGGCCTCATATTCCAACTCATTGTTTGATTCCTTGAAGTTAAACCTTAGGGCGTATTCGACATTATCACCATCTAGAGCTGAAAGTATTAGCCCTGCACCGCTTTCTCTTTCGCAAGAAGACCCGTCAACAAAGAGGTTCCAGATGTCTTTATTCGATGAGAAGCTCCCCTCTGACATTACTCCATGACTGAAGAGGTACTGATCTTCCTCATTCTCGGCTATTCCATCTTTAGCTCCTTTGGATATAACCTCTTATAGGTCTCGAAAGACGTTGTTGTTTGACCTTTCTACAGTCTGTAAATTATTCTCAACCTCGGCCTCTTCCCATGTGAACTCAACGATAAAATTTGTAAGTGTCTGCCCTTTGATGGCCACCCTAGGCTGATAAGTAAGGTCATGCTCTCCCAGCTCAATGGCCCATGTCATCAATCTACCCGACTTCTCAGGTTTATGGAGGACATGTCTTAGTGGGGAGTCGGTGAGGATGACCATGGAATGGTCTTGAAAGTAAGGCTCCATCTTTCTAAAAGCATGTATTAGGGCGTAGGCTAACTTTTCCATCCGAGGATAATTTTGTTCTGACCCTTAAAGGGCCTTACTGTTGAAGTACACAGGCCTTTGGACCCCAACATCTTCCCGTACTATGTTTGCACTTATAGATGATTCAGAAACTGCTAGATAGACATACAACTTCTCTCCTACTATGGGCCGAGACAAGAGCAAGGGAGATCTGAGGTAGAACTTGATTTGGTTAAAAGCCTCATCACACTCTTTTTCTCATTCGAATGCCTTTCTAATCACCTTAAAGAACGGATGACAGTTGTCCATTACCCTGGAAACAAATCTGTTGAGAGCAGCTACTCTTCCAGTGAGCCTCTAAATGTCCTTGATACTCCTTGGTGTCTTCATGTCGAGCAAAGCCTTGATTTTCTCATAGTTTGCCTCTATTCCCCTCTAATTGACAATGAATCCATGAAATTTCCCAGCTCCTACCCCGAAGACACACTTCGTAGGGTTGAGTTCCATTTTGTACAGGTCCATGGTATCGAATGTCTTTTCCAAGTCTGCCACATGGGTGAAGGCCTTTAAGCTCTTCGTTAACATATCGTCTACATACACCTCCATAGTCTTGCCTATTTGGTATTCAAACATCTTATTCACAAGATGTTGGTATGTTTTACCTGCATTTTTCAATCCTAGGGGCATAACCTTGTAGCAATATGTCCCTTTGTCAATGATAGAGGTTGTCTTCTCTGAGTCTTCAGCATCCATAAAGATCTGGTTGTAGCCTGAGTACGCGTACATGAAGCTCATGAGCTCATGAGCTCATGTCTTGTAGTTGCATCTACCATCTGCTCGATCTGAGGTAAGGGATAGCTATCTTTTGGATAGGACTTGTTCAGGTCGGTAAAATCTACGCACATCCTCCATTTTCCATTGGCTTTGGGCATAATGATTGCATTTGACAACCACTCCGGATATATGACTTCCATGATAAACTCAGCCTCTTCTAACTTTTTGACTTCTTCTCGGATGACATCGTACTTCTCCCTAGAGTAAACTCTTCATATTTATTTGATTGGCCTAGCATCCTTAGTCACATTCAGCTTGTGGCACATAACCTCAGGGATGATGCCAGGCATGTTCGCGTGACTCCAAGCGAAGACACTCTGCCTCTTCCTCAGGAAGTTTATCATCTCTTCCTTGATTTCTTCCTTTAAGGATTTTCCAACCTTGACGGTTTTTTTTGGCTCGTCCTCATTGAGGACGATGGATTCTACCTCTTCCGCGACCTCTCCTTTCTTCAACTTTGTTTCATCTCTAGGGTCAAGTGTATCAATGTTATAAGTGGTAGTTTCTCTCTTATGGGTCCCTCTCTCTTTAGCCGAGTTGAAGTAGCATTCTCATGCTATGTTCTGGTCACCCTGCACTTCCCCTAACCCATAGAGGGTCGGGAATTTTATCATATGGTGGACCATCGACGGCACGACCTCAAACTCTTTAAGGGCTACTCTTCCTATGATGAGGTTATAGGCTGAGAAGACATTTTCGTCCATGACGGAAAAATTTGTCTTCCAGGTTAACCTCTTAGGCCACTCATCGCCCATTCGTACGTCCATATCATACATGCCCAATGGATGGACCTTTTCTCCGCTGAAGCCCATTAACGGATAATGATAAGGTATCAGCCTAGGTCTGCTAAGTCCTAGGCTTTTGAAGTAGGGACAAAACATCACATCTGCTGAACTTCCTCCATGTATAAGAATTCTCTATACCTCACATCCATGAACTCTTTTTGTGATCACCAAAGGGTCATCATGTGGAGCTAGGATGCCTTTGAAGTCGAGTCGAGAAAACCCAACTATGAGAGTGTCCATGTCCACCTTCTTTCTCTTCTACGTTGTCTCGAAAGATGTCAGATTTACTACTTCAAGTTTGGCCACCGACTTGGCCTCTTCCACGTGAGCTTTTCGGTCAGCCACTTTAGAACCACCCCATGCGAGTCCTCCGCATATGGTGTTAACACCAAAGGAGATCATACCAACCCTCTTCACTGGGGTGTTGTCATCTTTTGGTGGAAGGTCCAAATCGTCTCCGTCATCGTCATCCGAGTCATCGCCCCTTTTTACTGGGGTATCATCTCGACATTTATCGTTTCTCCTCTTTTTAGGTCCATCTCTTCCCTTTTAAGGAGCTTTGCTATCACCGTACTTTCTCAACTTTCCTGATTTCAACATTTTTTTGATCTTATCCTTTAAGGCGAAGCACTTGTCTATTATATGGCCATAGTCTTGGTGGAATTCGCACAATAAGTTCTGGTTCCTCTTATGTGGAGGAGCCTTCAACCTCTCTGGCCATCTTAGGGACTAGTCATTCTTGATCTCATTGAGGATGTGTTCGCAGCTTATAGTAAGAGGGGTATAGCGTGTAAACTTATCATCAACTGACCTCTTCTTTCCATCCTTCTTTCTTTAGAACTTCCCGCTACTACCTCGATTCTCATCCTCGTATTTTGCAGCCATGTCCTCTTCACCGTTCATGACCCTTCCCGTAGTTGCGAACAGCTCTGCCACTTGGGAGGGTGTTTCGCAAGTTTCCACAATAACTTCCCTTTCTGAAGATCTCCTATGAGGGCAGTCATGGCTATATTCTCTTCGAGTCTTCAACCCCAAGTTTCTCTTTGTTGAATCTAGCAATGTAGTCTATTAGGCTCTCGTTTTTACCTTTTTTGACATACAACAGATGGGTAGTCTTCTTTTGAGGTCTTACCCTAAAGTAGAAGTTGTGAATGAACCGTTCTGCCAAACCCTTAAAGTTCTCTATCGAGTTCACCGGGAGAGAGGTAAACCAGATGTGTGAAGCTCCCGTCAAAGTCCCGGAGAAGGCCCGACACTATCTTAGCCACTGACTGGTACATCTCAATATGATGTACAGGATTGGTGCTACCGTCATACTTGGGAGTCACTGTAGGTGGATTGAACTTGGCTGGGGTAGGGAAGCTCACTATCTTATCCACGAATGGAGAGACTTCTGAGAAACCTCTTTGCAGCGGATCCCGACTTTTGATGAGGTCTCCAATCTTGTCCTCAAGATGTTAGATGGAGTCATTCCATGGTCTTGCAACGTCGGCCTGGCCGAGGTTGTCCCCAGCCACCTCCAAAGGGTGGACTGAGGGTTCCCCAGCCGCAGCAGAACGTTAACTATTGACATCTTCCTGGTCTCTTACTCATCCTATGTGGGGTCGTCCTTGGTGAGGCCGACATTGACCATCTTCCCTTTGTGAGCCGACTGCACTTCTCGACCTTGACAACCTCTTTCGTAGGTCGTTCATTGGACCGAGCCTTTCAAAGGCTGACCCTCTGCTTAATCGGTCAAAAGTTGACCCTCTTTGTTGGGCTTCTTCATGTCTTTGACCTCTATAACCTTGGGTCTACTGGGTTAAACGAACTGTGTTAATCTTCTGGAGCATCTTCTGCCTCCAAATCATCATACCTACCCTCAGGGCAAGGGTGTCCTTGCCTCCCCAGATGCAACTGTCTAGGGTCAGCAACGTCCCTCCTCCGCTGAGGTGTAGGTTGGTCTTTCCGCGGTGCCTGGGGGGTCCCATGGCATCAGGATGAGGCTGAACATCCGTCGGAGTGATCATCTCCGGTGAGATCCCAGGTGGTCTCATCATGTTCTGACTGAGTTGTGCAAATTGCTCCTGCATCACTTGTTGCGTCGCTGCTAAGGACCTCAAGGCTGCAGCCACTTTTGTTATTTCGAACTGAGGCGGCGCCTGGCAAAAGCTAGGTCCTCCAGCCCCAGGCGGCGGGAGAGGTGGAGGTAATTCCGGTGCTATGTGTTAGCACTAAAGAGTTGGTGTAGTAGATGAGCTTAATACCTTAATGGACCTCTTTTAATGGTGAAACAGCTCCACATAAGGGGTCAGGCCTGGTTCACCACCAGAGTCTCCGGTGAGGTTAAGAGAATAAAGAGGAAGAGGCAGCTTCTCGTTTCCACAGACGGCGCAAATGATGATGCTAGAAATAGCACCACCAATCAAGGAGTTTGTAATCTCAAACTAGTGATAACAATGGTAACACAAGAATATGCTAAATATAAGAGATTGAGGTGAGGAGAAGAGGATGAACACTCGAATGTAAGTGGTTCAGCCAATCTGGCCTACGTCCACTGTGAGTGTGTGTGTGTAATATCACTGAATGAAGGTACTAATGACTATGGATACAATCTCTCAAGATTTCTCTCTCTACTGTATATTTGGGCAGAGTTTTAGCTAGGGTTGCTAATTTCGGATCCTTTATAGGGTAGATGATGACCTCTATATATAGTGCTTGGGGGTGTAATGTACCCCCCAGGCATGCAATGAGCATGCACATGAGGGTTGAACCAGTATGAGAATGAAACCTGTCTAATCTTATGTAGATAATGATGACCTTAATATTCCCTCACGTGAGGGGAATGATTCGGTTATAACTTATTGTGTACACATGTTACCAACCACACATATGCGAATAAAGGCTCGGCTACCTGTGATTGGTCCCAACCTCGGCCCGGAAGAGTACGAGGTTGGTAAAGTTTGGTTGTCGCCCAATTCGATATTAATCATGGTGGTCTCGGCTCATATGATGCCGAGGTAAAATAAGTTCATAATGTCGGCCTAGGCCGAGGTTATGGAAGAGTAGTCCTTTCAACCTCGTCATGCACCCAGCCGTGGTTATGAAGGAGTAGTCCTTGAAACCTCGTCCTGCACCCAGCCGAGGTTGCCAGCCTTGGATGACCTAATGAATAACTGCCCCTATGGATCATGAAGACCTCAACCGCTGTCTGACTGCGAGGTAACTAGTAACGTCGGCCATGGTCAACCTTGCTGAGGACGAGACCGCTGGTTGCTAGTCCAAGGCCCTTCTAACCTCGACCATCTCCCTGGCCGAGGTTGATGTCTCTGAGCTGTTGGGTACATTTAGGGCATATCAAAGTACGTGCAAAAAACACTAAGAACTGTAAAGAAAGTAGATATGAGTATGAGAGAAAATAGGTTCGAATACAATCCCCCAAACCTTAGTAAGTTACCGTATAGAATACTAAAATTGTAAATTAAAAATTTAACTGAATCTAGCCTTTATAGATCCTAAGCATTACATATATGAGGGAACTAGCCCGCATCATATGAAATCAAAGGTAAATACAAAGCGGTGTAGAACAATTACACTTGAATAGTATTCTTAAACATCCAAAGTACCTAGGGCAAGATAGATTAAAAGATCTATTATGTTAGTATAATTTCCATACATGATTAGGTCAATATTTAATTTACACTCTATTTTCTACATGCGTAATTTACCTCAGGATGGGTTCATGTATCCCGACCCCTTGAAAATTTAGCTAGACATGGTTTTATGAGAAAAAAATTCATAACAATGCATGGAATTATGTATCTAAAAAACATTGTTTCAAAAGAAAATTTCAAAACAATTGAGAATTGAATTGAAAATAAAATTGAGACTAAATAAGAGAATGGAAGTTGATGCTTGGATTGAAAAATTAAAACTTGTAATCTGCACTAGGGAAAAGAGATGAACTTGAATCTAGAATACTCCTTCTTTCTCAAACTTACAAACTAGGTTTTTTTTCTTCAGAATATGAAAATTGTCTACTAAAGAAAAAGAACTAAAAAGGCGCTCTAAAATTTGACTCCCTTGGAAGGATGTAGGGTTTGGCCTTTTATAAAACCAACCAGCACGATTTGACAGCTAATTACGATGAGTTGTACAAGATATTCCCAGATTTTCACCTCTTAAGCTCCATAATAAATGCCAGAATTTCGAACAGTCGGACTGGTTTGGATCCCATCGGATCAGTTCGTTTTTCAGTAACCGGATCGGTTCTTTTTTATTTCTACCTGACCGGTTCGGATACCATCGGATCGGTTTGGTTTTCATCTATTCTGCATCAATCTGGGGGCTACTGGAATGGTGACATTTTGGATCGGTCCGAGATAAACCGGATCAGTCTGGATATCTTCAATTTTGACTTTTTCTTTACAACTTTGACTTGTCATAACTTTTGATCTCGAGCTCCGATTTGATTGTCGTTTCTTCCGACGCTCTTGTGAAATAATGATCTTCAACTTTCCTTTAGGATTTAAATCCGAACTACGGGTGTAAATTTATGCTTTTGCCCTTTGACTTTTCTTCCTTTCTTCCCTTCCTTTCTTCCGGTTTCTTTCTTTCTTTTCTTGCACTAAATACATGTAAAATCAATAAGAAATTCACGAAATGCGGGGTACTCGTTAGAAATAGTCAATAGCAATGATATGGGATAAAAGCGATTCAATTACATTGTTCGAGATATTAAAATTACTAAATTAAGGGGCTAAATTCAGAAGAAGTTATGCTTGGTCAAAGACATATTAAACTTTCATTCCACAAGATAATATTTTGATTATGCCAACAAATAAGATCCTCATGCAATAATTAAAAGTTATCACCATGCCAAACTCCAAAATAATCCAACTCCATAATTTATTTTAAATTCCAAATGAAATAATCCACTAGAGTAATTGACTCAAATCGTAAACAACTTTGAAATCAAATGGCCTAATAAAATCAATAGTGAAGTCTCATAATATAAACGACTGAATAAAGGAAATCTTATTTACTAAAGCGGATAAATAAATGAACTCCAGTTGTGTCTCCAAAATGATCTCCAATGAATCCTATGCATCCACTCCAATACTTATACCTGAAAATCTTAGTCAACGCACAAGGTTAGAGCCCTGAACATGAATACCAACTAGTCCCTCCAATTAGGGCCCGTGAACCCAGACAATAGCTTTATACATGATAAATATCACAATAGAATATTTTAAAATAAACGATATATATATATATATATATATATATATATATATATAATACCCAAGTTCCCCTATTTAATTTCCAATAACATCATTTCATTAATTTACTCGATTTACTCAAATTTATTATTTGCTCATTTTATTATTATTAGTCATGGTGCTCCCACATTTAATCTTACACCATATTAGTTGTGGGACTCACACTAAGGTTTTCCTCATTTTAGTTGCGGGACTTCTGCTTAATATCTTTCATCATATTCATTGTGGGACTCCCAAATGTTTTACACCACACCCATTCCCCTCGTAATAGCCAGCTAGTCTGTATTCTGTCTACCCTGTACTTATTAAGGACGTTTCACACACTACACGTCATAATAGCCAGCCAACCCGTTTAACTATCAGCCCTGCACTTATTACGCCGTCACTTACCCACACGTCGCGATAGCCATCCAACCCATTTAACTGCCAATCCTTCACTTATTAACAACATCAATATATTTTAATACCCATTTATTATCTTAGGCATTAATTCTCAATTTCTCACATTTACTCATTATTTTATTGTATTTACCCCACACTTATTATCTATGTAAGATCCTAAAAATGCTTAGTCCCATACCTAAGAGCCTCCAAAAAAACACAAATACGTCCTACCCTATTTTTATTGGATGAATTTATGTTGATAATTGTTTCCTAGCTTCTTACCTAGGCTATCAAATCGATGGCACGATATAAAAATAATCCCAACCTGAATATATCCCATCTATAAAATCTACACCAACTAGTCCTATACTTAGGTAGTGTTAACCGCGACTAAGGCCTATGTATCAGTCCCATATCTTGCGAGCTTCCAAAAATATAGGTAAGATAATACTACCCAAAATCTCGTCATTCTCGCGATGGAAAATATGAATAAAATCAATCGCACAATACATCATATATATATGCAAAAAAATTTAATTCACTCAAAATGTCACAATTTAATTTAATTTAATTTAATTAATACCACTGTCGTCATGCTTAACACAAAAGTTTCCATCTAATAATTTTAGATTAATCAACATGCATGTTTATGAAATTCACAATAATCATCCACTTTCGTTAACTATAAAATTTTATGTGTGTGTATGCACCTCGTTTCCATTTTAATAAACTCAATAAAATTCTACATAGGATTATACATCCATAACCACCAAAGCCCAATACTCTATCCTACACACCCAATGGTTTTAAATCTTATTTCATATTAAAAAAATTCATACAAAAAAGTACCGAATTATTTCTCACTTTTTTTTAATTAGAGTTGCTAATTTCTTTTAAAAAATATATATAATTAATTGTTTAGGTGACACTTAAACCGTGTAATACTAAAGGAATAGAATAGAGTATCCATGCCTGAGTAAAAGTTGAATGAAAAATGTGATTTTAAAGATGTATTCCTTGAGAAAACTTGACACATATTCATTCTTGAATCATCTTGAGAAAACCCGATTTATCTTGACAAATGTTGAGTTGAAAGTTGTGTATAATAGTCCTAGGGTTTAAAGGTACAAGGCGGTGAAAAAGAAGAGAGGCTATGGTTGGTAAAAATATGTTTTAAAAGCCCTCACCCCGAGTTCAATATATAAGAGAAAAAATTAGAGAATTTAAGTGTCATTAGAATCCTATTAAAACTAAAATAGTTCGCTCATTAGTAACGGTCCAGAACCATAACAAACGTTTTTCCCCCTAGAGAGTTTTATATTATGAGGACTCTTCTAAATGGACCAAGACTTGTATATACTCATATTATGAGTCTTTTAAGAAATATTCTTGAATTCCTAATTAATTTAGTGAATTATTGGATAAAATTACAAGTTGTTACAAACTTTCCCACTTGTACATGAATTTCGTCCTCAAAATTCGACGAAGTGTAAAATGCCTGTCCATAAAATGCCACATTTGGATGCGATTACACCCAATCTTAAACACACTTACCCCATGAACAAACATACAATATATATCATAACTATATAAATATGCATACCTATGAAAATAACGGTGTACCACGTTCTCCCACGAATCGTCACTCATAACTATCCTCCAAAGTCATCGTAACACTTAATCTCTCAAGTCAATTAATATCACCAAGTTGATATTTACGATACCTAATATCTGTGCTAACAGTCTCCAAAATAAATATCGTCTCCCAATATCAGATTTAAGTATCCTCACATTTAGATTACTATTTCTATCCTCGATGCCTATAGCTTTCCTAACATTAAACTCCATATCTCCAAGAAACACATCTAACACATATGCTAGACCCTACACCTTAAGGGGTACTAATAAATAAAGGGGATAAAAGATAAGTAACACGTAAGCTAAACGGACTCACAACTTACGAGCCTTGAGACCATGCACTGATCCCATCTGTAACACCTTGCCCATTCCTCGCGTAGGCCCCCACCAAGACTACGTCAGGCGTCACTAAATTAAATACCATTCTTAGTATGTGACATATATGAGACATATTAAATTTTCATTCCACGAGATAATATTTTGATTACGCCAATAAATAAGATCATCATGAAATAATAAAAAGCTATCACGATGCCAAACTCCAAAATAATCCGACTCCATAATTTATATAGAACTCCAAATGAAATAATCCACTAAAGTAACTAACTGAAAGCGTAAACAACTTTGGAACCAAATGGACCAATAAAATTCATAATGAAGTCTCATAATATAACAGACTGAAAAAAGGAAATCTAATCTACTAAAGTGGATAAATAAATGAACTCCAACTGCACCTCCAAAATGATCTCCAATGAATCCTATGCAGCTACTCTAATACTTATACCTGAAAAGGTTAGTCAATGCACAGGGTCAGAGCCCTGAACATCAATATCGTCTACTCCCTCCAATTAGGGGCTGTGAACCCAGACAATAGCATTATACATGACAAATATCATAATAAAAAATTTGAAATTAAACGATATATATATGCGATAAAAATAAATCACTGTCTACCCACAACAAAGTCCATCTAGTACCCAAGCTTCACTATTTAATTTCCAATAACTTAATTTCATTAATTTACTCGATTTACTCAAATCTATTATTTGCTCATTTTATTATTATCAGTTGTGGGTCTCCCGCATTTAATCTTACACCATATTAGTTGTGAAACTCCCACCAAGGTTTTCCTCATTTTAGTTGCGGGATTCCCGCTTAATGTGTTTCATCATATTCGTTGTGGGACTCCCATATGTTTTACACAACACCCATTCCCCTCGTAATAACCATCCAGTTCGTATTCAGTCAACCCCATACTTATTAATGAGGTTCCATGCACTACACGTCATAATAGCCATCCAGCCTGTTTAACTATCATCCCCACACTTATTACGCCATCACTTACCCACATATCGCCATAGCCAGCTAACCCGTTAAACTGTCAGTCCTTCACTTATTAACGGCGCCAATATATTTTAATACCCATTTATTATCGTAGGCATTAATTCTCAATTTCTCATATTTACTCATTATTTTACTGTATTTACACCAGCCTTCCTACCGACGTAAGATCCTAAAAATTCTTAGTCCCATACCTAAGAGCCTCCAAAAAACACAAATACGTCCCACCCTATTTTTATAGGATGATTTTTTGTTGATAATCTTTTCCTAGCTTCTTACCTAGGCTATCAAATCGATGGCACAATATAAAAACCATCCCCACCTGGGAATATCCCATCCAGAAAAATATACACCAACTAGTCCCATACCAAGGTTGTGTTAACGGCGACTAAGGCCTATGTACTAGTCCCATACCTTGCGAGCATCTAAAAATATAGGTGAGATAATACTATCCATTATATCGTCGTTCTCATGATGGCAAATATGAATAAAATCAACCGCACAATACAACACGCACACACACACACACACAAATATATATATATATATATATATATATATATATATATATATATATATATATATTGAGACAAACAAAATTTTTAATTCACTCATAATGTCACAATTTAATTTAATTTAATTTAATTTAATTAATAACACTGTCGTCATGCTTAACACAAAGTTTCCATCTAATAATTTTAGAGTAATTAACATGCAAGTTTATGAAATACACAATAATCATCCACTTTCGTTAACTACAAAAAATTTGTGTGTACGCGCCCCGTTTCCATTTAAAGAAATTCAATAAAATTCTTCATGGGATTCTACACCGATTACCACCAAAACCTAATACTCTATCCTACACACCCCAAGGGTTTGGAATCTTATTTCATATTCAAAAATTTCATAAAAAAGTACCAAATTAGTTCTCACTTATTTTAAATTAAATTTTCTAATTTCTTTTAAGAATACGTGTAATTAACTATTTAGGTGACACTTAAAACGCATAATACTAAAGGAAGAGAATAGAGTGTCCATGCTAGAGTAAAAGTTGAATGGAAAATTTGTTTTTGAAGATGTATTCCTTGAGAAAAGTTGACACATATTCGTTCTTGAATCGTATTGAGAAAACCCAGTTTATCTTGACAAATCTTGAGTTGAAAGTTATATATAATTGGGCTAGGGTTTAGAGGTAGAAGGAGATGTAAAAGAAGAAAGGCTATTGCTCTTATGGTTGGTAAAAATATGCTTTAAAATCCCTCACCCCGAGTTAAATATATTAGAGAAAATATTAAAGAATTTAAGTGGAATTATAATTTTATTAAGACCAAAACAGTTCACTCGTTAGTCACGGTCCAGAACTGTGACAAACGTTTTTTCCCCCTAGAGAGTTTTATGTTATGAGGACTCTTCTAAATGGACAAAGACTTGTATATACTCATATTTGGACTCTTTTAAGCTAGCTTTTAGAATTCCAAATTAATTTAGTTAATTACCGGATAAAATTAAGAGTTGTTACGTACTTCCCCACTAGCACAAGAATTTCGTCATCGAAATTTGAGGAAGCGTAAATGAGCAAAATAAAAGAAGGCTCACATATGCCTACCCATAAAATGTCACGATTGGACTCCCATATACCCAATATTACACGTACTTTCCCATGAACAAACATACAATATATATCATAACTATATAAATAGGCATACCTATTAAAATAACGGCGTTCCTCGTTCTCTCACGAATCATCACTCGTATCTATCTCCAAAATTCATCGTAACACTTAAGCCCTCAAGTAAATTAATATCCCCAAATTGATACTTACGATACCAAACAACTGCGCCAAAAATCTCCAAAATAAATCTCGTTTCCCAATATCAGTTTTAAGTATCCTCACACTCAGATTACTAGTCCTAACCTCAATGCCTTTAACCTCCTTAACACAAAACTCCATATCTCCAAGTAACACGTCTTACATGTATAATAGACCCTCTACCTTAAGGAGTACGAATCAATAAAGGGGATCAAATATTGGTAACACAAAAGTTAAATGGACTCACAACCTACAAGACCTAAGACCAAGCTTTATTGCCATTTGTAACAACCCGTGCATTCCTGGCATCGGCTCCCACCAAGACTACGTCGGGTGTCACTATATTGAATATTGTTCTTAGCATGTGATATATTTGAGACATATTAAATTTTCATTCCGCAAGATAAATTCTGATTATTCCAATAAATAATATCATCATGCAAAAATTAAAATTCATAACCATGCTAAACTCCAATATAATATAACTCCATAATTTATTTAATGCTCGAAATGAAATAATCCACTAAAGCAACTGACTGAAACTGTGAATAAATTTGGAACCAAATGATCCAATAAAATCCATATTGAAGTCTCATAATAAAAATGTATGAATAAAGAAAATATAATATACTAACGCGAATAAATAAATGAACTACAGCTACACCTCCAAAATGATCTCGAATAAATCCTATGCAGCTACTCCAATACTTATACCTGAAAAGGTTAGTGAACGCATAGGGTCAAAGCCCTGAGCATGAATATCGTCTACTCCATCTAATTAGGGCCCGTGAACCCAGACAATAACATTGTATATGATAAATGTCACAATAGAATATTTTAAATTAAACGAGATAATATATATATATATATATATATATATATATATATATATATATATATATATATATGCGATAAAACCCAATCACTATCTACCCACAACAAAGTTCATCATTATCACTCGTAGTGCTCCCACATTTAATATTACACGATATTAGTTGTGGGACTCCCACTAATTTTTTCCTCATTTTAGTTGTGGCGCTCCCGCTTAAAGTTTTTCATCATATTCGTTGTGGGACTCCCACATGTTTTTCATCACACCCATTCCCATCGTAATATACAGTAAGTCCGTATTCTGTCAACTCCACACTTATTGACGAGGTTCCACACATGACACGTCATAATATCCAGCCAGCCAGCCCATTTAACTGTCAGCCCTACACTTGTTACTCCGTCACTCACCCATACATCACAATAGCCAGCCAACCCGTTTAACTGTCAGTCCTACACTTATTAACGATAACAATGAATTTTAATACCCGTTTAATATCTTAGGTATTAATTCTCAATTTTTCATGTTTACTCATTACGTTATTGTATTTTCCCCACCCTTATTATTGACGTAAGATCCTAAAAACCCTTGGTTCCATACTTAAGAGCCTCCAAAAAACACAAATACGTCCTACCCTATTTTTATAGGACGAATTTATATTGATAATCCCTTCCTAGTCTCTTGCCTAGGCTAGAAAATTGACAGCACGACATAAAAATGAGCCTTACCCCAGAATATCCTATCTGTAAAAATCTACACCAACTCGTCCCATACCTAGGTAGAGTTAACCATGAATAAATCCTAACCACTAGTCCCATACCTAACGAGCATCCAAAAATATAAGTGAGATCATACTACCCAAAATCCCGTCGTTTTCGCGATGCCAAATATTAATAAAATCAATCAAACAATTCAACATATATACACAATTTTTTAATTCACTCATAATGTCATAATTTAATTTAATTTAATTAATACCACCGTCGTCGTGCTTAACACAATAGTTTCCATCTAATAATTTTATATTAATCAACATGCAAGTTTATGACATACACAATAATCATCCACTTTCATTAAGTACAAAATTTTGTGTGTGTGTACGCGCCCCGTTTTCATTTAAATAAACTCTAGAAAATTCTACATGCAATTTTACAACCATAACCACCAAAATCCAATACTCTATCCTACGCACCCAAGGGTTTGAAATCTTATTTCATATTAAAAAATTTCAGAAAAATGGTACCAAATTAGTCTCACTTTTTTTTCTAATTAAAGTTCTTAATTTCTTTTAAGAAAACATGTAATTAATTATTTAGGCGACACTTAAAATGAGTAATACTAAAGGAAGAGAATAAAGTATCCATGCATGAGTAAAAGGTGAATGAGAAATCTGATTTTGAATATGTATTCCTCACGAAAAGTTGACAAAGATTCGTTCTTGAATCGTCTTGAGAAAACTCGATTTTTCTTGACAAGTCTTGAGTTGAAAGTTGTGTATAATAGGGCTAGGGTTTATAGGTAGAAGTATATGTAAAAGATCAGAGGCTATTTCTCTTAGGGCTGGTGAAATATGTTCTAAAATTCCTCCCCCCAATTTAAATATATAAGAAAAAAGATTAGAGAATTTAAGTGGCATTATAATCCTATTAAAACTAAAACAGTTCACATGTTAGTCACGATCCACAACCGTGACAAACTTTTTTCCCCCTATAGAGTTTTACATTATGAGGACTCTTCTAAACACCCAAGACTTGTTTATAGTCATATTAGGAGTCTTTTATGCTAGCTTTCTGAATTTTGAATTATTTTAATTAATTACCAGATAAAATTACTAGTTGTTATAGTTTTATCCAAACATATATTACTGTTTCATCATAATGATCAATATCTCGTTAAACGCATACATCATATTATATATTTTATTTTGGGAACATTCCTATGGATGTCGTTACTCTATCTTTTCCATGGTATGAGCTGGGCAATTTTGATCTCCATTTATGTATACAGGCACACACACTTCATGGAGAAATAAAGAAAAACAGTAACACAAGCCCATGAGAGACCGAAAGGGAGGGTTGGGTGACTACCATCTTCCCATTACGTAACTTATTCTTTGGACTTAAAACTATTATTTTCATAAGCATCAGTTTGTCTTTGATGTTTCTCTCTCGAGGGGGCGACATGTTCTTTTACCTGTTTTGTGCAAAATAGGATGGCGAATCCATATCTTTATATTCATCCTACACTGACGACGACTGAAGTGTTCCTAGAGTCAGAGGGCATGAGACCTTAACCCCTCCCCCCACCCAGGGAATGAGATGATTTGGTATTGCCATAGGGGCGACTCTGGTGAGGAAATCATTTTCATAAGAGGGCTAGACTATATTTGCATGGGTGTTATTATTTTTTTGCTTTTGTGTGTATACACCTACCTGTATGTTCCCTTTATCTCCTCTATTATTTCTTGTATATATATACCTCATGCTTATATCACTACTCACTCACACGCTTGTAGGTACTCTTCTTGTACACTTCACATTACTTACACATAGGATCACTTATATCCACATGTTCCACTTAGAATATCCATGCTTAGCTGTCACTAAAACACACCTCCATTTATCATATTGTATATATCCATGCTCACTCACATTTATCACACACCACTTGTAGTTGATCCATGCTTAGGTTCACTTCCACACACACACTTGTAGATATTCACACATCACTCACTCTCACATATCCATGCTTAGTGTAATCTGCATGCTCCATGTTAGATTTACTTTTTATACTTGTACATCCTTCCCTATTTAGTATAATGCTCATCATGAAAAATAAAGACACTCTCTCCATAATATGGTAATTAAGAATCATGCATTTTTCACACTACATCACCAAAGAGAATGGCTATTGACCAAATTTTTTCTTCTAACTGGGGGTCACTTCGTGATGGGCATTGTTCTGGCAGGTCGTAGTTATCTTAAATGATATGACTCTAACCTTCAATTGGATAAGTACCTTCAAAGTATATCGAACGGTTCCCCCTGCATCATACCGTTTAACCGAAGTCATAACGGGAGGTATATTACAGGGAACTCATTCACGTACGTTGTGTATATCAAATTCGCTAGCACACGTACTGTCCCCATGAGCTATATAGTGAGGCTATACACGTACACTAAGATATATCAAATGTCTTGTTCACATGTACTGATGTGACACCCCACTTAATTAAATACCGATCGATCAGTCCTTTATTAAATTAAAAAACATCATTTGGTTCATTCTAAGCATCATTGTCGAAGACCATATTAGTTACTAACCACCTAATTGATTAATTAAACTGGTGCCAAATTTTATCTTTCATTAAATAGATAAATATACATGCATAATAAAATAATAAATATGTACACACCATCACTGAGTCTGAAAATAATACTGAATAAATAGCTAAACGACTGGCCAAATTAACCATCGGCTATAAATCCAAATCCAACATAACAATCCATTGAATAAATAAATAATGGAATAATAAATCTGAAAGTAAATGCGCAACACACCCTAAATAGAACAGTAACTAAAATGAAATCCTTAATCTCGCAATGAAGACAAGATGCGTCTAATCAAATCTCCTGCATGCATTTACATATGCCACAACTGCGTAATTCGTAGAATAGAATCTCAAGTTCGGTGTCCCTATGACTGGACATCAATGAGGTTTTCAAAAATATTTATAGCAAGGGTTAGAACCCAAAACATTTTAAAAATATTTAGCAAGTGATTAAGTTTATAGAAATTAAAATGCATGAATGCTTTACCACGACATCCTATAGTACCCAAATTCAAATCATGATAACATAATGTTCACTCCAGTATACACTCGCTAGTGGTACCCACCTATCAAATGCCTTAGTCACTGTAGCCTCAGTTTACCAGCAAGCTTTCTCAACTCACTATGTACTGATACGCTCCATTAGTCAT
Source organism: Sambucus nigra (assembly GCA_949130495.1). Classification (NCBI taxonomy): domain Eukaryota; kingdom Viridiplantae; phylum Streptophyta; class Magnoliopsida; order Dipsacales; family Adoxaceae; genus Sambucus; species Sambucus nigra. Next base: position 635,090,052 of record OX422207.1, on the reverse strand, counting down.
AAGGTCTCATCTAAAAAATGGCACATCACACATTGTGCCTCTACCATGACATTCTGATAAGATAAGCCTACATTTCCCTAGCTCTATCGCTTCAATACTAATGGAAGGTCGCATATCACTGAGTAACAGCTTCCCATATCCACCCCAACACACAACTCTCATCCTGAGAGAAACCACAAGGACATCTAACCGCTCATATCTATCCTTGAAGCATCGGTTTTTGGCGATGTAAGTCTTACGACATTCAAACGTTATCCAATTCAGTTTGGGGTTACTCCACTTTTCCTAACGGACTCTAAATCACGTCTAATCGAAAGTCTAGTAATCCTCCTCCTTTGGATCACCCAAACTGTAAACGATGAGGCTTACCACGCAAAAACCTCAAAAGTACTTTGTGCATAATGAACCGGTACGAGTTATTACACACAATTCTATCAATGGTAATTTCTCTCCTCAATTACCCTTGAAGTCACTAAACGCACTACTGGCATTAACCCTCATAATAAACCACCCCTCGTCTAACTATCGACTATAGTTGATACAAAGGCCCAAAATAAATTTTGTCCCCATCACTTCCTGATAATCCCTATCAGAGGTGAGATTTTGGGATCTCATCCTGATTCACAATAAAATTGGGCGTCACTTTGCACCGGTGTAATCCTTCCTTTTAAGGAAAGAAAATATTTCTTCATCTCGATCAATTCATTCCACAAATTCTAGGAAATTCATGACCTTGTCACGACATGGCATCCTTCCAATGAAATTTTATAGTCTGCTTACCCATTTCATCATTGGGAAATGCAGACTTGTTACCGAGTTTCTGGTTGCTCATCTCAAGTCAACCTTTTTCCATCCTTGAGTGATGTAGGTGAAGACAATCTCATAATGTCTCACCCAACATCAATTCCAACTTATAATATCTCACATTAAGTGGTATTATATACACTCCTTCTTTCCCAGAGTATACTAACATTCTAGTAGTGTGCAAGCCACTCTTCAATCTTTCATTTGAGTAAGGCTCTGCTCTACTTTCTTACAACAATTTGTTATCCTCTTTATCAAGATATGTCTTTTTAAATGGCTTCCCACAGTCTTTCAACCCATCTCGGGTGTGCTAGCTCTTGTTGCACATATATACTTGGATTATCGTCTTTCTCATATGACATTCAATCCATCATATCATTTAAACTTTAGTTGATAACTGTCCTTTGGGAATATTCTCACGCATAATTCCCATGCCCTTTGTATCTCGAACGAGCTTTGTAAATTTAACTAAGCAGGGAGCCCATACACCCTCTAATTCGGTATAGTTGCACAAACATCACAAACGTCCCACATGTAATACACTTTTGTAAAAATTAGCCTCACAATTTCGGCTTGGTTATAGAACTTGGGTATTCTCAATCATCCATAATTTGCAATTAATTCTCCTCAAGATGGTACCACCCATCAACTCACGGTGAGAAAATTTTCATGGATTTTTCCAGGTACTATCCGCTCCACTTGACTTATACTGTATAATACCTCTCCGCTCATAGCGTTTCATCAACATGTTTGAGGATTTATATTCATCACCGATGCCCTAACATCCATACACGTATCTCTACTCTCGACGTTTATCAAGGTTCATGCATGTCTCCTCCCATAGCGAAACCTAAGAAAGGACTTCCTCTCAGTTCACCATCACTAGCATTATCGAGATCGAGTTCTATAAGCCTCAAATGCAAAATCGAGACACTCAAATGCTATCCTCGACATGTAAATATACATCTTCCCACGTCTCTAAAGGAGTTATATATCATTGAGTCTGCACTATCACTAGTCATTAACACTAAAGATCCTAATATTGAGCTCAATTTCTCCACTTGACAATACATCCTTTATACTCTATATCACATCAGTAAAGTCCCTATGCACTGGTATCAACTATAATGTGACATCTCTTCTCTCCAAATTCACGCTAACGAGTCCATACGCAGGATAACATCAACCTCATATAGTACATCACTATAACGAGTAATTTATATAAAGTATCACCATTTGGTCTACACCCTCTCCTCTGCGGATGAAACCTACAACATACTAATCTCTCAAATAAATTTAGTCTAAAAAATACCGTGACTCGCTCACGTCACACAAAATTTACCTCTTTCGCCCGAGGATAAAACTCATTTTTCTACCTTGATCATCACCTGCCTATTTAAATGGTTCCCGAACATAACACGCTTGTTCAAACTGAACCAATAACTATTTTAATCATTGTCCCTTCCAGACAGCATGCTCTCACTTCGGGTCGAGTCAAGGCGTGTGATCCTGCTTTCCACAAAATATTTTCTGATAGAATCCTTCTATCTCTGGCCATACTAGCCGTATTAAAGTTGTCCTTCTCTCGAACCTTGGTATCCTCATCTTAGATGGTTACCCTTATTGTTCCCTTAGCTCCTATGTCCCTAAGGAACACACTGCTAGCCTTACCAGTCCCAACTGAATCCAGTTATTTGAATCATTTAAATGAGTTTCCTTATGTGTGTCTCCATGTGGTGCCTCATTAATACTATTATATTCAGTATTACTACAAGACTGAATTATTCAACATTCTTAACTCCCTTCTCATGGAAGTGCTATAATATTATCTTGTAAAAGTACTACATTGTCGCCATTTACATTAATCAAACAAGCACAATTGTTTCCATAAATGTTGGCGATGGTGACTTGTGAGACCATTATTCCACTAAGAACTCTTTTCTCCATTGTAACTGCCTCATTGGTTACAACGTTTCCCAAACAATATATATTATTTCTCACAGTCGGCCTCTGTCGGACCCTCATGTGATAAGTTCAACAATTTCTCTCGTATCCCTTTCTGAACAAAAAGAAAAGAAGGAACTTGTGTTCAAACTGTACCTAGGATTCCTCCAAGGGAATAATATTCCTCTTTATAAATGTGGTGACTGTATTTCCCCCACTATCACTATGTTGTTCCCTTGAGCTAAGAAAATTTTACAAATATTCACTTCCGGTTATTTCTACATCCGACCATATGTCACTGTCTATGGATGTTCTCTATCCATTTAGTTGACACATATAACATCCGTATTTACACAAATTCCAATGGGTGGCCCTTTCCAAAGATCCCTCGGGCTCTCTCCCAAGTTTTTCAATTCGTTCTATATATACATCCTTATGTGGGGTACCTAACTCACGTCACTATAGTGCTGCTCCTATGAGCAATATACTTTGGATTTCTTCCATCCATTTATCTATCACCCATCATCTCTATCCTTCTTATAGGTGATCCTTTCCGAAGAGTTATCCCTTAACTATCTCTTCTCACTTATAAATCTGGGGAAGTCTAAAATTGTATCCCCGTTATCTACAACGGTGTTTGGGACACTACCATCCCCGAGTGAATAACCATCTCGTCATTTACTCAAACATTATTTATGGTGATCTCCCAGCCGATTGCCATTTTCCGAATAGTTCATGACTCATACTGAACCCTTCGCTCTTGCAATCCTTCAAACGCCTTCGTTGGTCGTCTTAAATAGTTCAATGTACTAAGTCCAATCGAACTCGTATATGAATCACATAATCTACTTAATGGCAGGAGAACGTAAGCCATGTATGTAGAGGAATACAATAATCCTAAAATAGGGCTCTATACTAATCAAACGATACGCTGTGAACGTAGTAAGCTGTACAAATCCTATGGACACTAGAACTTGATGCTCTGATACCATCTGTGACACCGCTCCTAATTAAACAATGGGTGATCAGTCCTTTATTAAATTAAAACAGGTTTCTCATCTGGTTCATTCTTAACATCATTGTCGAAAACTTTTTTAATTACTAACCACCTAAGTGAAAATTTATGCGGTTGCCAAATTTTAACTTCAATTAAACATACAACAACATGCAAACAATTATATAAATCAAATACCAACATAAGAGTCTGAATATAACAAATAAGATCAAATAAAGTCTTACCAAATAACCCATCGGCCAAAAACAAACCAATAACAAACTCCAAAACATGAAAGTACTGAGGGACAACATGTTCGTACCGAATTCTGAAATCCTACACTAGATCAGAAAGTGAAAGAGGCGTCTAATCAAATACCTGCAACATCCACATATGTTGCAGCTACGAAGTCCCTGGAATGAAGTCATGCTTGGCGTCCCTGTGGTTGGACACCTAAAAGGTTTTAAAAAATATTTTACATAGCAAGAGTTAGTACTCAAAACATTTTGAAAATATTTAACAAGTAATTTATTGCAGTAAAGATTAGTTATTGATTACACATGTTAGGTTTACGCACACTCTCTTGAGTTTCCTCACCTCTCATCTATAGTGCACGCCTAACGTTCCATATTAGCCTATTTAGCTACACTACCCAAGCTATTTAGACTATTTTAGTCGTCTGAACTTACCTACACATCTAAGTTCCCATACATCCCATACAGTACCAAATTTTATTATCACTCCCCATATGTGAGTTAATTCCTGTGTAACATTTCACATATATTAGTTCCTTATTTTGAAAGTTAAGTCTGACCACTTAATCTTATTAATTAGTTTTTCACTATCTAATATTATAGCTTTCCAATTAAGTTTTCTCCACTTAATTTACTTTTTAGATGTATACACGTCATCTAACTATCTACTACTTCGCCCTAGTAGATTGTTCATATAGTACATATTTCACACACAATATAGACTATAAGGATCATTGGCCCGGTCTAATCATCGACTCCAATTCTCCTAATTTATCTTTTTAGATGTATGCGTGTCATCTAAATATCTACTATCTCACTCAAGTAGATTATTAATATAGTGTTTATTTTACTCACAATATACACTATACGGAGTATTATCCTGGTTTAATCATCGACTCCAATGGTAAATGTTATATAAAAGTATTGTCCCGGTCTAATCATCGACTCAATACTATATAAGTACTGTAGGTATTTCACACAACCTAAGTACATAATTTATAGGTATTCACACAACCTAATCATTCACATTAGTAGGTAGTATATTTCTCTAATACTCACCGTACAGTTTATTTTACGATTTCTCTCGTTATCGCATCTTCTCGAGTATTTTCCCACCTCTAAGGGACCTAGTTAACCCCTTTGTATTTTCAGTAGCTAAGCCTGACTTACTCTACGGTATACTTATCGTCCATCCGAAGTTCCCGTAAATTATTATTTCACTATCCGATAATTTATGACACAAATTTATCCCAATTGATTTTCGTCTTACTTCCCTTTCTAAGACAAATCTACAAATCCTAATCAGGCCTACCGTAGTATTAATAATTCCCCCAAAATACCTTAGTAAGGTTCTAAAATTTTACACGATAATCAATTAGAAGAACTAAGTCAAAAGGGGGAAAAATATAATTTCTGGGAACCTGACCAAATACCGGATCGATCCTTTTTTTTAAATCGGATCGATCTCTTTTTTTTACCGGATCGATACTTTTTTTAAAACTGGATCGATTGCCTTCTCTGCAATTCATCAGCCTCGTCCGTTCCTGCGTTTTTCGCTCATGATATAGTACCAACCTCCATTACTCTACAACAAGGTTTCAACTAAACATTCCTAACCATTTCTACATGCATTAGGACATATTTAACGTAATTCTTTTCTCAAAACGTTACAATAATCATGCAAGAAGGGATTTATTCTTTCTATCCTCTAAAACCCTAAGTTTTCATATTCATCCATGATTGTTCATCAATACCCAAATTCATTTCGTGGAATACAACCCATATCTTCCAATATCAATATCTCTACAGATTTCAAATCATTCTACATGAAATTTCCTACCCAACATGCATTTAATTAAAGTTTTCTTCTCAAGAATTCATCAATATCATCATATGATTGAAACCCAAATTACATGGGTATTATAATTTCAATTAATTGCAATAAACACTTACCTTATTCACTGTAGGGTCTGATTTCATGGGTGAGGATGATGATTTGATGTTTCCCTCTTCAAATCTTCACTCATTAGGTTCTTCGTATACAAGAACTCTTTCAAACCTTCAAGAATACTCCTTAAGCTTTTAGGAATAACGTCTCTCTTCCTTCTAATGGCCTCTCTAAGCCTTTTATGTTAAGAACCCTATCCCCCCGTTTATAATCATCACATATAAGGCTCTAATTTTCGTAGGTCCTTTAACCTTTATTTTTAAAATGACCAAATTACCCTCCAAAGGTGCCGGTTTAGTCCAAAATCGACACGTGACTCAATTAACATCCCTGGGTATACTATTTTGACTAACTCTCCCCTTCCGGACTCAACAATGACCTCTAAATTATCATTCGAATCACCTAAAATATATTTCTCATTTCCCACCTCACCATAGTCTAATGCGCGACTCTCGGTGAGATAACATAAAATACGCCCATATCACTCGCTATGACGTATATCATATTTGACTGTCAATATTTACTATTCACTCTTAGGAAATTTAAATCATATATTAATCAGTCTCTATCTCTCGATTAATATTTGAATACCACGATTATTATTCGATCACTTAATAATCATAACTAAAATTGCATCTCATTAAATTACTTCAGTCACGTAATTTAAATATTAAATTACTCTACTTTCATAATTTAAATATAAACTAATATTAAATTACTCTACTCACTTAATTTAAATTAAACGTATTTTCCTATTTAATTACTCAATTATTTAAATTCTAAATACGCAAAAATACGGGGTATTACATGAGCTAACCATTAACTCGAATTGATTCGGAAACTCACAAACATGAGATAGGCTTGAAATCTCATGGGGTTTGTTAATGTCCACACTTATTCTCAAAGTCGTCAATTTTCTTTCAATTTCCATCTTTGGTCAATTTCGGCTTTGTGTATTTGGATTTTTACAATTTGAGACTAATAAGAATTTGTGACATTTTTGACGGTTTTAAATCCCAATTTTTATTTATTTTGAATAAAAATATTTTTGGCTTTTCTAAAATTTTTCAATTTTGTTTTTGAATTTTTCTTAAAAAAGCATGCTTGGAACGAACATGTGATCAGATCAATGAAACTAAACAATTAATGGGAAGAATATTCCACACACCCTAACTTAAATATTGCATTGTCCTTAATGCGAATCAAGAACACAACATGAAGAGAGGAAAATAAAGATTTTACCCAAAATGGAGCGATCCCCAATAAGTACTAGTCTATTTAATCTATACAAAACACGTTAGAACCAATCATAACAAAAACTTTAACTAATTACTCTAAACTATTTTAATAATTAAGAAAAGCAAAAAGGGAAAAAAAAAAAAGATAAAAAAATCTAATTATGTACATCCTATGGTTGGAACTTCTAATAAGTTATACACTAGAAGTCGAAAAATTTTAGGGTCCACCCAAAATACGATATGACTTTGAGGGATAATCGGTGAACCCTCATTTTCATGCATGCCTTCCGGAAAAAAAAGAATTATGTTTGAACAACGGAAGGTATATGAGAGATGGAAAAATGAAACATCACCAATTAATTTTTTTAAAGATATGATGGGGGATTTGGATGCTAACGGAGACAAGTACAATTGGGATCTAAGAAAAATAGAGTCACTTCCCAAATATTTTTCAAGTAGTATGGTAAGCGGGGCACACAAAAAGGGAGAGTCCATATTGGAAAACAATTCAAGTAAAGAGTCCTCATCAGTAAAAGGTTTAAACGTTTCAAAAGTTTCACCGACTCATAGGAATCTAGAGGTACTTGTAATAGTTCAATAGCGGTGAATGAGAATGGTGATGAAATAAACTCAATATCAAGTGATTCATCATCACTTGGAGATTGAATTTCAAGGGGAAAAGACTCACTTTCAATGAGATGTTCTTCAAAATTTTGAGGTGCACATAAGTCTTAACCTCCTCCTTATTTTCCAAAGAAGAACTAGTCTCCTTGCAATGTGTTTAAATTTCTCAATCATCTCCAAGGATCCTCTTCACCGTTTGCATGTAAAGATGGAATCTTTCTTCCAAATTAGGCTTCTTTGGCTCTAGCACGTCGGATTCCTCATTTGTTCAAAAACTTTCTTCAATTTCAAAAATATCGGAAGAAAAATCGTCATTGGATTCGAATAATACATCCAACTCTTGCTCCCCAAAGTGATTTTTTTTCCCGATATTCGTTTTCAATATTTTCATTCTCAAGAAGTCTAATGGCCTCACCAATATTTTTAGGTCGATCCATGGCTTCTTGCACATAAAAAGCTAGAGAAATAACCCCATACAAATGTAAGTTTTCAAGCCTTTCCTTTTGAATAATTAGAAGACCCCCTCACTAATGGTAATAAATCGAGGCGCGAATTCTTCAGAATAAAAAGTTTGAAAACGATTTCCATGTGAACCATTATAATTAACTAATTCACTATAAAAGGATATTATTTCCAAATATTTTGTAAACGGACAATCCACGTAAAGAGATGTGCGGTTGTGGATTCAACGTTTCTTGGCGCTCAATTGTGCAAGCCTAAAAAAGGGTTAAAATAAAAAAATACAAAAGAAAGATATCTTAAGAAATATTAAATCAATTATAATCTATAACAAAACACTCCCCGACAATGGCTCCATTTTGATCAAGGGGAAAACCGAGCGTCCTTGTAATACGCTAATCGTTGTTATCGGCTTCCTAACACAATACAAAAAATCCTAAACTTTAACTACACTCTTAGGGAGTATAGCGGCTAGTCTGGGTATGAAATCCACACGAAATGTTTGATAGATTTTAATTGATTTATTACTTGAAAAATAAAGTGTAAAAGATGATGATGGGGTGAGAAAGGAAAAAGGGGAAAACTGAAGGAGTTAACTAAACCTAATTAAACTAATAAAGTATGGATTAATTATTATGAATGAGAGATAAGGTTGGAATACAATCCCCCGAACCTTAGTACATTTATCGGAGATAAAAACTAGTTATGAATTAGATAATTGATTAAATCCAGTCTTTATTAATCTCGAGCATTATCTATATATATGAGGGCACTAGCCCATGCCATATATAATCAAAAGTAAGAATAAAGTGGTGTTGTTATTGCTACACTTGCGTCGCACTGTTAAGCATATCGGTTACCTGGGGAAAACGAGATCAAAAGTCCTACGATGGTTGTGATCACCACACAGCACGATTCAATTATTTTTTTAATTCAGAGAACTAATTTTACACCCATGCAAACCACATCGGGTTGGGTTCATGCACCCCGACCCCTAAACAATCTTGCCTTGCATGGTGTAATATAATTAAGTACGCAAGAATCCATTTACAAGCATGTGAAAATAAGAAAATAATGATAAAAGTGCTGGAATTTAAGGTTACCAAGATTGAAGAACACAACCATGCGAGAAGAAATCAATGATTGAAAAAAACCCGGAAAAGCTCTTGAATTAAAGGTGCAAAATATGTAAATTCTTCTCGTAGATGTTCGTCCATGATTAGGAGCTTTTACATGAACTAAATCTGAGTAAAAAGGACCCTAATGACTAAATATATAGGCTAGAGGTTTTTTAAAAGAGTCCCCAAAACATAAAACTCTTTTGGCTAAAAGATAAGGACAAAGTAAAAAATCTCGTATCTAGATATTTTGTCACACTTAGAAAGCATGACTAATTTTGTAACCGTTCGGGAGCGGGACTAATGGCCAGATCAGTTCGTTTTCCATTTAATTCGGATCGGTCTGCTTCACGAGATTAGATAGTGAGTTTCAAGGCTCCGAACCGGTTCGGTTCTTTTTTCTTGTGATTTTCTATCAACTTCGAATGACCATAACTTCTTCACCGTAGCTCGAATTGAGGTGTCATTTTTCCAATGTTCTTGTAATTGAAAGTTCTTCAACTTTCTAGTTGTCCCCACCTCCTGATTAAGGCTATAAAATTACTAATATGCCCTTCAACTCCCCATTTCTTGGTTTCTTTCACTATTTTGAGTTCTCTCTCGCACTTTCTTGCATGAAATACCTATAAAACATATGAGGAATACACAAAACATGAAATAATTTCCAAAAGGGGTTAGTATCATAAATATGAGACAAATCCAAGCTATTTACACTGCACGAGATCATAAAAATACTGAAATTAAGAGGATAAATGTGAAGAATTTATGCCTAATCACTCTCAGCTCGAAATGTCTTTCTCTACACGTTTACCAATCAACATTCAAACTAATGCCCTAGAATTCGTCAACGTCTCTCCACTCCCAATTTTTATTAAGGTTTATGCATGTAACTTTCTGCAATGAATCTCAAAAGGTATTTCTCCAATGCACTATCCCCCACTTTGTCGGTCCTCTATTTCTGTAAAACCCAAAGCATATATCTGAGACACCCAAAACCCTGTCCCTATACCCATAAGTCTAACCATTGACTCTCGTGTATCTAAAAGGGTCATGTATTACTGTGCTCGTAATATTTATAAGTCCTTAGTGCTAAGTTAATAATGAGATAGTTCTCTCCACTCCACGGTAAACCCACCATAACCTAAATCTCATCACTAAAAGTCCCTATGCACCGGGATCAAATATAAGTAGACCACTGTACCCTATGAAGTCTAACTCATAACTTAATATAGACGGAGATTGACTCTCTTTCAAGTGAGATATCGTAAAATATACATTCTACTTTGGAACTAAGAACACAATAATATTGATGTAACCGCCCACCATCGCTTTACTATTGCTAACTAGTTCGTACCCAGGGTAAAATTATACTCTCATAACACCTCCCAAAATGAACTAACCTCATAAAATATACCCTCTCAGTGTCCAAACCCTCTCCCCTGTAGACAGGACTAAAGAAATCCCCGCTACCTAACGATAATTATAGGCATTTAACTATAAGACTAACACAACCAATGCACCCACTAAACTCAACTCGTCTGTGAATTTTAGTGTTAATGATTATATATTGTGACACCCATGCCATCAAAAGTCCCCCATTTCCCCAAGGATATACAAATTAACAAAACATCATACCTTTAAATGCTAGTGGAATCCGAGGTACCCGTGGCATGATTGTATATTTATGTTATAGGCATGTCCATATGCTAGTTAAACCACTTGTGGTGGAGTTGATGCTGTCAGGGATAACTATCTCTGCTGTCCCTATTGGACACTCTATTGTACTACGCTATTCTGCCATGGGAAATATTTTCGTTGGCGACTCACCACACCACATATAAAAACAATGATCATCGAAGGGGCATTCTATCTTCTAATGGCCTTCCTTCCTGCTGGATAAACAGCGATCCAAGTGGCCTTGTTTTATCCGAACATGACCTTGCTGGACCTATCGAGGATGACTCTTAGCCTATCTTTGGTGACTCCTTTGTGGTCACTCTTTCTTCACATGACTTCCCTGGCCATAAATGAAGTAATGCCCCTGAAAAACTCCCTATCGCTGGCCTGCTGGTCCTGACGAGGCTTCCCTTGATGATGGCCCTGGTGGCCTTGGCCCTGCTAGCCTCACCCATTGTTCCCTTAGCCCTGGGAAACCTGATGCTACTAATTAGTTCCCTTTTTTCCCTTGATGGAAGTATGACACCTTGGCTGGCAACTCCATGGTCAAAACTTCTTGGCAGAATCCCTCTGCTGAGAACTTTTTCCATGTCGGCTACTCCTCCCCTGTAGTGGGGTTCCACTATCACTGTTACCTCTGGTATTATCCGATTAACTAATTTCCCTGGTTCTTATGCTCCCCACTCGCTGGACCTGATGATCTTGATACTGTATTACTGCGATAGTAACTTCTTATGCCAGAATACCTGCTATCTCTATGACTGTCACCATTCCCTGTGGTACTGGAGGTACTTGTGGTACCTATCCGACCTTGACCTCTTCCACGGGGCTAGTCTGTCGTTCTTTCTCCAGTGACATATGAAATTAGTTGAATTGTATGAGTTCACAGTTAATACAAACATTTATAACAGAAGCACGATATCTCAAACACGTGAAGATAACATAACATTCTTAATAATAGGGCTCAATATAAAAAGAATGATACGCAGAAATCGTAATAAGACATACAGATCCTATGGACACTAGAACCTGATGCTCTGATACCATATGTGACACCCCACTTAATTAAATACCGGTCGATCCGTCCTTTATTAAATTAAAATAGGATTTTCATTTGGTTCATTCTTAGCATCACTGTCGAAGACTATTTTAATTACTAACCACCTAATTAATTAATTAAACTGGTGCTAAATTTTATCTTTCATTCAACACATAAATATACATGCGGAATAAAATAATAAATCCATGCAAACCATCATTGAGTCTTAAAATAAGGCTGAATAAATAACTAAAAGACCGTCTGAATTGACCATCGGCTATAAACAAAATCCAACAAAACAATCCAATGAATAAATAAATAATTCAGAACTATATCTGAAAGTAAATGGGCAACATGCCTAAATAGAACTGTAACTAAAATGAAATCCTGCATCTAGGAATGAATAAAAGATGCATCTAATAAAATCTCCTACATGCATCCACATATGCTGCAGCTAAGTAATCCCTGGAATAAAATTTCAAGTCTGGCGTCCCAGTGGCTGGACACCTAAAAGGTTTTGAAAAATATTTGCAACAAGGGTTAGAACCCAAAATACTTAGCAAGTGATTAATTTTTCATAAATTAAAATGAATTAATGCTCTTCATATTTAAGCTAATGTCGTACTCACTTGAGATAATACTCACCCCTCAACTATTGTGCACACCTATCTCTTTTCTTTATAACCCTCATAGATACACTATCGCGTCTAACTAGTCTTGTTATAAACGCTTCCTGAAACCTTGCTCTAACCAGCGTAAATTTTTACTAATGACTTATAAGTTATTTCCCACATTAACTTAATTTATCATCTTTATATAAATATATAACAATTTCACTGGTTATATAAATAATACCATTGCACTCCATGTATTTCACCTATATATAATTATCGACTCTATTATATACACATACATATACTACAGATTCACACACATGTTGTATATAGTATCCATCCTTCTGAGTAAGAACTCACCGGTTGTTTTCTCTAAAATGAAATAACCATAGGTATTCTGAATCCACCCGGATACCCTGAGATGGTTAGTTCATCGAATCAGAAAAATAAAAAATAATGGCACTAGAGGCGGTGATATTTCCCCGGTTGTGAGATCGAATCATACCCAAAGTGTCTCACCCCCAAAAAATCTCGATATAACAAAATGGACGATATGACCTGGGGATTATACTCTCCCTGCTCCTCAAGCCAGGGGATTCACACACATCGCCCAACTTCCTATGATAGCACTAGAGGGGTATGTATTTATAAAAATATTTAATCATCGATATTTAAAGAGAACACAAATATATATATACACACACACACACACTAGTGAAATGCCCGTCCCTGAAGGCACGGAGAAAATTTCGAAAGTACGTAATTGTGAAGAGGCGAAAAATTGAGTAGATTATAAGTGTAGATTTTCAAAGTATTGAATCGTTTAAATTTAAGTCATAAATTTCTTTTACAATACAAATGTGAATTTTTTAAAAATTGAGCAGAATTCCCTTTGTTTATAGGACTATCCACATCGTTTAAGAAATAAAAAATTAATCCAACAAAACAAATAGTCTGTTTGGAACCTTGTATAAGCAACATAATCCAAATATAATCAAGTACATAAGATCAAGGCAAATTTCAAACAAACCAAATATATGTTTCACATCAAACACCTCAGAAATTCGAAATACCCCTCGCATGGAAACACTCGGGCGGTTCAGCAACCACTTGTGCAAGCATCAAAAGAACTGAAAGAAACATTGTTATAGCTCCTACAAATGAACATGCTAAGGTGGTATAAAATTTCTTAAGCCTGCTGAAGAAATTAAAACTGCTTATGCAGAGGATAAAAAAGTAGTGGATGAAGTGTCAATGCATAGCCCACCTGGAAAACAGTGTAAGAAAATTATTTTGAATCTCAGTAACAGTAAATACAATGAAGTGATAAATTGATCATAAAAATCAAGAAATTGAAAATAGTTATTATTGACCCTTATTTTTTAAGACATCTTCATCATTAATTATTGAACTCTATAAAAGAATGAATTGATGTCATCAAACCTCACTTCACGAAGTTGAATGAAAAAAAATTGAAACCATGAGTATGCGAAAATGATCGATCAAAGTCACAACTAACGAATGAGTATGAGAAAAAAAAAATAAAACGTGCAGATTAATGTTATAAAAAACTGACAACAAAGTAACTTCCTTAAAAATGAACGATGAACATATAAAATAAATACTCATAGAACGCAGTCCAAAACCATTTGTACACGCATGCGTATGCAAAAGGAAAACTCATAAGGAATAAAATTATGGCAATTCTCCAACTATGTGTACAACCAATGCCACTATCAGAAAATAAAACTTGAGTCCGAATCAAAATAAGCCAACATGTCATATACTGATTAAACCAACATTAAGCTAACAAGTATGAAGAACTTAGTATTATGGATGTTATAATAACTATGGATGATATATTAACTCTTAGTACTATAATAACTGTTAGCTTTTAAATTTTAAATTTTCAGCTTAGTATTATGGATGCTATAATAACTTTTAAATTTTCAGCAACATTAAGGGAAAAAAGTGAATAAAAATAACACAAGGTAGATTATAAACAAAAGAAATATACTAATTCAACCAAAAAAATCTTAAATCTTTCTTTTTTGTTCGGTTAAATCTCAAGCAAAGAGGCATGTAGAATGTGTTACTTTTGTATGTGAAACGCATAAATTTCAATAGCATCATCTCAACATCACAACGTTAAACGAACAATATGGATCCCATTATTCTTATTTAGCATGTCCCTATTACCTTATGTTCCAAATATTTGAAAAATTACAAATAAAGAAGAGAATCCTACTGCATAATTTGAGGCCCTTTTGACAGTTACTGCATAATTTAAGCACTGATGGAAGATTATTTACCTTTTCCGTTTATTTCTGTTGGGTCAATTACCGTTGGTGGCTAATAATTTCTACTGCATTTAAATCTACTTGGGCACTAATAAACGTCAGTAACTTGTACATATATAAATATAGCAAAATTGATAGCAAAATTTAACACCAATAACTTATTGAGTGTTAGATTGAGGTTGTCCTTGAAACTTATTATGTTTTCCTGATTGTCATCTACATAAATTTGTCAAAACTCCTAGTTACAAGTATTAACCCCAAGAATTAAACTAACCATTTAAATTCTAATAAAATATTAAAAGGAGGCAGATATCAGTAGAGCAGGTAAAGGGAATGTTGTAGATTTTATGAGGAGATTGATTATTGCTATCAATAGAACTATGTTGAGAAAATGTGAGAAAATGTTAGAAGATAGATGACATATATGTTTCATATATGCAATTGTATGCATATATGCTGCATACATGCAGATGCATATATAAATATATGATTCATATTTGCATATCTGCATATATGCATACATTATACATATATGCGACATATATGCATTCAGATGCAAAATACCTTACCGCGACAAATCCACAAATCCCACACAAATTAGTGGAACTAATTGATCTCTTCCTATTTTCAAGACCACTATTTCAATTTAAAACCTCCATCTTATGGTCTTCATCCAAATCAAATAACCTGCAATATTAATACCAAATGAAATGAGATGATATACTCAGATGTTATAAGGTTCTTTTTTATGAAAGCTCAAAAAATGAGAGACAACTTTCATCTAAAAAGTAAACTTAATATGTGAACTAATACAACTATTTTAGTGGCCGAAACAAAATACAACTTGACATTAAGGTTATAGCAACCAAAGATATCAAATTTTACTACTGAAATAAAACACCAAAAATATAGAAAACACGGGAGGTGCTCGAGCATCTCCACCTTGGTGACATTAAATAAGAAGGAATGTCATTACCACCCCTGTTGTTTTTGACATAATTGATAGAACTGAATTCTGACATTAAAAAATAAGTAATGTCATCACCACCCCTGTTTTTTTGTATCATTGTATTGTATCAATATACATGATATTACATGCTTTGATTGAAAAAATAATACAAATTTACAACAAAATTAATCCCCAAGACTCGTTACCAATCCACACAGAGGAATCATCAATCGAAACTCAATAACAGAATCAAGATCTCTCATATATGAAATACTTACCCAGGATAGGCTACGAATTAAAATAGTACTCAAAAGATCAATGCATTTGTTGTGTAGTACAATTGGCAACAACAATGGTGGTAGGGAACTTTCATGCACTGAATAATAATAGGTGGTGTTAGGTATACTCAAAATGTAAAAGAAATTTGAGATCTTTACCATGTACGACACACAACGAATGAATTTTGACCGTGTATTGAAGCCACGTCCCATTTTGAAACTCCGCCCCCCCCAAAAAAACAAATGCACACAAAGCTAATTTCTAGGCGTTGAAATCAAAGAAAAAAATTATGAGCGAATACATTTCAGATGAAAAAACAGTGATAGAGAATATGTTGGCAAATGGTGGAGGTTAATAGAAAAATGACATAGAGAGGACACCATAAGAAATAAAAAATGAGATTGTTTTATAAGAGACACACTTGTATGAGTGAGCAAGTGGGAAGGGAAAAAATGATATCATTTACATTTGCATTCAACTCACGATTCTATACCTTTGTATTTCAGTGAGCAAGTGAGAAGAGGAATAAGAGATCGTTTCACATCATTTACAAAAATCAACACTAGTGCATCAATCAATGAGATTTAATCATTTTAACCATCATCCTTCCTTATGGGGTAAATCAGCTTGATGGTTACCTCGAATCTGCAGAAACAACAAATAGGTCCATTTAGAAATAAAAATATAAGATGGAAAGGTAGTTACTTCAACAGTTATAAGTTGGAAGAAGCTAAAGTTTATTCTGGCTTCATTTGAGCAACATTCACAAAGTCAATGAAAAAAACTAAAATATTCAAATCACTCAAAAAATTATACCATGTCATTAGTTTCATGGCGTGGTTATTTTTGGAATCATTGGATTTCATAAAAAAATTTGAATGACAAAAGAAATAGCAAGAATCAAACAATGTCATTTTATCTATAAATATGCATATAACTTTTTGAATGACTTTTATACATGTAAACATACATAGATATCCGTATAATAAATTTTTAATGTGATGAAGTCATGGAAATCAATGATAAGTTTTATACCATTAAACATTCAAAGATAACATGGTATCAAATCAAAAGATTTGCTAAAAGGTTTCCCAAAAGAAACCAGTTGGTTATTTTGTCAAGCATATGGAATTCAACAGGTGAAAAGAATCTTCAAGAACTACTAAATTATTAAATTATATAAACAAAAGTACAAACTAACAAAAATTATTCAAAATAAATAAACACTCACAGTATTGAAAGTAAGCTCTGAATAACCCAACCCATATAGTATTAAAGAAGAAAAAAATACTCCTAAAACTAATAAAAATTATTCAAAATCAAACCACAAATCGATTTTGCAAATTATAGAACCAAACCAAAAAATGACTCTAATTTTATCTAGAAAACCCCCAAATCAAATTTTGAAACCCTAAATTCAAGAATATCTCAAAATCTCAGTGGGTGTAACCTAGAATTCTAAAACAACAATGACAGATAGGGGAATATAACACAAAATGTGTTGACATATCTGAAGAAAATCGCAGCATCACGTGTTTGAAAAAAAAATTGAACCATCAGAAATTTGGAAATAGCACCTTGAATCATTGAAGATGCAAAATGTGTTGACAGATCTGAAGAACATTTCAGCATCAAATGTGTTCGAAAAAATATCGAACTATCAGAAATTCAGAAATTGCACCATCAAAAATAAAAAAATCGCACCGATGATATAAATAGATGGTGCGATATTATGTGTGTGTAAGAAAGAGGGAGATAATGTGCGATTTTCTGCGTGTGTGTAAAAGAGACAGAGACTACCTCATGGGCATGGGCGGGGCGTGGGCATAGGATTATTGTAGGGGAAGGGCAGCACGAAGACGATAGGAGGAGGGGGCGGCGATTCGTGAGAGAGAGGGGGGAGAGGGGTAGGGCTTGGAGGGATGAATCAGATGAATGATGGGGAGATAATGAGATGTCGTATTGGGTACGGGGGTTGGGGGTAAGTTTCTTCATTTGCCATGTCACAATGAACAAATCATGACATGGCACAATCTGAGACCCTTAAATTGTCCCAAACAATTCGATCTCAACCGTTTATATTTTGGAATAGTAAAACACCCCCTCTCATATTATATATATATACTCTCACACTACCGTATATATATAATCTATTTAAACCTGGATAATCCATGCCTAACTCCCGTAGCACTAGAACAAAAATATCCGAGTCTATATTCTGACTCTCATTTTAATTAATTTTTACATTAATTAATATATATTAAAATAGTGTCACTCAACTATAATTCCCGAACACATTCACTTGGCCCGTAATGTAATACTTATGAATTTTATTTCCCAATATTTATTCATTATGTGTCACACACTTTTCACCCTACTAATCCCGATTATACCCACCTATAATTGCTAGGAAATATGCCTCATATTTATTTTTCACTAAATAAATAAGTCCCAAAATAATCCCCCCAAAGATCATTCATATATACGTTCCTAGGCAAAACTACCAGAAATCTAGGATCATCGATCAGGTCTCAGCGTTTTCCCCGAATCTCTTTTTCCACCATTTTTATGCACCCGAGCTTTAAATATTCAAACCCTGAACTCAATTAGTTTTCCCCATCATATGATTACCCTCAAAATAACTTCCAAACATCATAGTGATCTCCACACATCATTAATTTATAAGTTTTCCAAATATTTCCCGAATCAAGTTTATAACCGTTTTGTTGGAACATGAGGCCCCTAATTTTAAAATTCTTATAATTAAACGAGATGGTTAAATTAAATTCCTAATTCAAATTTAAAACATAAACAACCTTCAAATTTTAATTTCTTTCAAATTAAAATTAAACTAAACTAAAAGTGGCATTAAATAAATTAATAAATAAATTTTCACTTAAACAAATTAATTCAACCCTAATCCTAAAATATGCTTAACAATAATTAATCCATTTTTTATATAGGCCAAAACAAATTTTATCAATTTAAATTATGCCGACTTGAATTACATTAACTTAAACATACCCAAACATATTTTAGCACCAAATTAAGCAAGATTGCAAATTAAACCAAATTTTATCTTTTTAACCTAAGAATGCGTTCTAGGTGAGTTAAACACGATAAAAGAAACAATCTCACTATGCGACGATGTACGAAGAAAACCCAAATAGAAAAAACCTCGGACGGCCCTGGACTAACAAATTCACTAGATATGGTTTTACAGTTACTAGACAAAAGACTTACTACACTCGACTTGACTCCCTTCAAGCCCCGACGCTTCTTCTTGCAAATACCTCCGTCTAGCAAATAACTCTCGAATCCACCGAAATCTTGGAGTCCACCAATAGAGGCACAACCCACCGTCAACCATACATGGTGCCTTTCACTATGTGAGAACACCGCAGTGAAACAAATATCTTCCCCAAACAATCTCCTTCAAATGATTGAGAACAAAGCAGGTGCCAAACTATCTCCAAACAAAGACATATATAGAGAGAACTTGGACATAAACTAAACAAATATTTTGAGTGTAAAACACTTAATTTTGTTATAAACTTTAAGCATTTTTATCACAAACCAAGGGAACTTTTCTTGGAAGATTTAGCCTCTCAAATTGTTTAGAGGAGTCGTGACTTTATTCTTTCTCTTTTACATTACTCGGGACGGGCAAAGTTCTAAGTTAGGGGGGTTTGATTGGGCATAAATATTGTATATTTATTCCCCTAATTTCGCTACATTTGTGAACCCGAGTGATGCAACCAATATGGAATTAACGCACATCTATGCTACTAACCTTCGTTGGCGAGTATTTCGTGTTTCTCCTATTTGTTTTACAGGTTAATTACGCAAGCGATGCAAAAGAGAAAGCGAAAAGATGAATGAAAGTCTAGGAAGGAAAGTTCAAGGGCATTTTGGTAATTCTACAGCCAGATCTCGGAGGAGGAGTCAATTGCAAAGTTTAAAAGCTTGGAACAACGAGAACATTGAAAGAAACGACACCCAAATCCGAGCTACGGTTGATGAGTTATGACCAATTCAAGTTGAAGAAAAGTCCAAGGAAAAAAGGAAGGAAACAAGAAAAAAATTCTAAGTGTTAAAATGAAAGAAAATGGCACCCAAGCCAGCAAAATTTCCCAAACCCAATGCGAACCGGTTTGGGGGGGCAACCGGTTCGGGGAACATGCGAACCGGTTCGGGGGTCCTGAAGTGCGAATTTTCTCCTTATATCTGATTGGTCCAAAGAATCCCATGAAGTTAAAACTCCTTCTAAAACAGTTTTGGACGTACTTAGTGACCTAGGAACAACAGTTCTGGAGAGTTTTTTTTTTAGTTTTGGTAGAGAGAAAAGGAGAAGAACATCTAGGAACATAAGTTGAATTAATTGCTGCAAGATTGATACAATTTCGTGTTCGTTTTCAAGTTGTAATCCAAGTTTCAATATTATGATTATTGTTCTTGCATTGTAATTTTCTTGCGTGGTTTGAATCAATTTCTGCGTTCATAATACTTAGTTACGTATTTCAATCTAGTTTTATCATGAGTTCTTTCGCATGCAACGTTACTATCCCATGCATCCTTCAGTTTAATATGTCCGGCTAGATTTAAAAGGCCGGGATACATGAACCCAACCTGATGTGTTAATTGCATGTGTATAAAATTAGTCCTCTTAATTTAGTGATTGATTACGACCGTATTGCGCAAGAACACAACAATTTTAGATCTTTATATCTCGTTTGCCTCTAGGTAACCGGGATGATTTGCAATGCAATTCGAGTGTAACTATCGTGGTACCGATTTACTCGTCCTCGGATTAAGTATGACGCGGGCTTGAACCTTGTATACGTAATTCTTGGGAGTACTAAATTCTGGGTCAAATTAATCAATTAAATTTATGATTAGTATTATAACTGCAATACACTAGGGTTGGGGGATTGTATTTCCGTCATTTTTTTTTTCATCACTTAGATCAAAAGTTTCAAATCATCTTTCAATCATATTTTAGGTAGTTTAGTGTATTTGCATCACTTCATAATTTCATAGTTGCATTTAGTTTAATCATTCTTAAAACCGATCATTTTATCTTTTTCTTTAGAGTCAAAGCTAGGATTCCTTCGTCTTTTCCCGTCGTCATAACCCAGTTGTCTAATTTCCCTGAGGATCGATACCCGACTTTTCGAATTATTACTTGAGCGACAGGCTTGCACTTGATCCTAGAGAGTAAGCATTTCTGAGACACATTTTCATTCGCGTCAAGTTTTAAAACTTCACAAATTTTCAAAAAAAATGTCCAGAAATTTCCAAAAAAATCATAAAATTTTGAAAAACCCAAAAATATTTTGTTCAAAATAAATAAAAGTTGGAATTCAAATTTTTCAAAAATATCATTAAAAGTCGAATTGAAGTCTCAAGTTGTAAAAATTCAACATACACAGAGCCGAAATTGACCAAAGATGGAAATTGAGCAAAAATTGACGACTTAGCGAATAAGTGTGGAGATTAACAAACCCGGTGAGATTCGAGCCTATCATTTTTTGTAGTCTTTAAATCAATCCGAGTTAAGTGTTAACTCAAAGTTCTTTTCAGCATACTAAAAAAAAGTCGTCGAGGATCTTAATCCTTTCATTTTGATCACGTGTGATATTACTTTAAAAAACGTGCCAAAATTGATCTTTTAAGTTAAATTCATCTCGAAACGCATATGGTAATGCAATTGGTATTTTGGACAATGAAGTAGGCCCTCGTTTGTCACTAAAAAATATTGGCCAGAAAAGTAGCAAAAAATCACCCCCTTTTGTAACCCAATTTGAGCCAAACAAGCTGTCCCTTTCGTTTGATAACCCGAAAAACCCAAATAGCCCGGAATTGTGAAAAATGGAAAAATTCAG
Organism: Sambucus nigra; assembly: GCA_949130495.1. Lineage (NCBI taxonomy): Eukaryota > Viridiplantae > Streptophyta > Magnoliopsida > Dipsacales > Adoxaceae > Sambucus > Sambucus nigra. Next base: position 635,067,926 of record OX422207.1, on the reverse strand, counting down.
AATTTATGTCAAATAAGTGCATATAAAGGGGCAAGAAAAAATAGATATGCTCAACAAAAATAGCAAGAGAAGAAAAGAAAAGAAATGAAAAAAAAAATAGAGAAAAAGTAGAAAAATGAGCAACAGCCCGAAAAAAGCACAAATGAACATCACTAATAATTTTTCCAATTCCAACCTCCCTACAATTGTCATTTTACCCAATATACCTTAAAACCCAAAAAAGTCCTAACCGAGTCTAAGTTGCGAAATTGGTTACCGCGGGGAGAGCTAATACACCAAAAGATAATAAAAGAGATTAAATGCGCGAAACAGAGGCAATGTTCCCGTTTTTGAAACCGTAATCCATTGATGAGATCCTATTACCATAAAATTTTCGTCTTTCTACTTGTATGCGTAATTTTGTGTCCATTATATTCACTCTTTATATCATGCATACCTAGAGAATAGCCACATTCGGAGTGATTCGTTTGAAAGACCATTCCGTGAGAGTTTGAAATTAAAATGAATTTTTGGGTAAGTAACATAATGATCAATCAGTGGAAATCCGTAGTTAAATTTCCGGCTTCGCGCACACACACTACGGTTTGAGACTCGTACATATGACTTGATGATGACAATGTTCTGGAAAAGTTTGAATTGTAAAATTTTTGTGTATTTTGAATTTTCTTTGAGTCGAATTTTGTGGGTATATTCTCTGCAACCCTCATGAGACACCACTCGTCCTACTAGGCTATCCTAGGGGTTCAAAGGCTTATTGTATGATCTAAATGCAATCACTTTCCCGTGAAAAAGGTATTCTATCCCCACATATTGTTTAGAGGAGTCGTCACGTTATTCTTTCTCTTTTACATTTCTCGGGACGCGCAAAGATCTAAGTTAGGGGGGGTTTTATTGGGCATAAATATTGTATATTCATTCCCCTAATTTCGGTATATTTGTGAACCCGAGTGATGCAACCGATATGGATTTAACGCACATGTATGCTACTAACCTTTGTTGGCAAGTATTTCGTGTTTCTCTTATTTGTTTTACAGCTTAATTATGCAAGCGGTGCAAAAGAGAAAGCGAAACGATGAAAGAAAGGCTAGGAAGGCAAGTTCAAGGGCATTTTGGTAATTCTGTAGCTAGATCCCGGAGGAGGAGCCAACTGGAAAGTTGAAAATTTTGAAACAATGAGAACACTAAAAGAAATGGCACCCAAATCTGACCTACGGTTGATGAGTTATGATCAATTGAAGTTAAAGAAGAATCTAATGAAGAAAGTAAGGAAACAAGAAAAAAATTCTAAATGTTAAAATGAAAGAAAAGGGCACCCAAGCCAGTGAAAACCCAATGCGAACCGGTTTGGGGGTTGAACCAGTTTGGGGAACATGCGAACCGGTTTGGGCGTCCTGAAGCGCGAATTTTCTCCTTATTTCTGATTGGTCCAAAGAATCCCATGAAGTTAAAACTCCTTCTAAAACAGTTTTGGACGTACTTAGTGACCTAGGAACAACAATTCTGGAGAGTTTTTTTTAGTTTTGGTAGAGAGAAAAGGAGAAGAACATCTAGGAACATAAGTTGAATTAATTTCTTCTAGATTGATACAATTCCGGGTTTGTTTTCAAGTTGTAATCCAAGTTTCATTCTTATGATTATTGTTCTTGCATGGTAATTTTTCTTGCGTGATTTGAATCAATTTCTGCGTTCATAATACTTAGTTACGTATTTCAATCTAGTTTTATCATGAGTTCTTTCGCATGAAACGTTACTATTCCATGCATCCTTCAGTTTAATATGTCCGGCTAGATTTAAAAGGAAGGGACATATGAACCCAGCCTGATGTGTTAATTTCATGTGTATAAAATTAGTCCTCTGAATTTAGTGATTGATTAGGACCGTATTGCGTAGGAACACAACAATTGTAGATCTTTATATCTCATTTGCCTCTAAGTAACCGGGATGATTTGGAATGCAATTCGAGTATAACTATCGCGGCACCGATTTACTCGTCCTTAGATTAAGTATGACGCAGGCTTGAACCTCGTATACGTAATGCTTGGGAGTACTAAATTATGGGTCAAATTAATCAGTTAAATTTACAATTATAACTGCATTACACTAGGGTTGGGGGATTGTATTTCCATCCTGTTTTTCTCATCACTTAGATCAAAAGTTTCAAATCATCTTTCAATCATATTTTAGGTAGTTTAGTATATTTGCATCTCTTCATAATTTCATAATTGCATTTAGTTTAATCATTCTCAAAACAATCATTTTCTCTTTTTCTTTAGAGTCAAAGTTAGGATTCCTTCATCTTTTCCCGTCGTCACAACCATGTTGTCCTATTTCCCTGAGGATCGATACCCGACTTGTCAGATTATTACTTGAGCGATAGGCTTGCATTTGAGCCTAGAGAGTACGCATTTCTGAGACACATTTTCAGTCGCGTCAAGTTTTTGGTGCCGTTGCCGGGGAATTAGGTATACTTAGGATTAGATCGAGCCAATCCAAAGCTTTGACCAAAAATCTCCAAAAAATCTAAAAACATATAAAAAAAATTCAAAAAGAACAAAAAGATTCACCATCATCTCTAATAAGCCATTAATGCAAAATTCTGAACTCACTCCTACAGCCCATAATACTCCAACCAGCATTCACGAAAATCCAATCGTTGAGTATAACCCCAATATCCCTCACACTCCAAATGCCCCACAGTTCTGGATCCCACCTCCCACACCGTCACACTCAATCTCAAACAACACTCCGTTTTCCTTCTTAGGACATACCCTCGAGTACACCTCGAGCTCACCAAGTGAGAGCACCGAGTCATTAAGAGAGAGGGAGATGTCGCAGCACGGTAGTGCAGCTGTCGGTGAGGATGAGCCCCCATCCCGCCCACTGAGAGAATTCTTATATCCCGAGCGCACTGTCACTCCAGGATGCATTATACTCCCGTATAATTCCGAGAAATTCCGTTTCAAAAATGGGATGATCCAGATGCTACCTCATTACCATGGAATGGATTCTTAATAGCCATACCTCCATATTAGGGAATTTAAGGATGTGTGTGATACTCTCAATGATCAAACCTGCACACAAGAGGTGATTCTACTAAAACTCTTCCCTTTCTCGCTTAAAGATAAAGCTAAGACATAGCTTTGGTCTTTATCTCCAAGCTCGATTCCATCTTGGAACGAGTTGCAATCGAGATTTCTCAAGAAATTCTTCCCAACACATTGAACAATCTCCATAAAGGCTCAAATTCAAGCGTTCAGACAATCTGAAAATGAGCCATTTCATCGATGTTATGAACGTTTCAATGAGTTAATTACTTCATGCCCCCATCATGTATTTGATTCAGCGCAAATCATCTATTTTCTCCATAATGGGCAAAATCTTAACTCCAAGAAACTTGTTAAAACCATGGGAAGTGGTCCGTTTGTCGATTTAGATGCCCACGATGCTGAGCTTCACCTGAGGTATGTCATCGAGACTACCCAATCCTCGGATACTTCTGATCCTAACGCTCAAAATCGAAATCGTCAAGTGACCACCACTCCGTCGGCGTCCGGGCTATTTCACGTAGATAAGAATTCTATGACGGACAGTCGATTAGATACACTTGAGAAAAGATTTCGAGACCTATGCGAGGTATATGGAAGAGGACCAACTAGATCCATACCAAAACCCATCGAAAAGGTGTGTGCGATCTGTGAGGCAGGTCATTCAACTGAGGAATGTTCGACTATACCCGCCTACAAAGTGATGCTTTAAGACCAAGTTAGTGGTATAGGAGAATTTAAGGGTAATTTCGATGCACCACATGGGAATTCTTACAACCCTTCATAGAAAAACCATCCTAGTTTTAGATATAGGCAACAACATGCCGCAATGAACCCTCCTTCACATGTTTCCCCTCCTCACCACAACAGTTTCAACAAGCTCCACACATGCAAGGACATGTGTAAGCACCACCACCGCAAGGATCTTATATCCCACCACCGTGGAGAACTCTCGAGGATACCATGAATCAATTCATCACAAGCCAGACTGCAACCAATGCCAAATATGATCGTCTGATTGGCGACATAAATGCGAATCTATCAAAGATACAATCCTCATTGAGTGTTCAAGAGAAGGGCAAGTTTCCTGCCCAGGGCCAAAGACCTCCCCAAGGTCAAACTATTGTTAGCTCCACATCCCATGACCATCCGGAGCAATGTAGTGCAATTACCACTCTACATAGTGGGAAAGTAGTTGGCTTGTCACCTCCCCCACACAATGCAACCAAAGACAATGAGATTTCACCCAGCACGAAAGAGACTGAAGATGTCCCCTTGAATGAGATTGATAATGAAGGAACTAGTGAGCTCGAGGTAGTAGTGAAACCCCCCATCGCTACCCCATACCCTCAACAGTTGGTCCCGCACTCCAAAGGCAGTTATTGGGGTGATGTTTTGGATGTACTTAAGCAAGTAAAGATCAATTTACCTTTTCTCGAGACCATACAGAAAATTACCGCGTACGCTAAGTTCATTAAGGACTTACTCACGGTGAAACACAAGCTAAAGGTAAATAAGAATGTCTTTTTGGCCCAAAATGTCAGTTTAGTTTTATCGAGTGACCTTCCGTTAAAGTATAAAGATCTGGGTGCACCCACCATTTCGTGCATCATGGGGAAAAACCGAATCGAAAGGGCTCTAATTGATTTATGAGCGAGTGTTAACATTCTACCCTATTCAATCTATAAGAAACTCGATTTGGGAGCACTCAAGCCCACAAATATGACTCTCCAACTCGGGGATCGTTTTGTGAAGATGCCTCGGGGAATCATTGAGGATGTGATAGTCCAAATAGACACTTTCTACTTCCCGGTGGACTTTTTCATTTGGGACGAGGAGCCCTCCATTCTCCCGAGCAATCATGTTACCATCATCCTTGGTCGCCCATTATTAGCTACAACTAATGCACTCATCCATACTCGGAGTGGGCGAATGAAATTAACATTTGGGAACACGACCCTCGATACAAACATTTTTAATAATATCAAGAACGAGGGTGATGAAGGAGAACCGCGAAAGACGGATCTTTTAGGAGCAGCACATGAGCATGGGAGGACCCACATGCGAGAGACGATAGGGGTATGCCTTGTTACATCAAGTGAGAGCGATAATTTGGAGGGCATAGGGAGAAGTTCGTATGAGTCCTTAGAGGAGAGTGAATGGCAAGACACGATAGATATTTTTCTCCTCGAGTACTACCCACGCACACCACCTAATACTGTTGAGATGGAGCGAGCAAGGAAGAATGTGGAAACAAAGCAAGAGAGAGAGATAGAGGAGTTGAGCCTAGCGGACTTTAAGAGAGAATTCGGGTAGGTAGATGAGAGCCTTAACAATGAAGTCCAACCTCTATTGTATTCACATAGTCATTTAGGAGAGAGCGAGTGGAAAGATAAAACCGCTGAATTCCTTCTTTGTGACCTTCCACCCATACCACTAGAGGTCCCGAAGTCGAGTGAGGAGAAAAGTTGTGTTTCATCCGACTTAGAGACCGACCCATGCATTCCAAAAATTGAACGAGAATTAGGAGTTCCCTCCGAATCAGTGCACGAAAACCATGCTTTGAGTCAGCATCACGAGGATCCCTTTTCAATTAGTCACGATAAGTCTCCCGGTCTATCCTTTATCTATGGGCGAGGTCCCAACTTGTTCCGATTGTTGGATTATAATCCTAGGACGGGAGAGACAAGGAGAGCATCGAACCCCGTGAGTGGGGTCTGGTGAGTTTGTGGCGAGATGAGAGGTCATCGCACCCCCGACGCGTATGGGGTGATTGTTGTTGTATTTTTTAGTCATGCATGAGTGTCATATAGTGTCTTGTTGCATTTTGATATTTGTTTGTTTTATTTTTCCGCACTTTTCATTCGCTTTGAGTTAGATTTTAGTCCTTTTTGCTTGAGCACAATGCAAAAGTCTAAGTTAGGGGGGGTCACAAGTGTGTATTTCTAAAACTTCACAAATTTTCAAAAAAAATGTCCAGAAATTTCCAAAAAAGTCATAAAATTTTGAAAACCCTAAAAATATTTTTGTTCAAAATAAATAAAAGTTAGAATTCAAATTTTTCAAAAATATCATTACAAGTCGGATTGAAGTCTCAAGTTGTAAAAATTCAACATACACAAATCCGAAATTGACCAAAGATGGAAATTGAGCGAAAGTTAACGACTTAACGAATAAGTGTGGAGATTAACAAACCCGGTGAGATTCGAGCCTATCATTTTTTTAGTCTTTAAATCAATCCGAGTTAATTGTTAACTCAAAGTTCTTTTCAGCATACTAAAAAAAAGTCGTCGAGGATCTCAATCCTTTCATTTTGATCGGTTATGAAAAACGTGTGTGATATTGCTTTGAAAAACGTGCCAAAATTTATCTCTAAAGTTAAATTCAGCTCGAAACGTATATGGTAACGCAATTGGTATGTTGGACAATGAAGTAGGCCCTCGTTTGTCACCCAAAAATATTGGCCAGAAAAGTAGAAAAAAATCACCCCCTTTTGTACCCCAATTTGAGCAAAACAAGCTATCCCTTTCGTTTGATAACCCGAAAAACCCAAATAGCCCAGAATTGCGAAAAATGGAAAAATTCAGAATTTAAGTCAAATAAGTGCATATAAAGGGGAAAGAAAAAATAGATATGCTCAACAAAAATAGCAAGAGAAGAAAAGAAATGAAAAATAAAAAAATAGAGAAAAAGAAGAAAAATGAGCAACAGCCTACAATTGTGCTCAACAAAGCACAAATGAACATCACTAATAATTTTTCCAATTCCAACCTCCCTACAATTGTCATTTTACACAATATACCTTAAAACCCGAAAAAGTCCTAACCGAGTCTAAATTACGAAATTGGTTACCGCGTGGAGAGCTAATACACCAAAAGATAATAAAAGTGATTAAATGGGCGAAACAGAGGCAATGTTCCCGCTTTTGAATCCGTAATCCGTTGATGAGATCTTATTACCATAAAATTTCTGTCTTTCTACTTGTATGCGTAATTTTGCGTCCATTATATTTACTCTTTATATCACGCATACCGAGAGAATAACCACATTGCAATTGATTCGTTTGAGAGATCATTCCATGAGAATTTGAAATCAAAACGAATTTTCGGGTAAGTAACGTAATGATCAATCGGTGGAAATCCGCGGTTAAATTTCCGGCTTCGCACACACACACTACGATTTGAGACTCGTACATATGACTTGATGATGACTATTTTCTGGAAAAGTTTGAATTCTACAATTTTTGTGTATTTTGAATTTTCTTTGAGTCGAATTTTGTGGGTATATTCTCTGCAAACCCTCACGAGACACCACTCGTCCTACTAGGGTAACCTAGCGGTTTAAAGGCTTGTTGTATGCGCTAAATGCAATCGCTTTCCCGTGAAAAAGGTATTCTATACCCACAAATTATTTAGAGGAGTCGTGACTTTATTCTTTCTCTTTTACATTGCTCGGGACGTGCAAAGTTCTAAGTTAGGGGAGTTTGATTGGGCATAAATATTGTATATTTATTCCCCTAACTTCGGTACATTTGTGAACCCGAGTGACGCAACCGATATGGATTTAATGCACATCTATGCTACTAACCTTCGTTGGAAAGTGTTTCATGTTTCGTGTTCTCCTATTTGTTTTACAGGTTAATTATGCAAGCGGTGCAAAAGAGAAAGTGAAACGATGAAAGAAAGGCTAGGAAGGCAAGTTCAACGGAATTTTGGTAATTCTGCAGCCAGATCCCGGAGGAGGAGTCAACTGGAAAGTTGAAAATATTGGAAGAACGAGAACACTGAAAGAAACGACACCCAAATCCGAGCTACGGTTGATGTGTTATGACCAATTGAAGTTGAAGAAAAATCCAAGGAAGAAAGGAAGGAAACAAGAAAAAAATTCTAAGTGTTAAAATGAAAGAAAATGGCACCCAAGCCAGCGAAATTTCCCAAACCCAATGCGAACCGGTTTGGGGAACATGCGAACCGGTTCGGGGGTCCTGAAGCACGAATTTTCTCCTTATATCTGATTGGTCCAAATAATCCCATGAAGTTAAAACTCCTTCTAAAATAGTTTTGGACGTACTTAGTGACCTAGGAACAGCAGTTCTGGAGAGTTTTTTTTTAGTTTTGGTAGAGTGAAAAGGAGAAAAACATCTAGGAACATAATTTGAATTAATTACTGCAAGATTGACACAATTCCGGGTTCATTTTCAAGTTGTAATCCAAGTTTCATTCTTATGATTATTGTTCATGCATGGTAATTTTTCTTGCGTGATTTGAATCAATTTCTGCGTTCATAATACTTAGTTACGTATTTCAATCTAGTTTTATCATGTGTTCTTTCACATGCAACGTTACTACTCCATGCATCCTTCAGTTTAATATGTTCGGCTATATTTAAAAGGCCGGGATACATGAACCCAGCCTGATGTGTTAATTGCATGTGTATAAAATTAGTCCTCTGAATTTAGTGATTGATTATGACCATATTGCGTAGGAACACAACAATTGTAGATCTTTATATCACGTTTGCCTATGGGTAACCAGGATGATTTGGAATGCAATTCGAGTGTAACTATCGCGGCACCGATTTACTCGTCCTCAGATTAAGTATGATGCGGGCTCGAACCTCGTATACGTAATGCTTGGGAGTACTAAATTCTGGGTCAAATTAATCAGTTAAATTTATGATTAGTATTATAACTGCAATACACTAGGGTTGGGGAATTGTATTTTTGTCCTGTTTTTCTCATCACTTAGATCAAAAGTTTCAAAACATCTTTCAATCATATTTTAGGTAGTTTAGTGTATTTGCATCTCTTCATAATTTCATAGTTGTATTTAGTTTAATCATTCTTAAAACCAATCATTTTATCTTTTTCTTTAGAGTCAAAGTTAGGATTCCTTCCTCTTTTCCCGTCGTCATAACCCTGTTGTCCTATTTCCCTGAGGATCGATACCCGACTTGTCAGATTATTACTTGAGCGACAGGCTTGCACTTGAGCCTAGAGAGTACGCATTTCTGAGACACATTTTCGGTCGCGTCAGTGTTCCTAGAGTAAGAGGGCGCGAGACATTTACCCCTTTCACCCCTAGGAAGGAGATGATCCGGGATGAACACATTGAGCAAAAAGGCATGTTTTTGTCCAAGATAAGGATTCCAAGTTTTCTACCTCAAAATATGTGTGTTACCTAAGGTGGCTGAGCTATAAATTGGAGGAGGGTGAAGATATATTATATTGCCGACTCTGCTGAGAGGCCAAAGTTGTTGCCACTTCAGAGGCAACTAAAGAGGCAATATATATCGATTATTTCCAAACAACTTGGGTGAGGTTATTTCAAGTGTAACTAACTATTGCACATTTAGTGTTCATATAAGTACGAATGCAACTTCGAGAGAACCCATAACCCATAAGAGGGTTAATCAAATTGAGCATAGGTTTCACCTAATTTGAGAAATCAAATAAGAAGGTGATAAATTTATCACAAGGTTGTATCGAAAAATGACCACTTAATCTTTCTACCGATAGGTATCAACTTCCATATAGATGGGTTGGGAGTTGGATACATAGCTTTAAAACTAAGTGGGATATTGTTGAGACTTTATTTTTAAAACTATGTATGACAGTCACCTTTGGGTTAAGATTTGTCAGTTCATTTTGAAATAAGAAACATGGTTATGAGAATAACTTATATTTGGTTTAAAAAAATTATAGACATGTCAGCTAATAGAGCTCAGTCAGAATTCTGGTGAATTGACTTCAGGTTGATCACTAAGAGATATAGATTTAGGTTCTAGAACTATTAAAACATTCAAAACCTAGATAGGGAGTTGACATCCTATCAAAACAGTTGCGATGTAAGCCTAGTAGTTTATCCTAGGTTATAAAAACCTGTATGATGTCTCGATAACTTGTTCATTAGTTCGACAGAGGATTATGCTCGGTACATCCTAGGAATGTATTTAACAAGGCCACCCATGAGATCTCAGTCTAAGGTCTGTCTTGATTAGAATTCGTCAATCCAACACTATTTGCAAAGGGTGAATATATTCTTGATCCTGAGAATTACAAGGATTGGAATGCTTTCCCAAATGTCGCTTTGATTGCTATGAGTGCGATCTGATTTATATTAGGTAAAATGATCCGTACATATTGGGTGAGAGTTTTGTGAGTAGATCTGAGATCATAATTCGAAGGAATCCACGTCCAGGGGAAACCGTGGATTTTGACACCCCTTTGATAGAATTATATATTTTGTTTCCACCAAGTAAAACCCGATCGGTGGATTATTTTATAATACTGGTGGAGTAGCAAATAAGTTAAGTTTGATGATTAGTGGACTGATTAGGTTGGTTAAAATCAATTAACAGTAAATTAATTTGACTAAACGGGTATCAGACACTTAACGTCGAGAATCATATTATGTACCATAATTAGCTTTTTAAATAAGAAATCATTATATCCGAGTTATTTCTGGGATAATTAAATTGGACGACAATCGTGAGTTTTTAGTGGAGATAATTCATGATTAAATAAAGAATGGAAAAAATTACGGTAAATGTAATTAGGATTTTTCGAGTACCTATTTGGAGCTAATTTAGTTATTTGTTTTGGGTCCCTGGTGTAGTCCATATACTTCACTAGTGAGGCCCATACTCTTAAGAAATCTAGTTTGGTCCAAGACTACCTTTTGTACTTGTATATAAAGGCGTGGAAAGGGTTTTTAATTATTATAATTGATCATTTGAGTTAGAGAAGGGTGATAGAAAATACTGTTCAAGTTTTGTGAGGAGGGCTAGAGAGATACCACCACATCTCACTCAGAAGGAAGGGGTTTGATTTAAAAAGGTGTCCACCCACTTACTTGACTTAGGGGATAATTGTACACTAGAACATCGTAGAATAAAAATGGTTTAATCAAGGTTTTTCGAATACTTTGGAGGGAAGCAAGGATTTCATCATCATCTACCTTCGTCTCCTCATACGAATCACAACAAGAATCGCAAAGGTATTGTTTTTTGAAACCCTATGTTTAATCGTTAAACCTAGTTCTTATTTTTCTTTTCAATACATGATTAATCAAAGATCTTTAGGGTTAGAATTTTTCCTCATTTAAATGCCAATCCCAAGTTTTTTTCCCAATAATTTTTACACGAAAGATAAAACAGTATGAATCTACAATTCATCACCAAAAACGGACTTCCTGTACATTGGATTATCCTATCACATATTATTTTGAGAAAATAATAAACCATAGTATATTACTTCCTCACTCCTCGCACGAAAAATGAGGCTCTCCCATGTTTATCTGAATCCAATGGGAATCTGTTTAGTTCTTCCTTTTAATTATATTACCAAAAAAAACAAAACTCAAATATCTTCTACACTCGGTTAAAAATAAATAAAATAATTTCATAAAAAAAAACATATATATGGTAATCATTATCCCCTATGTATTGTCCTTATATCAGTCCTTTTGCCTACTAAATCCTAAAGGAAAGTGCCCCAATGTTTTTCATTATTATCATTATCAACAGAGAATTCACACTAATTTCTTACTCAGGAAAATCGAGTTTGTGCTCCGTGCGGTTGTCTAGTTTTCATCAGCGAGCTACCCACCCACGATTGTCAAGTCTGGACCATCATACACCCTATGTCTATTTAAAAGATCAGGATCCATTCGTAATGGACTAGGTTTTGAGATAACTTGATAATGTCACCACCTCTCAGAACACCATGCAGTCTGAAATTAGGGCACTGGGCTAAGCATAAGTCTGCGTAAAAGAGGCCACTACTACAATTGGATCAGAAGATAATGTATTCCCTCCACCTATCCCCAACACTGGTACACCATCTACGGTGTTTGTCAAAGTAGTACCAACTATCACCTAATATTCTCAAGCACCAGTTCTATCACTGATTCCCCCTGCTAACACCGACACCCCTACTTCCAAGAAGTATTTTGCATGCATGGATACTTTAAACCCTACCATTAGGACCCCAATTACCCACACACCGCCTTCTAAGGCTCCTTGAAAGCTAACTCTGTAGATCCTCCATCGTATGGGGAGGTTAGTCCCCGAGCTCCAAACTAGGAGATAATGAAGGTCCAATATGAATTGCGTCTCCTTCACGAAGCCATCAATAAGATGCGGACTACAAATGAACTTATAAACATCAAGAATATTGATCTCTACCCCAAAACTTAATTGTTAGAAAATTTCAAGCTGTCAGTCTTAAAAACATACAAAGGATATGTCTCCCCATCATTCTGTTTATCCAACTACCATCTCCTTATATAGGTCCGGAATGTGGACATAGGAATTTTAGAGAGGATGTTATCTTCAAATCTGTCCGGAGTAGACCTTACTTGGTATACGATTTTGAAACATGAGGGAACCACCAAAACATGGGATGATCTATGTCATGCTTTCCATAAGTACTACGAATAAAATGAGGAACTGGGCATCACACGTAAGAACTTAAAAATACTGAAGTAAGAAAAGGGACATAGTTTGAATTTTTGTCACTCGTCGGAGAGAGAAACACGATCAGATGGTCAATCTCCCCTTGGAAAATGATTAAACAGAGATCATGATAAATAACGTATAGAAAGAGGTACAAAATGAGTCGGGGCTCACCTAGGTCCCATATTTTAAAGCTCTAAACCAAATAGGGTGTAAGATAGAGGAAAATTTGGTCGTCGCAGCTACTAAATCTACTAAAGAACCTCGCCGAGCTACAAATCAGTTCTCCAGTCGTAAGAACTCCATTAGATATTCCACATATCACATCACTATGCTTATGGTGAGTCCACAACTGGAACCACGCCAGGTTACCAACACTTCCCAGGACATAGTAGCCATCACTACACCTTTTCAACTATACCCCTTTTAAAAAATATCAAGTTGTTCCTTTTCCCAAAGAGTTATGCTCATGTCCAAGACATTTTTTAGACATTTAATCCTCTAATAGGGTCTTGACCGCCTTGAAGTTGGATGGTTTCCGAATCCTCTCGACCCTAGACCACCCCCATCATCCTAGACATGAACTAATAGGCCGACTCACATTGTGAGTTCCATCATGGGCCTAATCACATCACGGATAACTTTTGGTTATGGAGGTATTCCATCCTAGACTTTATTGATGTCGGGATCCTCATCCTATAAAAACCCACTGTTACTCACAACCCCATACCATATCCTCTTAACACTCGCACCAATGCCTTATCAGATGCTCCCATAACAAACATCGATCTATCCACCCTGATAGTCCCCATCCATCACAAACTGAGGTTAAGGACATATTCACACTTCCAAATAACCACCCTTTTCGACATGCCATCACTCGCCTTAAATATCCTTGCCAATACCAAGACCACTATTAACCATATGATATTCTTCATCATGGCCAAACACTTACTACAAACTAACCACTACAGCCTGAACTTGCTCCTAGTCAGAGAGTTCATGCTCTTGAAAGGGCCAGGGCTTTGTAATTATTCCTTAAAGGAAATATATCACTTCGTTGAATAGGAGGAGATGTACATTGAAGCCCACTAAGAAACCAAACAAATCACCTTCATAGTGCCAGTCCAATCCACCGAATGGGCAGGGTCGACCTCTGAAGTGAACCTATTTGCCCTCACGAATTGAATAATTAAAAATAGTACCCACCACTTAAATGTGACACCCCGCTTAATTAAATACCGAATAATCAGTCATTTATTAAATTAAATCAGAATATCTAGTTAGTTCATTCTTAGCATCACTGTCGAAAAATAATTTCTTTATTAATTCACCTAAAAAATAATTAATCTAGTGTCAAAACTTTTTCATTTTTAATTTAATTAAAACCCATTCCACCAAGTTTAGTAATAATAGAAAACATCACATCACAACTGAACAATACTAAATGTGACTGGCATAACTCTCCAGTTAAAATATTTTATTACCATAAAATAAAACTGATATCAACAGTACTAACACAAATGATTACAATCTCTGGAATAGAAATGAAATAACTAGAATCTGTGGTGACATGCCCTAAATGAAAGTAGACACTATAGATGTGAAAATCAATAGAATGGAAGCGTCTAAACAAATATGCCTCTCCAGTAGCAGCTATAACCCATCGAGATATCCATATTCTATGCCCGTAACCCTAATACTGGATACCTAATGTATAAGATACAATGGAGAAGAGAATATGCAAGGAAACGGGTCAGAGCCCGATTGTAAATGATTTTTAAAATAGCAAGTGCTTAACGAGTGGAATTAATAAAACATTATGTACATGTTATCTTCTCGGGTTCTCACTTGAGAATTATCATCTCTCATCTAGTGTGCACAGCTAAAGTACCTTATCCTCTCCCAAATTGAGGTTTTCAATTATGATTATATCCCATACCCGATTGTAAAAGATTTTTAAAATAGAAAGTGCTTAGCAAGTGCAATTATGCAATTATTATGTACATGTTAGCTTCTCGGGCTCTCACTTGAGAATTCTCACCTCTCATCTAGTGTGCACGCCTAACGTATCTTATCCTCTCCTAAATTGAGGTTTTCAATTATGATTCTATCGCATATCATTTTCCCGTATGTACCATATAATACGTATGATAATTAAACATGTTCATTTCTCTTTAATATGAACTAGTCTTTCACAGCTTTAAGATTAAGTATTCACTTACTTAATTCAATTAGATCTCATTATTCATTTTTATTTACAATTTCACACAGTAGATTACATCACATTATAAATTTTAATCTAAAATACTCACACAGTAGATTACATCATATTATATATAATTTCATCACATTATATATACTAATACGGAACCTCCCAGACACAGTTGCGGTGCATGCATACTCTGCTATCATGTCCTGATACATCTCTCTCTATATAAAGGACTATTGGTTCTGCGTCACTCACGAACCATAAATAACATAACACATATATTAGAGGCGAGCATACTCCCTAGTCGAATGGGTCACACACATACCTACGCTCCCATTCAACCGTCGAAATATCATTCACACTGATAGAACGTATCCAAGGTCCTATGTTCAATGTACGAATCTAAAATCCCCCCAAATGGGCTCATCAGGATAAGATCGACCATAACGCGAAACCTCCACCCCGATTGCAAGTAACGTAGGTATGTCATACACACAATAAATAATAATATAGTTATTCACACCACCTATATATATATATATATATAATAACAATAGGGCACACGCACAACCCAGATAAATATTTCCATCCGTAGTATATTTATCTCACATATCCTATGTATTTACAGATTATATTCCCGAGCTTCTCTCATCACCAAAAGGGTAATCATTTATTTCTCATATATATTCAGTTGGTAATCACTCACGTCCTACAAGTCCATGTCATCATATCACCCAAATTTTTATGAATTAAAACCATCTTCAATTAGGTTTATTTCTCGATAACCCTAATTCAATCTTAACCCTTTTATTTCACCTATTAGGGTTAATCCCATATAAGCCTAAGGTTATTCAGGTAATAATAACTCCCTTACTTCTGGTTCTAGCCTTAAATCCTCCTTTATTCTATTTAAATACCAATATATATATATATATATATATATATATATATATATATATATATATATATATATATATATATATATATATATATATATATTCCAACGAAACGAATTTAATTCACACTCGTTAATTTCCCCCATTCCATCCCATACAAAATAATATTTTCCAGTTCTTAAGTATACCCTACTGCCCTTCTCTAAGTCCCAATTTGTTCAATTACTCATCACCAAATATTTCTCAGAGTTGGGATTTAAAAATAAAATCACATTTACAGGGGAAGTCGATCAATTGACTGTTCCTGGTCGATCAATCGATCGGCGTTCTTGAGTCGATTGATCGATCGACTAGATATTGGCCTAGATTCTGCATATGCTTACCTACGGGTTTCAACATTTTTCATCCTCAGAATCATATTTAGACATCTCCAAATTTATATTAATTTAACCCAGATCATATACTAACATATATGGGCAAGTTCTAAAGTATCCAAATTAATTAAACATCATCAACATGTATAAATATACCCAGATTCCATATTCAATCTCAAGAATTCTAGTTTAGACTTTATCATCAATTACATATGTAAATCCCAGATTTCTTCACCAAGTAATTTGTATTTTTCATGGAGTTGACTCTAAACTCAGAAAGAGATCAATCCTATACAATTCTCATTTCAAAGGTTCATAAAAAATTATCTTAATTCATATCACTTTTCAAAATTTTCTAAACAACCTAACATGGACAATATACATGCTAGAATTTGCAATAGTTAATCAGTTTCCCTTAGATTGTAGTTCTGAACCCTTGAAGAAGAGTTATAGCCTCCATGATTTTTCTTCCTAAATCTTCACTCCAGGTTTGTTCTTGCACAAATTCTTCAAATTCTCCCCTTAGGCTCGTGGAATTCTTTCTCAATTCTCTCCACTTTATCTCTAACCCTCTGTATAATTTTCTTAACCTTTTGGTTTGTGAAAGTGACTATTCCCTAAGCCCAACCTTTGATTTTAAAGGTGAAATCCAATTTTTGGCTTTTCACCTACCATTAAGAAGGCCAAAAGTCACCTAAATAAGTCCTGATTATTCTAAAAAACTCTCAAGACCCAAACATAACCCCAAGTACTCAATTTTGACTACCTTTCAGACACTTTGGTGCAGTCAAAATGGCCATTCAGATGACATAAAAATAATTTACTGTTCGATCCATTTAAATATAGTCCCGACACGACTCACACACGCATCCCGACTTAATTATCATAATTATCGTATTCATCCCTCGTGATAATTTTATAAAATCATAATCATATGTAAAGTCATAATCATATATATTACTTTTAATCACAAGTAATATTCAACATAATCAAATATTACTTTATTCTTGAGTAATATTTAAATCCGAATTAGTTTTCAATTATCCCACAATTAATTCTAATTAAACCTTTTATAAAAGTCATTAAAAATATGGGATGTTATATTACAACACGTTCTCGATCAAATATTCATAAAATAGTGGGAGAGCCATGTTTTCCAGTCGCAAGAAAGAAGAACCCGTGATAAAAACACCCCGATATCCTAGCCTTCCAGTATAAATAAGTCAGAGCGATCGGAAACTCAGGGCCAATGATCATATTACCTAGAATTACTGAGTTTTTCATCAACTAATGTACGAAAAGGAAGAAACCCAACTTTCTCAAAGGAACGCCGCTTGGGAAGTTCAGCTAAGAGCTAATCCCAGTCCCATAGCCAATTAAAAAACATGAGTCTTCTAAGAGAGAAATGAAACTTTTTTCGCAGGAATAAAGTGTCATTGTTGTCGAGATAAAATTTTAATCTGGGTACGATCGGTAATATGGCGTGACTGCTCGACCTCCTACCCAAGGACCTAAGATGTGAGTCTTCCTTATAGCTATGACCCACATGATATAAACGATCTCCATGGGAAGTGTCGACCCTTCTTCACTGATAGATCCAAAACTTTGACTCAACTCAACCGAGGAAAATGCAGCCTCTGACAAAACATAGCCTACTCCAAGATCTTTATCCTTTGAACCCAAATACGTTTATTAAACACACTTACCAGAGCAGGTTATTATAATTTTCTTTGATCACCTATTGATTACTGAAGAAAAAACATCTCTGGGACCCGAGGATAAGTTTGTCCCTACCTTCAAAATATAGATGATGATGATGTAGTGGGAACACTCCCTAGGGAAAAGGTTAGGACTTCACGAATAAGGACCTCCATCTTTGAGGCCCCTATCACTCGAGATTAGAAGTTCACGATATCGCCGAAGAACTTAATCGACTTGAACAACATGAATAATGGACCTACCGTATAAAAAAATGAGGATACACTGCACATATTTTACAACCGATTATCTCATATGGAAGGTCACCTCTATAGTCCTTCAATATAAATGGAGATCTCACACACCATAATGTCAACATATACTAAAGCATATGACCCATCGGCTAGGATGAACTACTAGTAGAGATACTGAAAACCATGCAACGGGCTATCCAGTTGACCCTAACCCACCAAAAGTTTCCGTAGACAGAAAGAAATCTCACACAAAACCATAAATATCCTTACATCGAGTTAGACTTATTAAAATATGGTTACCATTTTACATATTCATAGAAGGTATATCACTATGGACCCTTCACTACACCAGTGCGGGATGAAACTATACGATTGCTTATTTAGATGTCACTCACATCGTTGGCATCATCGAGTTACAAGAATAAATGATTCGTCGAGGCCATGCTCCACCTAAAGGTCCCCCTACTCGAAGATAGTCCTATAGTATGTGGAATGATATGGTCAATCTGCCTCTCCATGATCACACCCAGGGACACTTTAACATCCCCCGATACGTAGTTACCGCCTTAGAAGAAGTAATATTTTAAAGGGAATTTAACCTTGGGGACTATATACGAAGACTACTAGTACTATTATAGGAACATCTACTGCGAGGCTACCAACATTATAAAAGGTATATACCCAAGGAAATCCTAAAGCTCCTTTTACGATGATAATGATGACATTTGAGAACCTTCTTTAAATGATGACAATGACAACATCCAAGAGATTGCCTCCAATGACAACACGTGGTCAAGATCTTCCATGTCTACAAAACCACCCTTGGAGACCCCGAGTCAAGTAGAATAATGAGTCCTAACTACGGTGGAAAAATTCCCTACCCTACATAAAACATTAATATAGAGATATGGTGGATAGATGACTTCATATATCAAACTAAAAAAAAGCACCTAAGATCCCAAAACCATCCCTATCCCTTGATTGGATCGAAGTGATGGTCCCAAAACCAACACTACTTACCTCTG
Source organism: Sambucus nigra (assembly GCA_949130495.1). Taxonomy (NCBI): domain Eukaryota; kingdom Viridiplantae; phylum Streptophyta; class Magnoliopsida; order Dipsacales; family Adoxaceae; genus Sambucus; species Sambucus nigra. The sequence continues at coordinate 635,048,967 of OX422207.1, read as the reverse complement.
ACCCCATGTTCTTGACTGACCTCTTCCTCTATCTAGATAAATTCGAACAAGAAGAATGGGCAGCGTGGAAATCCCCAATCCTCATGACAGAAGGGATGAAGAAGAGGGTATCTTCATGTTCAGAGGATCTTGGTCTCGCACATCCCTCTCGAGAGCACTTCGGACGGCATCGATGATGAGGTGAAAATGTAGAGAGATGGAGTTGCTAGTCTATTTTGCTCAAAACAGAAAAAATAGAAGGGATCCATCCCAAAGGACAACATCCAAAGGCATACTGATACATACGAAACCAAAATAATTCGAAAAGGGTCGGGAGGCTAAGTTACAGAATAGGAAGGTGTTAGGCACCCATTCCGCCCTTGCGGTCTCTCATGGGTTATGGTTATTTTACTTTATTTCCCATGATATGTGTCCATGTGTATATGAAGTGGAGATAGTAATCATCGACGTGTATCATGGAAGAGATAAAGCGAGTTATCCGTAGGAATATTCCTAAAAAATAATATTACAAAATAGGATTTATGCGATTATCCTAGCATTGATCATCATAATGGAATGATAACACATACGAAATAATATGCCACTAAGAATAAATATGTGTATATGTAAACATATAGATTTTAGGAGAATTAAGTTAAAGAATATATAATAGAAAATTGGAGAAAAGTAGGAATAGGACTTGATTCTCGAGTTTTACCCCGAGACGCCTACGTAGCCTATAGAGGAATCAAAGTCCACGTAGTTTGTATGCAAAATGAGGGGTGTGATTTATCCCATAAATCCAATTGGGTTCTTCTCATATATGTGTTTGTGTGTAAAAAGGTATTTTAGTTGTGAGAAAAGTGTGAGAGAAGTGCGATAATTCCCATTTGGAATTTATGAGCAAACCCTCTTTTTCTTATTTGTTTGGGTTTTATTTATATGAAAATAAGAGATGTGTAATAATACTAAATAAAAAGTATATTAGGATATGTGATAGAGAATAAAAGTGCTAAGTAATAAAATAAGTTAATGCGAATTTAGGAGAATTTGAACAAAAAGTTGAGAAAGTTGGACCTTCTTGAATATCTTGAGCTGGATCTTGGAGAGAAACCCTTGAACTTGGGTGATGATGGAGGGTAGTTAATTCACCAATTTTGATGAAAAATATGATGAAAGATGAAGGTTGGAAAGGTATTTGGATGTGGAAATCTTACTGACTTCGAGAGAGGTTTTATGAGTTCGCTGAGAGTGATGGATTTCAGATCTTGTGTATTTGCAATGAGGTTAGGCCCTCCTTTTTATAGGCCCAGGGCATTGCCGACCAGCGTAGTCCTGGACCTACAAATCGATAGGTATTTCTAGGCACACTGCCGATATGCAGGGTTTAGAACCTGTCGTTTCGCAATCTCTTTCAGGTTCCTTCGGAAAATCGATCGTAGAGCACAAACTGTTGATCCGAATCACGTAAGATGTGGACAATTAGAAAAGTACTTCAGATACCTTCAAAAGTCTTTCGGACTACTCCTAGGTCCGGGAGTTGACTTTGCATCAAATGTGGCTCGAAAGCGTTCGTCGGTCCTTTGGACGGGGATTGATCGGACGCAAACGGATCGTTCGTCCACATGGTAAGTCAGAATTGCGCACGAGGAGGACCATTGGAAAGTTTAGGATATGTAATTTAACATTTCAAAGAGTTTCACTTGGTTTGGGAAGTTTACTTTTGTCAATCGGGGTCCAAAAGCATTCGGTGACCTTTCAGAGTAAAACGAATCATTCGTCTGCACCGTAAGTCAGAATTGGGTTCGGAGAGGACCTTTGGAAAGGGGTTTTAGCGCCCTTTGAAGATTCATTCAGTCTCAGTCGAGATGAAGAGTTAACTTTGGTAAAATGGAGACTGAGAGCGTCCGGTGGCTTCCTGATCAAGTTTTGGGGTAAAATGGGTCATTCGTCCGTATCGTAAGTTAGAATCGTGCATGGGGTGGACCGTTGCAAAGGGGTTTTAGTTCCCTTTGAAAATTAATTCAGTCTCACTCGAGCTGAAGAGTTTGACTTTTGGTCAAATGGAGCATGGGAGTGCTCGATGGCCTCTAGATCAATACCCGGGGTATGACTTAGGTTCGTAGTGATGAAGGGAGGTGCTAGGGTTCTAAGGACATGTTAATGGGTACTAGAATGGGGTGTCTACGGAGACCCTCAAAGGGTGAGTTTGCAACAAACGATAGCCATCGAATAGACACCGCATAATTTCCTTTGAAAGAGCATGACCAATTCAGAGGGTCGAGGCCTATTCTGAGGACCTAAGGATGAGGATGACTGGTTTTGAGGGTTGAGGCCGATTCTAAGGGATAAGGTGACCGATTCTGCAGGTCAAAGCCAATTATGAGGGCTTGAAGATGAGGGTGATCGATTCTGCAGGTCGAAGACAATTCTAAGGGCTTGCAGATGAGGGTGACCGATTCTGCGAATTGAAGCTAATTCTAAGGGCTTAGAGATGAGGGTGACCGATTCTACGGGTCGAAGCCAATTCTGAGGGTTTAGGGGTGAGGATGACCGATTCTACGGGTCAAAGACAATTCTAAGGTCTTAGGGATGAGGATGACCAATTCTGCGGGTCAAAGCCAATTTTGAGGGCTTAAATTGAGATGACCAATTCCGCGGGTCGAAGACAATTCTGAGGCCTTAAATTGAGATGACCAATTATGTGGGTCGAAATCGATTCTTGAGGGCTTAAATTGAGATGACCAATTCTATGGGTCGAAGCCAATTCTTAGGGCTTAGGGATGAGGATGACCGATTCTGCAGGTCGAAGCCAATTAGAAGGGTTTAAATTATGATGACCGATTCTGCGGGTCGAAGCCAATTCTGAGGGCTTAAATGGTGATAACCGATTCTGCGGGTCAAAGCCAATTCCGAGGGCTTAAATTGAGATGACCAATTTTGTGGGTCGAAGCCAATTCTGAGGGCTTAAATTGTGATGACCAATTCTGCGGGTCGAAGATAATTCTAAGATCTTAAGTTGAGATGTTCTCGGGGAACTTTGCTGGAGAAATTACCTCGTGGTTTTGATTTGAGTTGGGGAGCCGATTACTGGGGAAATCCTCGTACCTTTTGGAGACTTTGAGGAGTAATGGAGAATCTGATGCTATAAATCAATCTAGTGAAGTGATTAGGTGGTCCAGGGTTTAAACGTATTGCTCGAGGAAATTTGAGATTTTTAGGAAATAGGAGATGATCCTGAAGTTTGGGATGCTTTAGGTGTCTTCCGGGGACATTGCCGGGAGGAGATTCACTTGGCTTTTGATAGTTCTGCTGGGGAAATAGGGGTTTCTCTTGAAGGAGTGTGAAATTTTCTTGGTGAAAATGTTCTAAATCCTCTCCGATATTTTTAGGAATTTTTTGAAGATTTTTTAGGGTTTTTTTGGTATTTTTTTGGAGTTTCTGTACGAAAACTTAAGGGGGGTTCCGGTCGGCATGGTGTGGAGGGTTCCATTCGCCAGTGGCACAAACTTTTGGACTACCTTGAGAAGATAAAGGGGCAGTGCTGATCGGTAGGTTTGGGGTTAGTGTCGATCGGCATGACCCTTTGATTCCTATAAAAAGGGGAGGGTTCCCCTCATTTTTCACAGCTTCTTGCCTTATCTCTTTCTGCAATTATCTTCAGGGAATTGTTCTAGCATTCCGCAATATAAAAAAGGTCCACTTTTGTGAGCACTGTGGCATATAGGGAGTGGTTAGCTGTTGATGACTAGGCAAATATGGAGTGGAGGGCCAGGGCGCCTCTTATTTTGGGGAGTGAGAACTCTTTTTATGCATTTGAGCTAGTTACGAATGAGCGGACTTTCCTGCGAGAGTTTTCGCATCATTGCTCTTCTAGGTGGTGAACCCTGGTGGTTATGTAAGTAAAAAAATGACCTTTGGTATTCTTTTTTTCTGATTTACTTTTTTCTTTGATTTTGACAAGTTTTTTCTTTTGACAGCCTGATGTTTCTTTGTCGACTATGCGTGCCCGCGGAACGACGGGGCTTAAGGATGTCTGGGAGCACCTTCCACATGTGGTGCATTAGGTATTATCGTCAGCAGGTTTTGGGAGGCTGGCGTCTGTGCTGGAAGAGATGCCTCGTTCAATGGTGGTCTTATGCGCTCTGGGGGAGATGTGGTGGGACACTACCCATACCTTCCATTTTGGCTTCGGGAGATGACTGTGACTCCCATAGATGTGCAGTAGCTGCTGGGGTTGGATTGCGATGGAGAGAAAATAGAGGTGGATCCTTCCCTACGGGTGAGGCCGGAGGCGGTGCCGGCGGCACTCGGTGATGTTGGGAGGATAGTAATTGGGGACTCTATCTGTCTGTCGCTGCTGAAGGATGTTTTACTGAGTAGGGTGATTGATATGGAGGACGGGTTGCAGGTGAGTGAGATGGCCCGATTGTTCATTTTGTTGGTGCTGGGGAGATTTCTGGTGGTGTCGAGCGGCGACGTCATCCACTTATGGTTTTTTCCATACTTGAGGATGCTTTTGAACATACCTCTATATGATTGGGGGAGCCAGACTTTGGCAACCCTCTATTTTTCTCTGGATTCATTTAGTCGGTGCTACCGACAGACTTTTACTGGATCCCCGTATCTTCTTGAGGTATTCTTTAATTTGTACATTTTCCTTTTCCTTCATTCTCATTTCCTTTGCGCGTCTCTTTTTGATCGCGGATTCTTATATTTGGCAAACGTGGTTCTATGAGGTGATTGGGTATAATACCCAGCTGGTTTCTCTGAAGGATGGGACTGTTGGGGACTTTTTCCGGTTATATCGATGACGAAAGGCCAATCGGCAGTCAAAGAAGTATCTCTCTCTGGAGGCGATGCGTCAGGTCTTGAATGACCTAACCAGTGATAAGGTAAGACTTTTTCTTCTTCAGTACTGATCTTTGTGTGCTATGATTTTGTATTGGCTTATATTTTCTGGGGATTTTTAGGTGGCCTTTTACCCTTAGGGGACGGTTGTTCAGGACATGGGGTCGACTGGAGTGAATGCGCAGATGAGGCATTTGCTGGCGCATGAGTTTGCCCACTCTTGGTATCTCGGGGAGAGGGTGGTCCGAAAGATTGATGAGGAGGAGGTGGTGGTGCCACCTACGAGGCCCCCTATGTCTATTAGGTGGGAGCAGCTGTTGCCAGAGGATGAGAGGATCGTGTCAATGATTGGCGAGTCCAATCTATTGTACACGAATACGGCTATATCATATGATTACATGGACTTTGTGATGAGTTGGATGATGGCACCCAGCATATATTATGCACTGCCCTTCCCTCCTGCGGGTTAGAGTCGGCTAGTGGGGTCCTTCCACAGCGATGGCGGTCCATCGGCATCTGCGGCGATGAAAACTTCAAAGGTCCCCTTCGTGAGGTTGCATACCCCTTCATACAACATCCGTCGGGCTGATGGAGGGATGGTGCCTATGTGGCATCATCCTCATGCGATGGACCCAGAGGAGTTGGGCTTGACAGAGGAGGTTCTTCGTCCTTTGTTATATATTTTTGTTCTTTTCTCTTGGTTTATTTTTGATTTATTTTTATCTTCTCTAGGTAATAATGATTCTGCCTTTTCTTGCAGCAAGTTTGGGTGTCCACTACTTGACTAAGGGACTGGATATCTTCGACAACTGCCCATATTCAGGACGCAGTTCCTGTTCCTTCTTGCTTGGTTCCGTCTGCCTTATCCGGGGAGGAGTTTGGTTTGGGTAGTGATGGTGCGTCATCTCATCGCATGGAAAATAGAGTGCGTCGAAGGGGTGGGAGTTCTTAAGGAGAGATATGATGGTTAGGTGAGTGAGAGAGAGAGAGAGTGGTTTTGGGATGAGTCCCATTATTTTTCTCCTTTTCTTTATTTTCCTGCAAAATGATGTAACACTGAAACATATCTATGCAATGCAATGGAGTTTTTTATTTATCTTATGTTAGTAATGAATGAATGAATGCATATGCTCTTTTTACTTTGCTGCTGAGACCGTATAAAGAAATATTTTTGGGATTTGAAGGAAAATTTTATTTTAAAATGAGAATTTATATAAAGATGGAAGGGGATTTTGAAATTTTGTTGAGCATATCAATTTATTTTTATTGATTTTTCTGATTTTGACAAAAGAGGAAAGATGGAAGTTTCTAAAAATAGGAGGTTGCCTCGGCAAGACCCTTATCTTGCCTATCAATAGGTCAGTCCAGTCTAATCAATAAAATCTTTAATTGGTACCCTCTTCAGCCTTTGGTACCTTGTGGGACAGGATTCCCTCCGATTTCTGCAGGGGTTATGTTTTTTTATGTAAGGGTTTTCAAGTATAAAAGGGGGTGAGGGTGGAGTGCTTTCATCAAACCTTTACATCCTAACTTTCTTATTCCATCAAATGGCTCTCCTTAGTATCATTGACTTTGCCAACTACCTCGAGACTTTGGATGCGATGTGCTCCTATAACGTCAAATACGATGCTTTCAACATGCGTCGAGTCTCTTTATGGTGTAATTTCCCCATAGAATGGAACATAAGATGGCGGCGGTACAATTTTGGTACCCCAAAGACCATGTATTCCGCTTTGGATTGGAAGAAGTCTATCTGACTTATGAGGAATTTTTTGCCATGTTGGGAGAGCAAAAAGGGATGAGGGAGCTGGGCTAAAATAAGTTTCCATGGCATACGAAGACAGAGATGCAAAGGTAAAAGGGAAGCTACCAGGTGTTGGTTCAGCTGACCGAAGGGAAAGTTTCCTTGGATTCCTTGAGGAGACTGGCTAGGAAAAAAAGAAAGACTCTCATTAGAGGAGTCAGTGTGTTCTATTCCACATATGAGAAGATCAATGAAACTGGCCTCAAATCCTATTATGGCGGATGTTATGCCTGAGTTTTCTCGATCTCCAAAGGAGCTATTGGTTGTACTTCTTCGTGTCTCACCGTCGGTGGTTAGATCCTTGGTCACTGGAGAATGATTTCTCTTCTGGTGGTGCTACAGTCTGTGCATTTGCAGGAGGTTGGTGATGCTAGATATGCCGGAGCCGTCATTTTGTGCTTGGTTTTGAAATTGCTATTGGTGACTGGGGAACTGTTGGTGGACCCACAACTTGCAGCCATCACTTCATGGATGTCATACCGTCACAATCGTGAGACGGTGAAACTGGAAGAGACTTTGAATGGCGTGGATACCTAGCGAGAAGGTCGTTCTGACTTTCTGAGGGGTAACTTTGTGATATTGTTCATGTGGTTGTCAGAAAGATTTAGCCTACTAAATCCTATGGAATACCCTTTGTTGGTTATACCCAACTTCTTTTCGTAGCATTTTATCAGCATTGGCCTAGATATTTAGATCTGGGAGAACTGGTTTGTGGAGCATGGGGCTCTAAATCTGCACTGGTCAGTGCCTTAGTGAGGAGAGTTGCTTCCTATTCTAGAGCTGGGGGACTACCCGTATGTCCGGCTGGCTGGTCTAAGATAGACCTCTTTCTATTTCACTTGGCGGCTTCTGCGCCAATTTGGTTGGGAGAAGGTCGTGCCACTTCGGATACTAGATTTCTTTCCGGTAGAAGATCTGACAAAGTGTGTGCGCATGCGGCTTGGCTCTTTATAGGAGAGTCAGCGTCTGTCGACTTGTCCTTCTCAGTCTGTTGGGAGAGTTTGGCACATTCCTAAAAAGTATATGAAGTGGTTATGGAGAAGAGTGGTCAATAAGATGTTGGTAGTGGAGACTGGACAAAGGTGTCTTATCTTATCTGATACCATGGAGGTAGGTGTGGTAGTTTTTTCAAGACTGGTTCGAGCTTATCGGCCTATGGAGTGTCTGCGGCACTTCATTCAGGCAGGGAAAGCTTGGGGACCCCAGGATGTAGATGATGATGATGGAGAAGGCTCCTATGGTAGCTGTGGGTAGGACTCTTTGGGAGTTTATTTTGTAATGGATAATAAATTTGGGGATTTTATTTGGATTTCTAGGAAAGAAGGGGAAGGGAGTTATCCATTCCTTTTCTTATGTAATTGTACTCTAATTTCTTATTAGTGAAATAAACAAGTTTTTTATCATCTAGCTGTGCCTTTTGATGAATTTTTTATTTTGAATTATCTATACCAATCTCTAAGGCATGCATAATCCTTTTGTTCAAATATATGTTAGAATGAACTATCATTCTCAGAGATGAGAAAATAATAGTTTTTTATGAAAAAGAAAGGGTCGTGCTCAAGTAAGATGTATGAGCTGCCTATGTACCTCTGGGGGTTTTTGAAAATTTTTAATTTTTCTGAGAATGGTTTTTGCACAGGACCAGACCACATAGTTTTGCGTAGAGGGAAATAAAGATTTTTTTTAGAATAGAAGGGAGATGAGAAGAGTCGTAGCGCGCCGAGATTTTGGACTAGGGTAAAATTTCTTGTGATGGTCCTGGTTGACTGGACAAGCCATCTCTTCTCCATCTAGGTCGGGGAGCATGGCGGCACCGTCGAACAATATTTTTATTACAATGTATAGTTCGCTCTAATTGGGCTTTAGTTTCCCTCTGGGTTCTTATATGGGCTCTAGTATTTCTTTATGGGCTAAATCCCCCTCTCGGACACCGCGGTCCTTGAATTCCTTATTTAATGATCGCGTTATATAGCGATGGTACCCTTGTATATGGTATAGAGCTTTCAATCTCCTTTCATCTAGGAGGGTTAGCTCATCAAGATAGCTTTGCTACCAGTCTTCTTCGCTGACCTTGCTTTCAAGCATGATGAAGAACGAGGGTATTTCCAGCTCCACAAGTAGGATTGCTTCCATTCTGTAGATTAGAGAGTAAGGGGTAGCCCCAGTAGAGGTTCAATAGCCCTAGAGGGCGTATGGGATTTGGTCAGCCAAATCTCGATAACTTTCGATCATCTTACTGATGATGGCTTTGAGGTTCTTGTTGGTGTCTTTGACTGCACCATTGGTTTGAGGTCAGTAAGGAGAAGATTTTTGTCTCTGAATCCCATACTCGCTGACCACTTATGTGACTTTTGCCTAAAAATCCAACTCGTTATCTGACACTAACTCATGTGGGACCCCATATTGGCAGATAATGTTTTCATTGATGAATTGGACCACTTTCTTGGCATTCAGGACTGCGTATGACTCGGATTCGACCCATTTGGTGAACTAATCAATGGAAACAAGGATGAATTCATGACCGTTGGAAGACTTGGGTGTAGCTTTCCCTATGATGTCGACACCCCAGGTGGAGAACGGCCAGGGAGAAGTCATGTTGTATAACTCTCGCGAAAGCAGGTGTTGAAGGTTGGAAAATTGTTGGCATTTGAGGCATCTTTGGACATAGACGGTGAAATCATGGATCATGGTGGTCCATTAGTATTATTGACAGATGATCTTCTTGGAAAGCATTTGACCGTTCATATGGGGCCCGCATTCCCCGCTGTGGATTTTTTGCATTACCTTTTCAATGTTAGCCCCTGCGAAGCGGTGTAGATAGGTTCCATTGAAGATTCTCTTGAACAGTTATTTATGATAGATGATGTATTGGGCGAACAATCTTCGGAGGGTTGCCCAGTCTTTCTTGCTGGAACCCTCGGGATACCTAGCTTGCTTGAGGAGGCGCCATATGTCATAATACCAACAATTGGCTAGCTCGGGGTCTTCTTTGGTGATGAGCTGAATGTGGTAGCAATGGGTTGGTTTATCTTGTCTTTGAACTAGAAAGGGGGGTATTGTTATTCCTTCGGGCATGTCGACCATGGAGGTTAAGGTAGCAAGGGAATCAGCTAGGTTATTCATTGCTCGAGGTAGGTAATGGAAGGTGATATCTTAGAATTGGGGGGCTAGTTCTTCTATGTGTGCATGTAAGGGTTGGAGTTTTTCAACCTTGACCTTCCACTTGATGATGAGGGCAGAATCCCCATAAACATCTAGGCATTTAATACCTTTCTCGAGACCAATTTTGTGGCCTACCGTACATGCCTCGTATTCAGTCACGTTGTTGGTGTAGGGGAAATCTAACTTGATGGCAATGGGAGTGTGGGAGTCATTAGGGGTGATCAGAATTATCCCAATACCATATCCCTTTTGTTAGAAGTATGGTCAAAGAACATTTGACATCGAAGGTCGTCTTCGGAAGCACAAAGGATGTTATCATCTAAAAATTTGGAGATCCGGTAGTCAGTTTCTTCCATGGGGTAGTCAGCGAGGTAGTTAGATATGGCTCTTCCTTTAATGGATTTTGGCGTGACGTACATGATGTCAAACTCGTCTAGGAGCATCAACCGCTAGGCCATTCGGCTAGATAAGGCGGGCTTCTCAAGAAGGTACTTGATGGGGTCCATTCGGGATACAAGTTTGATAGGGAAGGCGAGTATATAGTGTCGCAACATTTGGATGACCCAAACAAGTGCGACACATGCCTTTTCCATAGTAGTGTTGTTGGCTTCGTACCCAGTCAATTTGCGACTGGAGTAATAGATAGATCTTTCTTTGCGGGAATCTTTAAGGTATTGGGATAGCAAATCCCCAGCTGAAGTGTCGGTTATGGTTAGGTATAGGGGTAAGGATAAATTGGGATATGGTGGTATGAGTACCGGAGGTTGCGTCTGATATTGTTTGATTCGGTCAAAGGCTTCTTGGCAATCCTCATTCCAAACCTTGGTTAAATCTTTTTAAAGGAGTTTGAAGATAGGTTCGCAGATGGAGGTTAGTTGGATGATGAACCGGCTGATGTATTGTAATTTTCCAAGGAAACCACGAACTTTTTTTTTTGTTCGTGGAGGTGGCATCTCAAGTATGGATTTTATCTTGGCAGGATCTTCTTCTATCCCTTTCTCACTGACCATAAATCCCAAGATTTTTCCTTTTGTAACGCCAAAGACACATTTATGTGGATTGAGTCTCATATGATATTGTCGCAATTGTTCGAAGAACTTTCGAAGAGAGGGAACATGACCTTTTCTATTCTTGGATTTGATAATCAAATCATCCACCTAGACCTTGACTTATTTATGAATTAGATCATGCAGGATGATTTTGGCATCCCTCTGGTAGGTAGCCCCATCATTCTTGAGACCAAATAGAATAACAGTGAATCAAAAGGTTCCCCATAGGGTGATGAGCGCGGTTTTTTCTTGGTGATCTGGGTGCATTTTGATTTGGTTATACCCAACAAAACTTTCGACGAATGACTTGAGAGCATGACTGGATTTGTTGTCCACGATCATGTCGATATTGGGTAGCGAGTAATCATCCTTCGAAGAGGCTCTGTTCAAGTCCCGGTAGTCTACACACATTCGAACTTTCCCTCCTGATTTTGGTACAGGCACTATGTTGGCTAGCCATGTGGGATATTCAATCACGCGAATGAAGCCCACGTTCAACTCTTTGACCACATTTTCTTTGACTTTGAGGGACCATTCGGTACGGAGCTTTCTCAACCTTTATTTAATAGTCTTTTAATATGGAAGAGTGGGGATCTCATGTTGAGCTATTTCTGGATCAATGTCGGGCATATCGTTATAGGACCACATGAAGACATCCACAAATTGTTTAAGTAATTCTTCGAGTTGGGCACGCTCATGCTCGTCAAGGGTAGCCCCTATCCTAATCTCGATCAACTGGCTACTAGAACCGAGGCTAACAATAGTAGTTTCTTCTTCATTAACTTGAACGCGATTACGTTGTTTATTATTAACCTTATTTAGACCAGTTAAGAATTGTTCATTTGTAAAATTATCATCATCAAAAGTTTTATTAGAATCCAACAGTTAATGTAAGACACATCAAGTTACTCAAAATTTTCATTTATTTCATTGATAGGAAAAACAGCATTGAGAACCTCATCAAAGGAGGTCTCGATTACATTTGAACAAGGATATACAACAGAAGAATAAATGGGGTAAACATTGGGGTTAGGTGGGATTTCAACAAGTAGAACCGGTGCAGCATGCCAGTTGAGGAGATGTGTATCAGTAGCTTTAATAAGGTAGGATGGATCCAGTGATGTAGTGCCTGAATGAACTATGCAGAGTGTCAGCCCTAGTGTATGTAAGTTGAAGGAATCTTTAGAGTCATTTCCCTCAGAATCTTCGGTATCTCTGATGAGCAGTTGTACACGGTGTTGGGAACTTTCGGCCCATGGGTAGCTGCCTTAGAAAAAGATCTCCATTCCAGGCTTCATCTTCTTGTCTGTATGGTCATACTAGGGTTCTGAAAATCCATAAAAGGGGAAGTCTTTGCCCTCTTTGATGAATCATCCATTCAAGGAGTCACCTGGGATAGTTTGGATGTAGTCTAATCTTCTCTTTGGTCGAGACTGGTGGATCATTCTGAGCTCTTGTTCTGACGGTTGATACCCCAAACCACAAGGAGGGAAAGACTTTTTCAGCACAATGGTCTTAAGTATCCCTTGCTATCTTTGCCCTAACCCCAGTCCGGGCACGAAGTGCATGTTTCAGAACATCTGAATCACATTAATGTTGCCATGAGGGTCGTATTCCAGACAAACCTTTCTCTGAAATCGTCCCCTGTTGGGAGTAGAAGTGGCTCAACTAGGAATCCTGATAGAAGCATATCATTTGACCCATGTTGTATCTAAAGGATTGGATTGCTGGTACTTGCACCCTCAGTATTATCGCCGTCGCCCAAAATGGTGATGACTCATCCATCAGTGAAGAACTTCAATTTCTGATGGAGCGAGGAAAACACACCCTTTATACTGTGGAGCTAAGGTCGTCTAAGAAACATGTTGAAACAAGTTGGGATGTCAATAACTTAGAATTCAACGATAGGGTTAATAAGGCCAACCCCTATTACAATTTTTATGGATCCCATCACCTCCTGACAGGCATTATCATAGGCATGTACATCAGCAGACGTTGGAGAGAGGTCACTTTCCTTCAGTCCTAAGCATTTGAAGTTTCTTAATGGGAAGACATTCAATGCGGATCCAGTATCGACTAGAGAGAGTGGTACGATTTTCCCCATAACTTCGACGGAAATGTTGAGTGCATGATTGTGGTTTAGCCCAATTCTGGATATTTCTTCTTCAAAAAAGGATATCATTTGCGTAGAGGTCAAGGATTTGACTAAATTTATCGCTTCCTTTGGTGTGGTAAAAGGAGGAACTGTGGGCCCAGTGAGAAACATGATCAAGGAATTTTTGTGCAGTTGGGAAGACATTAAAAGCCCCTATACAGTGATATTATCTTGAGTTTTCTTCAGTTGAACGAGGATCTTTCTTTCCTCGAGGGTCATTTATGGCGTAGGCAGGTTTTCAAAGCCCTTCCCTTTGTCATTGGCTGGTAGTGAGCTTGGTATCTGGTAATGCCTCCCTGATCTGGTCATGTGATTTACTGAAGAAGGGAAGAATATGAAACCCGTTTCTTCATCGATCTCGGGTTGTTTTATTTCTCTGAGGAGTTCTTCAAATGATATCATACCACACATGTCGGTTACCGGGCTAATTTTATCTAAAGCTTTCTCTTCATTCGAATCTTTAAATTCCTTCCCGTATCTGGTGGCAGCAATTCTATTTTTCCATGTAAAGTCAATGCATTCCACAACTTCAATGGATTTTTCATACAGGTCTTCCCATTCTACGGGGAGATGTGAGGGTGAAGGGACCAAGCACCCTTGTAGCTTCAGAGTATCAAGTAATTCGATCATACTACAAATATTGTTGGTTTGCCTAAATAATTCTACCATGATCAGGACAACTTCATCTAGGATGACTTCATCGATTGGTACTACCCAACTGTCGGACTCTCAGGCCCATTTTCGTGCTTCTAAGAATAGCGTACTGAACCTCTAGTAATCAATGATCATTTTTGAGGGAAATTTTAGCCCAAACTCTAAGAGTTGGTTTAACGCTTCTGATAATTCCATACTTCCATTTTTGGAACGAGTACGAACAACGATGCATGCTCTGGTGAGGAGTGACAGTGCCTGATCAGCGAGGCTAACAGGGTGTAGGAGGAAATATGGGCAAGCTTGGAGAGTTTTGGGAGAGTGTATGGGTTTGATTTGAGTTGAGGAATCAAATTCTAGGTTCTCTTCTAGGAAGATGGCATTGACATGATTTGGGAGTGGGTTGGGGGTAGCGTTTGGCTTAGGATTGGTAGTTGGGGAAATGGTACCCCGGTCAATTAGACCATGGATTATGTTTTGAAGGTGAAAACATTGGTCAGTGGTATGGCTAGCGGTTTGGTGAAAGGCGCAATGGGCATTTGCCTTGAAGTTTCTTGGGAGTGGATTTGGTAATGGATGGGGATCCAAGGGTTTGATAAGGTTTCTGCTTAATAGGGCCTGATAAAATTTGGAGAGGGGAGAATAGAGCTTGATGTATTCCTTTCGGACTGGGACAGGGAGGCTTTCTGCTTCCCACGAGGTGGTTGGTTGAGAGATTTTTTTTATGGTTGAGACTGCAGCACTGACAGGTTTGTCATGTTTTCTAGGGGTGAACTGTCCGGACACTTTATTTGGTTCAACTTCTATTTTAGCAAGACCTTCCTCGATTTCTACTCCTTCTTTTATGAGATCTCGGAAGTGGGGATAGTATTTTCCTCCTATTCTTGCTCGGATATGGGGTAAGAAGTTCTTCTTCACTATGTTGAATTGTTCTTCCTTGGATGGACGATTGGTCATGGTGGTTGATTTTTCCCTCCATCGAGTTATGAAGTTACTGACTGATTCCCCAAATTTTTGTTTGAGCAGTTCTAAATCACGACGGGTGACCTCAATCTCTTCATTGTATTTGTACTGCGAAATGAATTCTTGAGCTACATCCTCCTAGCTAAGGATTTTGGACTCCTTAAGATACAAAAACCATCGGAGGGCGCGATCCTTCAAAGTTTGCTGAAACAATTGATCCATCACTTTTTCAGAAGCCCCTAGGAGAGTCATAGAATGGTGATAACTGCGAAGATGAACAATCGGGGGTCCACTTCCTCTGAATTTCTCGATATTTATCATTTTAAACTTCTCGAGTAACCTCGCCTTAGGATAAGGAGACATGTGGGTGTAGTCCATGTAATTTCTAGATATTCTGACTTGGTCGAACTTCTTAGTTAGCATCATGAGATCTTCTCTGACCTTATTCATCTCTTCCTCTTTTGGATCAATGATCATAGGCAAGTTAGCCCCAGGCTGGGAAATGTTTGGAAAAGGAAGCTGAGCAGGTGGCCTATTAGCAGGAGGGGCACGTGGAGCGTGATAATACTCTTTGGGAACCCAAATAGGCTTAGGTGGACCCATAATGCGAGGGAATAGGGCCTCTAGCTCTTGAGGAGAAGGAACTTGGTTTCGTTGCATCTCTTGAACCTCATTCTGGAGGTTGTCAATCTTGGACACGAGCGGAGCTAAGATTGCCGTCAGATTTGGCTACACAACTGGTACTTGATCTGTGTTCTCCATGCAGAAGTAGCAGGGGAACATACGGAACTTCAGGGTGATTTGACTGAAGACCGCATGTAATAAGGAGCCAGGCCAAGGGTGTAAGATCGACCTGAGAAGGCGTAAAATGGGATTTATTTTTGACAAAAAAGGATGAAAATATTTTTGACATTTTTTATTTTTGAGATTGAAAGACAAAATATTTTTGGATTTTTGATAAATAAAGGAGAAATATTTTTTAATTTTTGATAATGAAGAGGGAAATATTTTTAGGAGACAAGTCTCAGCATGATTATTATAATTATTATGTTCTCACTTGTATTAAATTTCCCAAAATGCAAAAATGAAATGCTGGACGGGGCCCGAGCTTGTAAAATTTGGGTTTGTAACATATGCAAAGCTATGGTTGGACTTGTAACCAAGCTAACGGGCAGGGTCCCTTTAAAAATGCATGAAATTTTTAGGCCGCAGGCCGACCAGGAATTTCGACTGAGTTTCAGGTCAAAACTGGCAATCTAACATGTGTTTCCTAGGACTGACACCTATATGTGGGTATGCAATTTGTTGGGTGAATCGGAAAGGGTTACCCCCTTTGGCGTGGCTTCCTGGATATACGTCTTGATTTTAAGGGCAAACGGTATTTATGGACAATCCATTTGATATACCTGAGTGTACGTGTATTACCTCATTATATACCTCGCGGGGACGATACATGTGAGAGAAAATTCGATATACTCGGTGTACGTGAATGAGTTCCCTATGATATACCTCCCGTCATGATTTCGATCAAGCGGTACAATGCGGGGGAACCGTTTGATATATATCGAAGGTACTTAGCCAATGGAATGTGAGAGTCATATCGCTTAGGCTAACTGCGCCCTTCCGGACCAGCGCCCATCACGAAGTGACCCTCTAGTCACCGGACAAAATTTGGTCAATAGCAATGCTCTTTGCTGATGTCGTGTGAATCATGCATGATTCTCTTATTAGTACCTTATGATGAGAGTATCATTATTGATTATGCCAGACGGGGAGGAAAGTGCAAGTACCAATGGTATAACAAGTATGGATGGATGATGCGTGCAACATGTGGATATATGTGATGTTAGGTGCACGTGGTGCATAGTGTATATGGAGAATCTCCTACAAGTGCGTGAATAGATGGATAAGCATAAGGTACACATGAAGAGGGGAACAAGTAAAATAGGGGAATAAATAAGAAAATAAAATGATAAGCACCCAAAAGTGTAAAATTTATTCCCCGAATATATGCATTTTAGTCACTTGTTTTGATTAAAATTTGCCCTATGTTCGTATTTATCTACGTTGCAAGTCAATCAACAGTCGCGGTGTCAAATTATGCTAAATCGACGTATTTGCGAGGTTAAAAGCGTGCATCGAAGAAATCAAAGGAGACCGCGAAGTTTGAGTCCACATTGAGCTTGCCCAGAAGAGTTCTGATGTTCCAAACCAAATCTAAGCCTAGACCGAGCCCAGTACATCACTTGAGCCTGTGTGGGTTGAGTTTGTACCTTTTTAGATTTTCTTAGATTTTTATTTTGAGTCGTTTTATTTTTAGGATTTATTTTAGATTTATTTAGGATTTTTAGAATTTATTTGGATATTTTATTTTTATTAGTGTATTTTTATTTTTATTTCATAATTTTTTATTGGTTTTTAGTTTTCATTTTATTCTATTTTATTAGGATTAGTTTTTAGGATTTCATTTAGTTTTTTTTATTTTACATTTTTAGTATAGTTTAATAGATTTTTATTTTATTTTTATTTCTTTTTAATTTCATTTTTTTATTTGAGTCTTTATTTTATTTTTAGATTTTTAGTTTAGTTAGTTTTATATTTTTTTTAATTGTGTTATTTTTAGGGGTACAAATTAAACACACCCTAAATAACCCCAAACTTAAACACACACATATATCCTACACCCATACACTCATATACACACTAATACAACCCACTCACACCCTAAACCCCTACACCTAAACACACTCAAACACATCCCTCACTCACACCATAATTACCATACACATACACACACCTAACCACCCCCTCCATCATCCTCACCCTTACCATTTCACCCTACACCCTCACACACTTTAAAACCCCCCACTCCATATTCTTCACAAACTCAACCGATTCTCTATCCTCCATTACACCAAATCCACTTCTATTCCCCTATCTTCTACCTCCATTATCATCACACAAAACTCCAACCCCATCTCCTCTCACCCAAAACTCCATTAACCTATCCACCATGCCCACCTCATCACCACCACTATACCAAATATCCCCAAATGGGTTTAACCCGATTTACCACCCTTAAACCAGATTCCATCTGATTTCAACCCAACAAAATCGAGACCCTTGCCGCACAGGTACCCTGAAATCGTGCCAAACCCGGTAGGAATCATAAAAGGAAAAAAAACGGTTGAACTACCTCCTAAACCCGAGTTTAACCTTCTCTGCCCCGACACCATGGCCAACCCGCTACCAAACCATTAACCCGAACCTTCCCACCTGCCATGGTCATTCCTGACCTCACCTATAAACCCAATCCAACCATATCGCCCCAAAATCGGTCCAATCCAAACCCATAAGCAAAGAAAGATAAAACCAACTCTTTAGAACCAACTAAAAGAAATCCTTACAAAATCTCTCATCTACAAACAAAACTTCGTGGGTTACATTATAAAATAGATGGAAGACTCTCATAAATACAAAAAAAGGGAGACGCGTAGAGAGAGAGCAACTGTGTATATTATGTATAGTTTAGGGTCATGAAAAAAAATTCAGAAAAATACAAAAAAAATAGTTTAGCTTTAGAATAATTTTTAGGGTTAGTTTTTAGTCTTCTTTTTGTAATCAAGTGCTGAAATTGTGAAGAAGTTGGACGCATGTCAAGGCGCATTTCAAGACAAATTTGTAAAAAAAATTGCGTATTGTATTTCTACATTCTCTTTTCAATTTATTTCCTTCTTGACATATTATTTATTGGTATTTATGCATAATGAGAATGTTTGGCTAAACACACCGTTCAAGGGGTGGGATGCACTGTGAATGATGTTAGTTTAATTAATCAATTTCATTAATTCTATAATTCTAGGAAAATTATTTTTAACCTTCACCAATTAATTTATCTAATGAGTGTTAGTAAATTAATTGAACAAATTAATATTTGAATTTAGGAATCGAACTAGAGATAGGTTTTTCCGATATTTGAATATTAAATCGGTATTGAAATTTGAGCATTGATATTGTTTTCTTTAAATTGATACTAGCGGGTAATTTTTTGAAAATAATATGATTCTTAACTTTTCATTGTGTGACGTTTTTAAATTAATTTTTTGAAAAAGATTTTATTAAATTTATAATTTTAACGAGAGTTAGATTATTGATTTAATATTATCTCAAAATATTTCACATTAATAAGTTGAGAAATTAAAATAATTGAAAATGTAGTGTAATCCCATCTCTTAACCTTCTCACATATTTCATGCTGGATTGCACATTCGTTTTCCGTTATTTAGTCATAATTATAATTTTAGCATTAGTTAACTTTTCCTTTGAAATTGTTTTAAAAATTAAAAAAATATATATTTTAATTAAAAAAAATAGAATTGCACGTTTTCACATTAATTTTTTCACCTTGAAAGTTGGATTGATACCCCTACTTATCGCAATACGAGTTGTTTTTAGACAAGTTTTGTAGGTACTCAAGGGAATTTTGAGAGTGGCTTTTGAACATAACGATCATATATCGTACGTAAAAAATCTCTTATCATAAAACACCCATGTAAATAGAGTATAGCCCTCAAAATAATCCCCAACAGAGTCTCCATTGTGGCCATCCCCGATCCCCGCGGTGGGAGGTATGAAGAAGAGGGTATATTCATGTCGAGAGGATCTTGGTCCTGCGCACCTCTCTTGAGAGCACTTCGGCTGGCGTCGGTGATGAGGTGAAAAATGTAGAGAGATGGAGTCGCCAGTCTATTTTACTCAAAATAGACAAAAGAAAAGGGAGCCATCCCGAAGGACAGCATCCAAAGGCATACTAATACATACGAAACCAAAATGATTCGAAAAGGGTCCGGAGGCTAAGTTATGGAATGGGAACGTGTTAGGAACCCATTCTACCCTTGCGGTCTCTAATGGATTGTTTCTATTTTCCAATATTTCCCCGTGACATGTGTGCATGTGTATATGTAGTGGAGATAGGAATCATCGACTTGTATCATGAAAGAGATAAAGCGAGTCATCCGTAGGAATGTTCCTAAAAAATAATATTAGAAAATAGGATTTATGCGATTATCCTAGCGTTGATCATCATAATGGAACGATAACACATACGGAATAATACGCCACTAAGAACAAATATATGTATATGTAAACATATATATTTTAGTAGAATTATGTTAAAGGATATAGAAAAATAAAAAAATGGGAGAAAAGTAGTAATAGGACTCAAGTCTCGGGTTTTACCCCGAGACGCCTACGTAGGCTATAGAGGCATCAAAGTCCAGGTAGTACGTATGCAAAACGAGGGGTGGGATTTATCCCATAAATCCAACCGGGGACTTATTTTATGTGTGTGTGTGTGTAAAAGGTGTTTTAGTTGTGAGAAAAGTGTGAGAGAAGTGCGATAATTCCCGTTTGGAATTTATGAGCAAACCCTTTTTTTCTTATTTTTTTGGGTTTTATTTATATGAAAATAAGATATGTGTAATAATACTAAATAAAAAGTATATTAGGATATGTGAGATAGAACAAAAGTGCTAAGTAATAAAATAAGTTAATGCGAATTTAGAAGAATTTGAAGAGAGAGTGGAGAAAGTTAAACCTTCTTGAAGATCTTGAGCTGGATCTTGGATGTTAAAGAGCAGCCCTTGCACTTGGGTGATGATGGAGGGTAGTTAATTCACCAAGTTTGATGAAAAATATGATGAAAGGTGAAGGTTGGAAAGGGATTTGGATGTGGAAATCACGCTGACTTCGAGAGAGGTTTTCTGAGTTCGCTGAGATTGATGGATTTCAGATATTGTGTCTTTCAATGAGGTCAGACCCTCCTTTTTATAGGCCCAGGGCATTGCCGATCAGCATAGTCTTGGCCCTGCCAATCGGAGGTGTTTTTAGGCACACTACCGATAGGCGGGTTTGGAACTTTCCGTTTGGCAGTCTCTTTCAAGTTCCTTCGAAAAATCAGTCGTAGAGCACAAATCGTTGATCCGAATCTCTCACGGGGTGAACCGTTGGAAAGGTACTTCAGATACCTTCAAAAGTATTTGGACTGCTCCCAGGTCCGGGTGTTAGCTTTGGGTCAACTGTGGCTAGGAACATTCATCGATCCTTTGGTTGATTATTTATCGAACGCAAATGGATCATTCGTCTGCATGGTAAGTCAGAATCACGCACGGGGTGGACCATTGGAAAGGTTAGGAGATGCAATTCGACACTCTAAAGAGTTTGACTCGGTTTGGGAAGTTAACTTCGGTCAAATGGGGCCTGGAAGTGTTCGGTGACTGTTTAGAGTAAACTGGATCATTCGTCCGCACCGTAAGTCAGAATTGGGCCCGGAGCAGACCGTTGGGAAGATGTTTCAGCACCCTTTGAAGATTCATTCATCCTCGCTCGAGATAAAGAGTTTATTTTTGTCAAATGGAGCCTGAGAGCATTCGGTGGCCTCTTGATCAAGTTTCTGGGGAAAACGGGTCATTCGTCCGTATCGTAAGTCAGAATTGCGCATGGGGCAGACCGTTGGAAAGGGGTTTCAGTGCCCTTTGAAAATTTAATCAGTCTCAGTCAATCTTAAGAGTTTGACTTTTGGTCAAATGGAGCCTGGGAGTCCCCGATAGCCTCTAGGTCAGTACTCGGGGTATGAATTAGGTTTGTTCTAAAAAAAGGGTGACTTATTAACTAGGTCAAGAAGACCACCCTCCACTCCAATAAACCCGACTAACAAAGAGAAAAGTCCATTCGAAGATGCTATTATACCCATTCCTCAGGAAAATAAAAAAATCTAAAATCAACTTCATCGGACATCAACTAACATCACCATATGGGAGATGTTATATACATCTCGAGAACACCAAGTTTCCCTCGTTCTTATGTTGTCTTAAGTTTCTTTAACACAAGACTTGGCTCAAGTTTAGATGTCATCCACCATCGGGTCCATTATCATGAAACAACACATCAGCTTATTTAATGAGGACCTGCCTATGTAAGGCCATAATGATCAGTTTACCCCATAGGGGCTTTACCCTAATCATTACATATGAAAGTCAAGATTTTATTCGATACAGAGGCAATAACGATCCAAGGGGTAATGATGGGCTACAGTTACCAATGCTAGCACCATTCCACTCCCGAATACCCACCATAACATCATTGACAAATCCCTCAATATATTTTGAGTCGTCCCCCTTATTCATATGATAGAGTAAGAGTTGGTTATTCACAATGTACGCCCCCGAATCATCCATAAAATGGGGTACGTACCTAGATTCAAATTTGGAAAGAATCAACAAGAAACCCTTAAAGCCATCACATCCATAGAACATAAGGGAAAGATCGATATTGGGTATACTCCCAATAGTATGTCTCCAACCCCAGGTCCTGAAACCCCCCATCAATAGTGGAACAGTCATTTTCGTATCCAAGGAAAGGATTCCCCTATCACGGACTCCCCAAATCATAGTAGGGAGAAATAATGAAATCCTTACAACACGTGATGGATATCCTCTACGAGGAGGGACTGTATGTGTGAAAATTGGAGTGGTTCAATTATACGAAAATATCATAAATTTGGCCACACACACAGAAAACCAAATTTTATTTAGTCTAAATTTTATCTTGATTAATTAGGTCAACCTAAACATACAAGATATGGAAATAAATCGAAACAAAAAATCAGAACATAAATTAGAAAATACGATATGAGGAAAAATCACTTTTGGGCAAAACCTATATTTCAGTACTTTTACAACTAGGTATTACAAAACTGAAAAAGACATACTTGCAAAACTTAGACTCTGCTAAGCAACACAGTTGCGTCTTCAATCCTTATTATGGATAGACAAAGATGAAGATCTAGGAATGCTCCACAACAAGATCCACTAGCCTCGGTGTCCATGGATCAGCCTTAGGAAACAGTATTCCGATCTTTAGTAGTGGAGAATCAACTCCATAAGGTTTTGAATAATATATTTGTTCTTCTAGGATTTGATAAAATGCCCAAAATATCATCCAAGGGGTTTGGATTGAAAAATAAAACATTTAAAAAAAATTAGGGTTTGGAGACCTTTTGGATATGTATGGTAAAGTGTTTTGGGCAAAAGTTTTATGTAAAACTAATCCTGAGACCCCTTTATACATAAAACATAATTTTTGAGATGGCACACAATTTTGAGAAATCTCATTCGAACAAAAAAAGGACTTTATTGGAACAAAAATGGCAACTCTTTCGAACTAAATTAAAACTCGTTTAAACAAACAACCAATCTTGGTCGAACCAAATCCAAATGAGCTTTGAACGATACTTGCTCCACGAACAAAAAAAATGTCATTTCGTGTTCATTTGAAGAAATTGTCAATCTCTTTCCAACGAAGACTTAAAGTCATCCAAAGGACTTATAAAATAAAAATATTTTTTCTTCAAAAATAATTTTAAAACCTGGCCTCGAACATTATATTAAAATGTTTATGCATAATCAAAACCAAGTACCATCTTCGATGATTGAAGTGACGATCTCAACTCTTTCCATCTTCAATTAATGCATACGGTCACTAATTTGTCTTCAATTTAAGCTCTTGAGAATGTACGTGATGATGAAGGTCTAATGAAATATGCCAAACAAAAACAATGAAGATCAATTGTAAATCTTGCTCTTACAAATCTCCTCCTTTGGCAATTTCGATACAAAATGCAAAAAACAAAAAAAGTATTAAACCTAAAGATAAGTTCAGCTGATGAACCTCTCAACCTAGAAAAAAAGATACATGTGAGATTTTTATCAAATTAAAATATTCATCATATAGTCCAAGAAATCATCAAGGAGAAAAAATCCTAGATACATGAAGCAAAAGAAATACTGTGACGCATGGGGTTTAAACAAAACACAAACCCCGCTAAATATATTCTTCCCTTTTTTGTCCATAATAGACACAGGGATAGAAGTCAATCATGAAAAGTTAGCATAATTATAATACAAATATGAAATATCATCACGAAGAATAAATAATAAAGAATATGCAATGAAACTTCGACAAAGCAACAAACTATTTTTGAAAATATTTTGAAATTTTTGAGTATATAAATATATATATATATATAAGTATAAATACAAATAGTCACACCACGGAGTACCACAAAAATATCTGAATCATGGAAACGGAATGTAATTATGTGAACTTAATGCATGGAAATTCAACAAAGGCATACGTATAGAAGGTTCATGAAGTCAAAGAGGCACTCCTAAAGAAATTACGTAATTCAACCTTTGGTGTGAAATTGTTGAACGAAATGAAATTGACTTAACTCATAAAAAATGTTATGAATTCTAATGTTTCTAAAATCAATAGCACCAAACTATTTAATATTTTTTAAGGAAGTTTCTAGTACAACCCCTTTGATCTCCAACTTATAACACCCTCAAAATCTCACATTTTAAGCATAAACTTTCAAAAAATTTAGAGGAATCATATTGATCATGTTAATAAAGCATCAATGAAACAAAACAAAAATTGGCCTTGGAACTTTTGTTTTTATATGTCGAAATCATCTTTTAGTCTCTTGCCAATGGAGGCTTTTAACGCAAAGAAGGTTGCTTCTTTCGTATCCCCTTTCCATTGCTTAAACAAAAAAAAAACAAATTCATTGGGAAAACATCTGGGGAGTTGTTTGTACATGCACAATTAGTTCCCAGTATATTTGGTTAATTATTTGGCCCGATTGAGTTGAGAACAACCTATTTGACATATGACAAGAAATCCCAATATTCAAAAGTTTGCGCATGTGTGCAATAAACGCGATACAAAGACTTTATTATGAAGGAAGCAAACATCAAAGAACAACACAATGCTAAACATGCATTTCTAAGCACACAAAAGAAATTAAGCCAAGTCAAAGAACACCGTGGGTAATTCACATGAATGGATGGAATGTAACTGTGATTCGAACATCTAAAATACGCATCCATATACGATGTAAACAAATACAAAAATATTTTTGACTTTTTAAATTTTTTTATTAAAAATAAAATATTTTTAAATTTTTTTAAAACTTTTTCTAAAAGAAATGAAAATGTTTTTAGATTTTTCAAAATATAAAGATAAGAATACAATCTAATAATAGGGACACAAGATCTCAATATGATAGTCACCCTATACTATAAACAAGTCTTAACCTCAATCATTAGTCCAGAAGGTGATCCCAAAAGGAGTGGACATCCTCTTAAATTCGTCCATAAAACATTCAAAAGTCTTGACTAAAAACACAACTTACTCTCAAAGACGAGCAAAGTTTCTATGGCGATGTGTGGGAGAAACTCTTCCTATCTTAAAACAAAACTCCCTTAGGTGAGAACTTTGTTTGCAATGTGTAAAAACATAGATTGCTTTGGGTAAATGTTTGTTAAAGCTCCTAGGCGGAGTTGTCCTTGGCGGGATAGCTTGAGGACCATAAGGATCCATCACAAACTTGGCAACTAGTTCGGGTGTGGTATTAGAAGTGGATGCACGATCGCAACCTACGCCTCTCCTCTCTTTAAAATCTAATGCGGAACCTAGAAACATCTTTCCAACCTTCTTAGATGGGTCTCCTAGAGTTGATTTGACCTCTCGGGATCATTTTGAGATCTTTCCTGAGTTGGGAAACATTGGCTTTAAGGTTCTCATGGGTCTCCAATAATTCTTGAAGATCTCTCGTAAGACTAGCCACTTTTTTAGTTAAATCTTTATTTTCCCTTACCACCCACGTAAGTTCCTCACTCAAAGAGATTCTCACCGAGATCTTGTTTTCTCTCAAAATTTTCAACTCCTTCTTTAAAGTCAATACCCTAAGAGTCAAATTTTTACTTTACCTTCTGGTTTTTAAAGACTCGAAGTAAAGTTCAGAGTATGTGCATTGGATACTTCGTTCTCCCCAACTTAAATATTCACCATCACTCATATCATTACCTTCACACTCTCCATAATGGTTAGACACATTGTCGAGGCTATCACTTTTAGAAGTTACCTTATTAGCGCAAGACATACTAGTAGTGATAACATTAATAGCCATGAATGCATATAAATTAGGTAGATATAGTGATTCATCCCTGGTTGCCATCGACTCAACATCACTATCGTTTAGAGTGGTATAATATGCAACTTTTCTTTTGCCTTATCTCTTAAGCCTAGTGGGACAATCGTGGGCTTTGTGACCTTTCCCCTCAAACTCATAACATCTCTGTGATTCAAATTTCCTACGGTACTTACCTATATCTCTCTTGTAAGAATCGAGAATTTTCAAACCTTAAAATGACCTACGACCTCGGTTTAAACCCTCGTAAGATGAGTAAAATCAAAATTCTTCGCAAGAAAAAAGGAACTATGTTTAAAACCCTCTAACTTTTCTATTAACTTCAACCCTTGAAGTTTTAGTTTGTTGCAACAGAGTCCCTAAAATTTTCAAAATGAACTAAATTAAATATATTAAACCTCTAAACCTCAACCTTATATCAAATTAAACAATTATACCTTAACTATCTTGAAATTATAGTGTCAACCCTGGAAACGTTTTGAAATTACAAAAATTCTCGTAAACTTTTCAAAAAGTGTACTTTTTTGGACCTAAATGCAATTATATCTAAGATTAAGGACTTAAATTAAAACCTTAGTAAATTTTATTCTTACTACGGTCCACACACACACCCACATCAGTAAAAAAGATAAAAAACTACATGGTAACACATGGTAAACCTTAGGAACCCATGTGCCCTCATTTGAACCAAACTCAAAGGTCAGCCTAAATGAATTTAGATCCACCTCCTTTTTACTCCAATCAACTCCTCACTCAAAGTAGTATAAATACCATAGGTCCTAAGAAATAGAAACTCATCCCACAATTCACTTCAAAAGTTTGAATTTTCTCTCAATTCTGGTAACTCAACATTTTATGCTTTAATTTCAATTCTTTCAATTCTAGTAGTTTTCTTCATAGTTAATATAGTTAGAACATTCATAATATGCAATCTTTGATGTGTAAAATGCCTAGAATAGAGAAAATCAGTAGGAACACCATTAAAGCTTGAGCTTTAATGGTAAAATCCATTATAGTAACCAAAACTCTGATTTAAAGACATGAATATACTAATATAACCTCTGTATGTTGAGTGTAATGGTGAAACACCATGAATCTTCATATAGAAGGCTAATCGATCGAAAGTATTTTCAAACCTCAAACCTGTAAATCCAAAATTATCGACCTAAAGTCCATCAAAATCATTGAAACCAAAACTAAATTACTCTCACAGATAGTAGAATCCAAACCCAATTCATAAGATACCCTGACATACTCTGTAAATCCATGAATTTTAAGTCAAAATTTCATGAAAACACACAGTTTTGAAAGTCGAGTTATGCTGAGATTCGAACCATGAAGATTATATATTTTGAATATTTATGAAAATAAGGTTAAGTTAGTTAAGAAATCATCTCAAATGGTATAAAAACGAAGGTGAAAACGTCGATCAAAGTTTTAAACCCTAGAAAGTCAAAATCGAGAGTTATAAGATGAAGACTTTGGCCAAAAACTTTGACAACGCACGTGAGAGCGTGTGACCAATCAAAAAATTCTGATTTTTTTCCCAAAAATTTTATTTCATTTTTTTGATCAAAATGGTATAAGATAAGACCATGTTTGGATATTTCTATATCAAGTTATGTAAAAATGAGATTTTTACTTAAAGAAATTTATTTCAAATTACAAATCAACCCCTAGCAACTTTTCCAACTTTGGAATTTGCACCCTAAACTTAGCCCCTACTTACATCAAACTATTTTAAGACAAAAACTCTCTTGCACCAAAGTTAAAAAAATGAGCATAAGGTCCCTATTTTAAAGCCCCATGATAATTACACATAAGCCCCCCAAAATTTGTTAAAGATAGTTTTAAGTACAAAACTGATTGATTAAACCCTGATACTCCTATGCCACACATTTTATAACAAAAAATCAAGTCCAAAATCTTCTGAATACTCCAATGTGATAGAAAGTCAACTGAATACCAAGAAAGTAGTTTTTTCCTACCTTTTCAATATTATACTTCGCGTATTTGAAATACTACTATTGATATCACTCAGTGATAGCCACATTGACTCTGAGTATGTGTATATTATTATATTGCCATACTCTGTATTTTATTAACCATCATTAGTATTTGAGTTATCACCAGTATTTAATTTTAGAATCATATTTAAACCCTTCTCACCGTGATCATGTGCCATATTGAT
This sequence comes from Sambucus nigra, assembly GCA_949130495.1. Lineage (NCBI taxonomy): Eukaryota > Viridiplantae > Streptophyta > Magnoliopsida > Dipsacales > Adoxaceae > Sambucus > Sambucus nigra. The sequence goes on along the minus strand of OX422207.1, from coordinate 635,021,109 downwards.
TCAGTTTGCCCCTCCACTTTTGTGTTGTATTTTATTATAATATTCAGTATAAATGTCACACCCCAAACCCAATATCTATACTAATCATTTGTTACTAGAACAATTGGATCATAATCTTGAGCCCATTGGAAATTTAATTCATGTATCAATATGTTTCTGCATAATGAACATAATATTGTTCTTGTACCATAACGAAGTCAACATCAGAGTCATAATTAGAGATTACACAATACTATGACTAACTATGATCAACTCAATCCCTGCTAAGTCAATATATTCAATGTGTGAGTATATTAAGATCTTCACTGTGACAATGATAAAATCCCCATATTTAAACCCCATCTCTTCTAACGGTGCAACTCTCAAAGTTACCGGTTATATAGTACCCTAGCTGGCAACGTACAAACCTGAAATTGTTAAAATATAAACCGTAAGCATTAATCTTAGTGAGGTACTCCTTCCTTGCAATGGAATGCCAATTCTATATGGAATATGTGGATATAAAATTCGAACAATCCTGCCTATTGGCAATAAAAAATCCTGGATTATAGGATCCAAATAATTCTACCAATTAGAAATAACAAATCCTGGATCATAAAAACCAAACAATCCTGAATACCAAAGTATTCAAACAAATCCTGCTCTTAGAGCTATATTCATACATTTTTATATATGAAATAATAATTACACTCACCTTGGAAATTTAACAAGCTTTACCTTTTCCGTTATCTGTCTCTTGTTCAGTCGGTTCTTCTTCTCTTCCTATCATTATTATAATATTAATATCAACATAAGAATTTTAATAATTCAAAGAACAACTTCAATATAACTCAATTCATACGCATCATATGAATCAATTCAAATCATTCATCATAAATGAAGTCCCATCTAGACTCAGGTAATGACATTTAACATATTCAAATTACAGCCCAAACCTACTTTAATTCTTCTTGGTAATCCAATCCTTATCATATTAGGTTTTTGTAATACCCCGTAATATTATTGATTTTTATTTAAGGGATTAATTGAATTAAATGAAAATTAATTGGGAATTAATCCGGATATAAATACTAGAGATATGTGAGTTAGTATTTGATTATGATATTAAAATTGAAAATTTCATGAGTATTGAAAATATTTAAATTGTCACGAGGCAGAAATGCGATAATTTGGGAAACTTAGTTGGGACGCGCGCGTCAGTCACGTCAGGAATGGAATTATTTAAATTAAAAAGTGAATTAAATTTTTATCAACCAAATGGTCATTTTGAGTGCGCCAACGTGTCCAGAAGGGTCAAAATAGTCAGAAAACACTAGCCGGGGGTTTAGTTTGGGTCCCGGGGCATCTTTAGGCCAAACCGGCAACTTAGAAGGATATTTTGGTAATTTTAAAAATAAGGGAATTAAAACCCACGAAAATTAGAGTTTATATTTATATTTTTAAAGGGGTCAATAAGTCCATTACCAGCCAAAAATATTAGGAGTGGGCTACGGGAGTTAGAGAGGAGTTACCATAGGGTTCCAAACAAAAAACACTCACCACCATCAAATTGGAAAGGATTTGTGACCGGAAAAAGGAGAGAATAAACCTTGAATCATCGACAACGCATCTGAAGAAGAAATCTAAGGCAAGTGATTTGATATTTTTACGTGCATTGAATATTTCTTCCATGTTAGTGTAGGAACTGTTTTGTCTTGAAAGTTTTGAGGAAAACTAATGAAATTGTTGTAAAAACTCTAAAGTTGGGTTAGGAATTGCATGTAGAATGGTTATGGACGAATTTGGTATTCGAAGACTTAACTTTGATGATTTAAAAATGGATTTATGATGAGTAATTTGGCATAATAAAATTTTGGGTTCATGTTCATAGGGTTTGGGGTAAAATTTGGGGATTAATGATAATTACATGTTGTTTAGGAGGATTTGACCCCAAAAATATGTTAAGAAACGACCTAAGAGGATTTAGAGAAGTTTAAGAACATTAAAATTCTATTGGGATGATCTTAGGATGAGTTTAGAGAAGAGAAAAATTGAGAAAAATGAACTTGGAATTTTTAGGGCGTATTCTGCCATCTCGTTAAAAGACCTGCCCAGGTCATTCGAACGACCTCGTTCGAACGAGACTTCTAACGAGATGACAGTACCCATTCTAAAGAGTTGGTAGTTCATTCGAATCCATTCGTTTGATCGGCCTCGTTCGAACAACCTCGTTCGAACGAGATTTCTAACATGTTGACAGAATGCCTTTTTAGGCCTGATTTTATTTAAAACTTCCAGAAGACTTATATAATTGAGTGTAATCCTTCCCTTGTTGATTTATGGATATAGTTTTGAGATTGGAAGTACGTCGAGGATTAAAACTTAGAGTTTTGTAGTAAACTTGATGATGTTTATGGGTTATGATATAAATATCTAAAACTTCGACGTGAGGAGAGTTGATAACTTTAATATATATAAATCGGGGACTTGTAAAAGTGTAACATTAAATGACGGTATAAGAATGAGAAATATACCTCTATTAATATTATGGGATACCGAAGATGTGTGAATGCTTGGTATATCTAGTTGTTTGTGTATAACATACCTACCATACTTGCTATCACGGGAGGTCGGTGTTCGATCAGGGCCATCTAATCTTTGTGTGCCTACGGGGGGATTTAGATTGGTACCTCAAGGACATAGGTCAGAGAAGGACTTATTTAGAAGTTAATAAGTTTGCAAATCATGGGAGCATAGGTATGTGCGAGACCCATGTGATGTGAACTATGTTCGCCTCCATTTTGTGTGATTGTTGTTTATTGAAAACGGTTCCTGAGAGATTCGGAATACGTGGTCCTTATGTACGTGATGTACCGGGATTGGATAGCAGAGTATGTGTGCACCGTAGCTTAGACTCGGGGTGCCAGTATTGTATATTAATGATGAGAATAATATACTGCTAATTGAAATGAATTGTCATGAATAAATGAAAGTGTGAAAAATAGTAATATTTTAGTAGAGTTAAAAATGGAAATCGCTCGTGACTAGGATTACTAATATTGGGAACTAAGAAGAAAAGTAAAACTCTCTATTTATATTAAGGTGCCGGTTAATAAATCGTGAATCGTATAGTAATGTTAGATTGTGTATTGGACTAGTTAGATATGACAATATCTATAACAGGTACGGGTACTATAGGAGTGCACAATTAGTTGAGAGGTGAGGAACTCATGTGAGTGCATGCACAATCATGTACTTTATATTCACTATTTAATTAGATTAAACCACTTGTTGTATTTTAAAATGTTTTCACAATCGGGCTCTGACCCTTTTGCTTTCAAATCTATTTTTGTAAAAACCTTTTTAGGTGCCCAGCCACAAGGACACCAAGCATAGGAGTTCTATTCCCGCGACGTGCTGTAGCTGCTGTGGAAGTTAATGAACTTCGATAGTAGATGCCTCCACTTTATATCTTGACTCTACTTCAGATCCAGTCATCTGTAGGTCATGTCGCCCCTTTCCTTTCAGAGACATCTTATTTACGCAGTCTTTATTTCATATTTTGGGTTATAATTAAATTAAGGATTCAGGCTTCTATTTGTTCATTTCAGTATTTGGATTTTTGTGAGGTGTTTTACTCCAGATTTAGTTTATTTCATCGTTATTTATTTGCGACTGTGATGTGGTTGTGGTATCGGTAATTCATAATTTAAATGCATGTCATGTTAATCGGATTTAATGAAAATTAACAACTCACTTTTTAAATATTAGGTGGCTATTAATTATAAAAATATTTTCGACAATGTACATATCATATCTTAGGATTGTAGAGCCCTATATTTTAGGATTGTTGTATTATTTTGTATATGTTTCGCTCTTACGCTATTTTGAGATCATAACTGTGAACTTATAAGACTTTAAACTCGTTTCAAATGCCTCCACGACGTGCACAACGAGTTCCTAGGGATGCTCAGCCCGAGCCACAGCGTGTACCAGTTCAGGGCACCATGAATGCCGCAGAGGTTGCTGTTATTGTATCCCAAGCGGTAAATGCCGTGCTCGCAGTTGTGCAGCAGGCACCACCCCAGGCGTCGACAGTAGCACCAGTTCAGGCTCATGCATTACTGTCAGCTTGGGAACGTGTTCGTGATGCTTTTCAGAAAGCACACCCTCTGGAGTTTGAAGGTAGCTCCGATGTTGTCGTGTCCAGCCAGTGGAAGAAGGACATTCAAAGACATTTGAGGATGTATGAGTGCAGAGAGGTACAGAAATAGATACTGGCTACTTTCAAGCTAGTAGGATCAGAGTTCAAGGATGGGTTGACTTGGAGGATCCGTCAGCACTTGTTAGGAAATCTCTCGTTGGCTACTTATTCTGATGTGGTTAACGCAGCACTGCTTTACTGCCAGTATCACCGCTTTCTCATGTCAGAGAGTAAGTGATCAGGAGAGTCCAGCCATTAGGGCTGGATAGGGGGAAATGGTTCTAGTGGGGCATAATCTGCTCAAGGTCAGCATAGGCAGGGAGATCAGGGGTCCCAACAAGGGGATTTTAAGAGGTTCAGATCTAGGGGTTTCAGAAATTGACAGGGAGGTTTTCATCAGGGACGGTAGGGTTAGCACGGCCCACAGGGACAGCACGGCCACCAGGGCCAACAACAGCAGTTTCATCAGGGCCAGAACGGCCAGGGGAGGAATGGCAATGACCATCAGGGCCGTGGGCATCAGGGTCAGAGAGGGGGGAACTTTCAGGGGAAATTCTTTATTTGTGGAAAGATTGGCCACAAGCGCTAGGAGTGTCCTGATAGGGGCCGGGCCCCACAGCAGCAGCAGTAGGGTGCTCGACAGGAGCCCCAGAGACCTATGTTTCCCGCCGCCCTCCCAGCAGCACCACAGATGCCAGCTTTCCCATCCATCCCAGCAGTCCCAGTCTAGCAGGGACAGCTTCAGTACGGGCGAGTTTATCAACTCCAGCATACCGCAGTCCCATAGGATCCACCTGCTGTTGAGGGTATGTTCTCCATTCAAAGGACTATGGGGCGCGCGTGTCAGTCGCGTAAGGAATGAAATTATTTAAAATAAAAAGTGAATTATGTTTTTATCAACCGAATGGTCATTTTAAGTGCACCAATGTGTCCGTAAAGGTCGAAATAGTTAGAAAACACTAGCCGGGGGTTTAGTTTGGGTCCCCGGGCATCTTTAGGCCAAACCGGCAACCTAGATAGGTATTTTGGTAATTTTAAAAATAAGGGAATTAAAACCCACGAAAATTAGAGTTTATATTTATATTTTTAAAGGGGACACTAAGGCCATTACCAGCCAAAAACATTAGAAGTGGGCTATGGGAGTTAGAGAGGAGTTACAATAGGGTTCCAAACCAAAAACACTCACCACCATCAAATTGGAAAGGATTTGTGACCGGAAAAAGGAGAGAATCAACCTTGAATCATCAACAACACATCTGAAGAACAAATCTAAGGCAAGTGATTTGATATTTTTACGTGCATTGAATATTTCTTCAATGTTTAGTGTAGGAACTGTTTTGTCTTGAAAGTTTTGAGGAAAACTAATGAAATTATTGTAAAAACTCTAAAGTTGGGTTAGGAATTACATGTAGAATGGTTATGGACGAAATTGGTATTCGAAGACTGAACTTTGATGATTTAAAAATGGATTTATGATGAGTAATTTGGCATAATAAAATTTTGGGGTCATGTTCATAGGGTTTGGGGTAAAATTTGGGGATTAATGATAATTACATGTTGTTTAGGAGGATTTGACCCCAAAAATATGTTAAAAAATGACCTAAGAGGATTTGACCCCAAAAATATGCTATTGGGATGATCCCAGGTCATTCGAACGACCTCGTTCGAACGAGACTTCTAACGAGAGGAAAGTACCCCTTCTAAAGAGTTGGTAGTTCATTCGAAGCCATTCGTTCGAACGAGATTTCTAACGAGTTGACATAATGTCTTTTTGGGCCTGATTTTATTTAAAACTTCCAGAAAACTTATATAATTGAGTGTAATCCTTCCCTTGTTGATTTATGGATATAGTTGTGAGATTGGAAGTACGTCGAGGATTAAAACTTAGAATTTTTTAGTAAACATGATGATGTTTATGGGTTATGATATAAATATCTAAAACTTCGACGTGAGGAGAGTTGATAACTTTAATACATATAAATCGGGGACTTGTAAAAGTGTAACATTAAATGACGGTATAAGAATGAGAAATATACCTCTATTGATATTATGGGATATCAAAGATGTGTAAATGCTTGGTATATGTAGTTATTTGTGTATAACATACCTACCATACTTGATATCACGGGAGGCCGGCGTTCGATCAGGGCCATCTAATCTTTGTGTGCCTACGGGAGGATTTAGATTGGTACCTCGAGGACATAGGCCAGAGAAGGACTTATTGAGAAGTTAATAAGTCTGTTGATCATTGGAGCGTAGGTATGTGCGTTACCCATGTGATGTGAACTATGTTCGCCTCCATTTTGTGTGATTGTTGTTTATTGAAAATGATTCCTGAGAGATTCGGAATACGTGGTCTTATGTACGTGATGTACTGGGATTGGATAGCAGAGTATGTGTGCACCGCAGCTTAGACTCGGGGTGACAGTATTGTATATTTATGATGAGAATAATATACTTCTAATTGAAATGAATTGTCATGAATAAATGTAAGTGTGAAAAATAGTAATATTTTAGTAGAGATTAAAATGGAAATCGCTCGTGACTAGCATTACTAATATTGGGAACTAAGAAGAAAAGTAAAACTCCCTATTGAAATTAAGGTACCGGATAATAAATCGTGAATCGTATAGTAATGTTAGATTGGGTATTGGACTAGTTAGATATAAGAATATCTAGAACGGGTACGGGTACGATAGGAGTGCACAATTAGTTGAGAGGTGAGGAACTCATGTGGTTGCACACACTATCATGTACTTTATATTCACTGTTTAATTATATTAAACCACTTGATGTATTTTAAACTGTTTTCACAATCGGGCTCTGACCTGTTTTCTTTCAAATCAATTTTTGTAAAAACCTTTTTAGGTGCCCAGCCATAAGGACACCAAGCATATGAGTTCTATTCCCGCGATGTGCTGTAGCTGCCGTGGAAGTTACAGGACTTCGATAGTAGACGCCTCCACTTTATATTTTGACTCTACTTTAGATTCAGTCATCTGTAGGGCATGTCGCCCCTTTCCCTACAAAAACATCTTATTTACTCAGTCTTTATTTCATATTTTGGGTTGTAACTAAATTAAGGATTCATGCTTGTATTTGTCCATTTCAGTATTTGGATTGTTGTGAGGTGTTTTCCTCCAGATTTAGTTTATTTCATTGTTATTTATTTGCGACTGTGATGTGGTTGTGGTATCAGTAATTAATAATTTAAATGAATGTCATGTTAATCGAATTTAATTAAAATTGACAACTCACTTTTTAAATATTAGGTGGCTAGTAATTATAAAAATGTTTTCGACAGTGTACATATCATATCTTAGGATTGTTGTATTCTTTTGTATATGTTTCACTCTTCAGCTATTTTGAGATAATAACTGTGAACTTCTAAGACTTTACTCTCATTTCAGATGCCTCCACAACGTGCACAGCGAGTTCCTAGGGATGCTCAGCTCGAGCTAGAGCCTGCACCAGTTCAGGGCACCATGAATGCTGCAGAGGTTGTTGCTATTGTAGCCCAAGCGGTAAATGCTGCCCTCGCAGTTGTGCAGCAAGCACCACCCCAGGCGCCAGCAGTAGCGCCAGTTCAGGCTCATGCATTCCTGTCAGCTTGGGAACGTGTTCGTGATGCTTTTCAGAAAGAACACCCTCCGGAGTTTGCAGGTAGCTCTGATGTTATCGTGTCCAGCCAGTGGAAGAAGTACATTCAAAAACATTTGAGGATGTATGAGTGCACAGAGGTACAGAAACAGATACTGGCTACTTTCAAGCTAGTAGGATCAGCGTTGCAGTGGTGGGAGTCCAATACCACCCCGGAGGAGAGAGATGCCCTTTCTGTATAGGAGTTCTGGGTGCGGTTCGATCGCAAGTATTTTCCATCAGCCGTTCACACTGAAATGAGGAGGAAGTTAATAAACCTCAAGAAGGAGGGGAAGACTGTGGCTGAGGATGAGGTCAAATTAACTAATCTCTTGAACATCGTACCTGATGAGATTCCAACCGAGCAGAAGAAGATTCTGAAGTTCATGGATGGGTTGACTTGGAGGATCCGTCAGCACTTGTTAGGAAATCTCTCGTTGGCTACTTATTCTGATGTGGTTAACACAGCACTGCTTCACTACCAGGATCGCCGCTCTCACATGTCAGAGAGTAAGTGATACGACGTAAATATTGCATATTTCAGCCGTTAACCTACGCTTTATTAGCCCCCTCGGGTATCTTAATCCCTATATTTATGCTTGTTAACTAGACAACCTCGGATTTCTATGTTAACATGTTTTGCCGGGGTTAATTGAGCTTTTGTAGGTATTTGGATGCTAAGTATGAAGTTCGGATGCATTCCGGTGAAGTTTCGTACACAATCGTACGGGCAAGGGCATTTTAGTCTTTTCACAGCTTGGGTACCTGGCCCGACATCTCACGGAAGTTGTAGCCCTCCTCGCTAGCTTCGCGTGGCTGCGAACGGTGCACGATTAAGATTCATAACGAAGAAGTTACGGCAATTTCAGCGGAGGAAAAATAAGGAAAGAAAAAGAGGAGAAGGAGAAGAAGAAAAGATGAATGCAGTAGGCTGCTGCATTCTGCCCGGCTTAATCGATCGATCGACCCATTTGGTCGATCGATCGACCATTCTTATTTGCCGAATTTTTGCGTAGGTCGATCGATCGATGCTCTGTTTTCTGCAGATATTTTGCCTTCTTTTCTTTCTTCTTTATTTTTATTCCAACTTACTATTTAACCAAATTTTGTTGTAATAAGACCATATATCAGTTTAGGAATGATTTTAGGTTAGAATAGTTAGGGTTTTGAGGGTTTTGGATGGTTCTTCTTCATTTCTCTTTGGATTGACAATCTAATTGGTTTGTAAGTTGACTTTTCATTACCCTCTCCTTCAATATAGTTGTATTTCCTTAATTCTTGCTTTGTTAATTAGATTTACATGCTTTCATAATTAGGTTTACATGCTTTATTTATTGCTTTTATAGTTTACTTAGTTTATTCATGCTTAGCCCTTAGATAAATAGGGTCGGGGTTGTGTTCCGCCATTAACGGGTTTGGACCTCGAAAGTTAGGGTTTCGTGTAAAATTACATTTAATTGAAACCGCGTGTATTAAAGTTGGATTGTTATGCGTTTAACTTTATTTGTCACGCAACTTTAGTGTTTATAGCGACAATCCGAATTTAATCCGCGTGTGACCATTTTTGATTAAATGTTTAATCTCGCAACTTTGGCTTAAATTCCTTATTGCGTGATGTTTATGCTTAATTGAAAATGATCGATTAAATATTTTCGAATCGAAATTCTAATTAGTAGTTGTTTAGCCCATGAATGTGTGTATGCGATCCCGATCCTCGCTTTACTTTTACGTAGCGTAACTTATTCTTTTTCTTTTGTCACCATTCCCAACCATCACCTTTTCATTTATTTATTTAACACTTTTATTCCAGAAGTTATTAAACAATTAAAATCTAAAATTCAATTACTCCCTGTGGATTTCTTACGATACCCGACTTACCGCTGTGCTTGCTTGTCAAGTGTAGTAGTAGCTTAGGTTTTTTTTGTATCGCGGCGGCGAAACACACAACGATTGTGTCCTCACACGAACACACTTTTTTCGCTCGGTCACAAAATGGCGCCGTTGCCGGGGAGTGTATTTTAGATAGTAATTGTTTTATTATTTCGTAGTATTTTTCCTTTTGTATTTGTATTCTTTGTTTTAACCTTTTTTGCAGGATAGCATATTTGAGCGCTAAGAAACTTTGATTTGTGGTTGCTCACTTTCTTGCTCGGATTATCCATCTATAAACAACGAGGTAATCATGTCCTACTATTATAGTTATTACGGTTATTCTAATGATTCATACTTTGGGGATAGTTTTCAAGTTTTCCATTTTCAAGATTTTCTTGAAAATGAAAGACTTGAAAACATTTATCAGAATGAAAATCGTTATTGGGAGCTTGAGTTGGATTCATTATTCGAATCCAATGACGATTCCTATTTCATTACTTTCGAAGAAGAGTTTCAACCAAATGAGGAGTCCGAGGCTCTTGAGCCGAGGAAGCCTACTTTGGAAGAAACTTTGCTTCTTTACTCCCAAAGTTTGCAAAGCCTAAATGATGCTAGAATGAGACTTGGTGCACTTTGCGATGAGATGAATTCTTATGCACAAAACAACGAGGAGGTGGAAACTTGTGTTTCACCTAAATTTTTCAAAGAATTTCTCATCGAGTGCGCATCTTTCTCCCCCGAAATTCAATCTCCTTCCGACGATGAGTCGATTGAGATTGAATTTGTTTCATCACCATATTCGTTTTCCGTGATCGAACCATTAGAATTACCGGTTGATTCCTATGAGTCGGTAGAAACTTTTAAAATTTCTACACTTTTTGCCGATGAGGACTCTTTACCGGACTTGTTTTCGATGGATGTTATCATCATGTGTGCACCATTTCCCATTCCATTGGAAAAACCTTTGGGAGATGAATCGATTTTTCTTGGTCCTCTAGTGTTCTTGTCCCCCTTGTTACCCAAATCTCCCATCGTCCGCCCAAAATTTCAAATTGGCGATGGTTCACTTTTTTCACCACCCACATGCCTTCCGTTGTTCAAACGGAATTCTTATTTTCCGGGAGGCATGTTCGCTTTGGAGGGTCCACTATTGATCTTTCAAAGTCAAATCCCTTTTTGGGTGGACCCTCAACTATTTAGACTTCTAGTGTATAGTTAGTGTGAAGCCTAAATAGTAGGTTGTAAATAGTTAGCTTTTTAATTTTCTTTCTTTCTTATTTTTCTTTCCTTTTAATTTAGTCTAGTGTAATTAGTTAACTTTTTGTTATTTGTTTTTGCTATGCTCGGTACTAACTTGTTTTGTAGATTTGTTTGGACTCGTGCTTATGGAGATCGCTCCAATTTTGGGTAATATCGTTCTTTCCCTCTCTTTGTGTTGTGTTCTTAATGCGCATTGAGGACAATGCAACATTTAAGTTAGGGGGTGTAGGATATTCTATCCATTTCATGTGTAGTCCATGGATTTGCTCACATTTAGTTACTAAGTATGCCTTTTTGTGAAAAATTTGAAAATTTTCAAAAATATTTTCTTTCTTTTTTCTCCTTTGTTGGGCATTTTGCCTTGTTTCCAGTGATAAATTTCAATAACTGCCCGATCCAATAGACAACTCAATGATGCATGTTTTCGATTTTAGAAGTTATTGGACTTTAGTCCTCAAATCATTGATATTGTGAATAACTTCATGAATTTAACTTTATCCCATGAGCATATGAACTTTCCTTGTTATATTGATTTGGTTTAAGATTTTTATAACTCGGTAATCTTTTGTTGCATTGTATATACTTACACCGAGTAAGCTTTGTACCTTTCGTCGTTTTTGAGTGTTATACACTATTCTTTCCTCTTTGAAAACGTTGAATTCTTTGGTAATCTCACTAATCTTTCATTTGACCGTTCATTAATTGAGTTCATGCTTGAAATGTGTTACTTGATCATGATTTTCATATATTATTTTGACTTGAGAATTGCGTAAACTTTTTGAAATGATCATAGGCCCTCTTTGTTATATCACCCATATTAGCCTTGACCTCACCTTATTATATGTTTACCCTCGTCAACCCCTTTGAGCCAAAATATAGCCTTTCGTTTCATAACCCCTTCCCATAACCAACTCCGCATTGGAGTTTTAGCCCATACATACACTTTCCATACCTTTGTTTGGAATGATACTTGGGATTGAATGATGTTATTTTAGTGTGGTTGCAATTTAAGCATATGAGAGTTTGAAAAGTAAAGAAAAGTGATGTGAAAAAAGTGAAGAAAAAGAGAAAGCAAAAAGAAATAGAAAACAAAAGAGAAAAATGAGAAAAAGAAGAAAAGAAAAGAAAGAGAAAGTTGTATATATTGTGTATAGTGTTCAATAAGCTTTGATTACTCTCCAGTTGTTATATCTAATGCTTGTTTGGAAGTTACTTTCCATTTTTGATATTGCCCGCATCCTTCCCATTACTCCAAGTTTTCATCTCCAAACACTTTGAATCCGTACATACATTCCTTCATTTCGTACCCTAGCCTATCCTACATTACAACCCTATTACAAGTCCTATGTGATCTTAGGGTGCATTTAATTTAAAAGTCATAATAGTTTTGATAATCTGTGAAAATGCATTTCGCCTTTTTTAGTGTGCGGTATCCTTTCATTGAGATTACAGTTTTTCATTTTATATATAGCGTTCTTCATTTGTGACATGTGTGCGGCCTAGTTTCCATTTACATTTACTCTTTATGCCCGCATGTCCCGTGTATTACCTCCCATTCCGAGTGATTTCATTTGTTGAGCGTAATGCCCGTGTGGATTGAATGTATGCTTGCTTTGATTAGTATCCGATTTATATAAGTTTTTCACCAAATCACACTATGCATGTGCTTTCCCCACTCCCACTTTTAAAGTTTCAATTCTATGAGGTGCATTCAACCTGTTAATAACAACGGACTTTAGCTTGAATTCGTTCAATGTGCTAATAACATGTTTAAAATCTTTTTCGCTGTTGTTGATTTTGTCGCATGTTGGGTTGGGCATATTTTTAGGAAACCATATGATGTTTGCGGGTATCATCCCTGAAAACCCTCACGAGACGACACTCGTCCACTAGGGTAACCTAGGGGTTTAACGGCTTATTGCATACGCTAAATGCAATCGAATCGCCCGCGAAAGTGGCCTTATGCTTTTATACCATATTTTTGTACTTCTCCTGCTTTTGGTTTGCTTGTAGTTATGGTTGTTTCTTATTTCATTGCTAGGGACTAGCAATGTGTAAGTTAGGGGGTGTGATACGACGCAAATATTGCGTATTTCACCCATTAACCTATGCGTTATTAGCCCCCTCGGGTATCTTAATCCCTATATTTATGCTCGTTAACCAGACAACCTCGAATTTCTATGTTAACATGTTTTGCAGGGGTTAACTGATCTTTTGTAGGTATTTGGATGCTAAGTATGAAGTTCGGATGCATTCCGGTGAACTTCTGTACACAATCGTACGCGCAAGGGCATTTTAGTCTTTTCACAGCTTGGTTACCTAGACCGACATCTCACGAAAGTTGTAGCCCTCCTCGCTAGCTTCGCGTGGCCGTGAACGGTGCACGATTCCGATTCATAACAAAGAAGTTACGGCGATTTCAGCGGAGGAAAAACAAGGAAAGCAAAAGAGGAGAAGGAGAAGAAGAAAAGAGGAATGCAGTAGGCTGCTGCATTCTGCCCTGCTTAATCGATCGATCAACCCATTTGGTCGATCGATCGACCATTCTTATTTGCCGAATTTTTGCCTAGGTCGATCGATCGATGCTCTGTTTTCTGCAGATATTTTGTCTTCTTTTCTTTCTTCTTTATTTTTATTCCAACTTACTATTTAAGAAAATTTTGTTATAATAAGACCATATATCAGTTTAGGAACGATTTTAGGTTAGAATAGTTAGGGTTTTGATGGTTTTGGATGGTTCTTCTTCATTTCTCTTTGGATTGACAATCTAATTGGTTTGTAAGTTGACTTTTCATTACCCTCTCCTTCAATATAGTTGTATTTCCTTAATTCTTGCTTTGTTAATTAGATTTACATGCTTTCATAATTAGGTTTACATGCTTTATTTATTGCTTTTATAGTTTACTTAGTTTATTCATGCTTAGCCCTTAGATAAATAGGGTCGGGGTTGTGTTCCTCCATTAACGGGTTTGGACCTCGAAAGTTAGGGTTTCGTGTAAAATTACATTTAATTGAAACCGCGTGTATTAAAGTTGGATTGTTATGCGTTTAACTTTATTTGTCACGCAACTTTAGTGTTTATAGCGACAATCCGAATTTAATCCGCGTGTGACCATTTTTGATTAAATGTTTAATATCGCAACTTTGGCTTAAATTCCTTATTGCGTGATGTTTATGCTTAATTGAAAATGATCGATTAAATATTTTCGAATCGAAATTCTAATTTGTAGTTGTTTAGCCCGTGAATGTGTGTATGCGATCCCGATCCTCGCTTTACTTTTGCGTAGCGTAACTTATTCTTTTTCTTTTGTCACCATTCCCAACCATCACCTTTTCATTTATTTATTTTACACTTTTATTCCAGAAGTAATTAAACAATTAAAATCTAAAATTCAATCACTCCCTGTGGATTTCTTACGATACCTGACTTACCGCTGTGCTTGCTTGTCAAGTGTAGTAGTAGCTTAGGTTTTTTTTATCGCGGCGGCGAAACACACAACGATTGTGTCCTCACACGAACACACTTTTTCCGCTCGGTCAGTTTACGATCAGGAGAGTCCATCCATCAGGACAGGACAGGGGGAAATGGTTCTAGTGGGGTACAATCTGCTCAAGATCATCATAGGCAGGGAGATATGGGTTCCCAGTAAGGGGATTTTAGGAGGTTCAGATCTGGGGGTTTCAGAAATGGACAGGGAGGTTTTTGTCAGGGTCAGCACGGCCCACAGGGACAGCACGGCCAGCAGGGCCAACAGCAGTAGTTTCATCAGGGCCCGAACGGCCAGGGGAGGAATGGCAACGGCCACCAGGGCCGTGGGCATTAGGGTCAGAGAGGGGGGGGGGACTTTCAGGGGAAATGCTTCATTTATGGTAAGATTGGCCACCAGCGCCAGGAGTTTCTAGATAGGGGCCGGGCTCCACAGCAGCAGCAGCATTAGGGTGCTCAATAGGATCCCCAGAGACCTATGTTTCCCGCCGCCCTCCCAACCGCACCACAGATGCCAGCTTTCCCACCCATCCCAGCAGTCCCAGTCGTTAGAGAGTTCGCTGATGTATTTCAGGATATACCTGGATTTTCGCCTAGTATAGAGATAGATTTTGTTATCGATTTGACGCCGGGCACTCAGCCAATTGCTTACGCACCTTATCGTATGGCTCCAGCGGAGATGAGAGAGCTAAGAGATCAGATAGAGCAGTTGTTGGGTCAGGGGTTCATCCGAAGGAGTACTTCGTCGTGGGGTGCCCCTGTGTTGTTCGTAAAGAAGAGGGATGGATCATTGAGATTATGTGTAGATTACTGGGAGTTGAATAAAGTCACGATACGGAATAAGTTTCCGTTGCCCCGAATCGATGACTTATTTGACCAGTTGAGAGGATCTTGCTTCTTCTCAAAGATTGATTTGCGATCAGGATACCATCAGTTGCGTTTCAGGGAATAATACGTCTCGAAGACTGCTTTCTTGACGAGATATAGTTCCTATGAATTTTGGGTTATGCCTTTTGGATTGACCGACGCTCTAGCCGTGTTTATAGACTTGATTAATAGGGTGTTCAGAGAGTTCCTGGACCAGTTCGTCATTGTCTTTATTGATGACATTCTGGTTTACTCCCAAATAGAAGAGGAGCACATCGAGCATTTGAGGCAGGTTTTGCAGACGCTACGTCAAAACGAGCTATATGCAAAGTACGAGAAATGTGGGTTTTGGCTGAAGGAGGTTCAGTTTTTGGGGCATATCATTTTAGACCGGGGGATATCTGTTGATCCGGGAAAGGTATCCGCGATGATAGAGTGGGCACAGCCCACGACACTAACTGAGATTCGTAGTTTCTTGGGACTAGCAGGATACTACAGAAGGTTTATTAGGGGTTTCTCAAAGATATCGGGTCCTTTGACACATCTGACTCGCAAGGGTGTGCCATTCATCTAGAGCAATGCCTATCAGTTGGAATTTGATGAGTTGAAGGACAAGTTAACCTCAGTGCCTATGTTAGCATTGCCCAGACCAGGAGTTAAGTATCTAGTCTACACCGATGCGTCCTTACAAGGACTTGGCTGCAACAGGAGAGTCAGGCCATAGCTTATGCTTCCCGTAAGCTTAAGCCTCACGAGAGGAATTACCCCATATACGACTTGGAGTTAGCGACAGTCATATTTTCTCTTTGGATTTAGAGACACTATCTACCGGGGGAGAAATTTTGATTGTTCACAGACCACAAGTCTCTATAAATACCTCTTCACGCAGAAGGAGTTGAATATGCGTCAACGTCGGTGGCTTGAGTTTGTGAAGGATTATCAGTTAGATATCCAATATCACCCAGGGAAGCCTAACGTGGTAGCAGACGCGTTGAGCCGTAGACCAGTAGATGAGGTGGCCGAGGTGTGGAAAGCTAAGTGGACGGAGTTGGTACACCAGGATGCAGTGGCCCGATCATTCATGTCTGTAATGACTATTACACCTCAGATTGTTACGAGAGTGGTAAAGGCGCAGGAAAATGACTCGTGCTGTCAGGAGCAGATAGTTCGATTACTAGAAGAGGGAGCCGAGTCCTATACCATTATCTGAGACGGGGGATTACGCTTCAATGGTAGACTAGTCGTTCCGAAAGGGGAAGACTTGCGATACGAGGTAATGACAGAGTCACACGGCTCACGGTTCGTGGTACACTCTGGTGGGGATAAAATGTACCAAGACATGAGACGACAATACTGGTGGAGCGAAATGAAGAGAGATAACTCCGTGTTCGTTTCTAAATGCACCACTTGTCAGCTAGTTAAGGTGGACCATCAGAAATCGACAGGACTTCTACAGCCGTTAGAGGTTCCGATGTGGATATGGGAGAGCATATCCATGGACTTTATCATGGGGTTACCTACGTCACAAAGGGTTCACGACTCCATATGGGTAATTTTGGACCAGTTGACCAAAGTTTCTCATTTTCTACCCGTGAGGACAGGCTACACTACGGGATAGTATGCCCAGATTTTCATTGCGAAGAAAGTGAGACTTCACGGGGTGCCTCTAAATATCGTGTCTGACCGAGACAAGATATTTGTTTCACGATTTTGGGAGAGTTTCCAGGAGTCCATGGGCATGGAGGTGAGGCTGAGTACGGCTTATCACCCGCAGACTGATGGGCAAATAGAGCGGACAAATCAGATGTTGGACGACATGTTGTGTATGTGCATCTTAGATTTTGGAAATGGTTGGAAGAAGTACCTTCCACTGGTGGAGTTTGCTTATAATAACTCCTACCAATTCACCATTGGCATGGCTCCATTTGATGCATTGTATGGTAGACCTTTTCGTTCCCCAACATGTTGGTTAGAGGTGGGGGATAACAAACTCCTTAGGCCGAAAGTGATTCAGGACACTTCGACAAGGATAGAGATGATACGGAGCCGTATTCGGGTAGCTCAGGACCGACAGAAGAGCTATGCTGATGCCAAGAGGTTCTTCAGAGAATTCAACGTGGGGGACCAGGTGTTACTCAGAGTATCTCCTATGAATGGGATTATGCATTTTGGGAAGAAGGGGAAACTGGCACCAAGATACGTGGGGCCATTTCCTATCATCGAGAGGATTAGGCTAGTTGCGTATAGACTCAGGTTACCGGAGCACTTGCATAGGATTCCTGATGTGTTCCATATTTCCTCGCTAAGGAAATATCTTAGGGACAATTTGTCCCATACTCACATTTCTTTAGAGGACATCGATCTTTAGCCTAATAGTTCCTAAGAGGAGGGACCGATTGCTATTTTGGACCAAAGCGAGCGAAAACTGAGGTCAAAGTTAGTACCATTAGTACCTGTTCAGTGGTGGCATCATAATGTTGAGGAGTCCACATGGGAGCACGAGGATGAGATGCGCGAACGTTATCCAGAGTTATTTTTACCAGGTACTCTTTAGTTCCGAATTTCGGGACGAAATTCTGTTATTAGGAGGGAAGTATGTAATACCCCGTAATATTATTGATTTTTATTTAAGTGATTAATTGAATTGAATGAAAATTAATTGGGAATTAATTCGGATATAAATACTAGCGAGATGTGGGTTAGTATTTGATTATGATACTAAAGTTGAAAATTTCATGAGTATTGAAAATATTTACACTGTCACGAGGCAGAAATGCGACAATTCGGAAAACTTAGTTGGGACGCGCGTGTCAGTCGCGTCAGGAACGAAATTATTTAAATTAAAAAGTGAATTATATTTTTATCAATTGAATGGTCATTTTGAGTGCGTCAACATGTCCGGAAGGGTCGAAATAGTCAGAAAACACTAGCCGGGGCTTTAGTTTGGGTCCCAGGGCATCTTTAGGCCAAACCGGCAACCTAGAAGGGTATTTTGGTAATTTTAAAAATAAGGGAATTAAAACCCACGAAAATTATAGTTTATATTTATATTTTTAAAAGGGCCACTAAGGCCATTACCATCCAAAAACATTAGAAGTGGTCTACGGGAGTTAGAGAGGAGTTACCATAGGGTTCCAAACCAAAAACACTCACCACCATCAAATTGGAAAGGATTTGTGACCGGAAAAAGGAGAGAATCAACCTTGAATCATCGACAACACATCTGAAGAACAAATCCAGGGCAAGTGATTTGATATTTTTACGTGCATTGAATATTTCTTCCATGTTTAGTGTAGGAATTGTTTTGTCATGAAAGTTTTGAGGAAAACTAATGAAATTGTTGAAAAAACTCTAAAGTTGGGTTAGGAATTTCATGTAGAATGGTTATGGACGAATTTGGTATTCAAAGACTTAACTTTGATGATTTAAAAACGGATTTATGATGAGTAATTTGGCATAATAAAATTTTGGGTTCATGTTCATAGGGTTTGGGGTAAAATTTGGGGATTAATGATAATTACATGCTGTTGAGGAGGATTTGACCCCAAAAATATGTTAAGAAATGACCTAAGAGGATTTAGAGAAGTTTAAGAACATTAAAATGCTATTGGGATGATCTTAGGATGAGTTTAGAGAAGAGAAAAATTGAGAAAAACGAACTTGGAATTTTCTAGGCGTATTCTGCCATCTCGTTAGAAGACCTGCCTAGGTCGTTCGAACGACCTCATTTGAATGAGACTTCTAACGAGATGACAGTACCCCTTCTAATGATTTGGTAGTTCGTTCGAAGTAGATTTCTAACGAGTTGACAGAATGCCTTTTTAGTCCTGATTTTATTTAAAACTTCCAGAAGACTTATATAATTGAGTGTAACCCTTCCCTTGTTGATTTATGGATATAGTTGTGAGATTAGAAGTACGTCGAGGATTAAAACTTAGAGTTTTGTAGTAAACTTGATGATGTTTATGGGTTAGGATATAAATATCTAAAGCCTCGACGTGAGGAGAGTTAATAACTTCAATACATATAAATCGGGGACTTGTAAAAGTGTAACATTAAATGATGGTATAAGAATGAGAAATATACCTCTATTAATATTATGGGATACCGAAGATGTGTGAATGCTTGGTATATGTAGTTATTTTTGTATAACATACCTACCATACTTGCTATCACGGGAGGTCGGCGTTCGATCAGGGCCATCTAATCTTTGTGTGCCTACGGGGGGATTTAGATTGGTATTTCGATGACATAGGTCAGAGAAGGACTTGTTGAGAAGTAAATAAGTTTGCTGATCATGGGAGCGTAGGTATGTGCGTGACCCATGTAATGTGAACTATGTTCGCCTCCATTTTGTGTGATTGTTGTTCATTGAAAACGGTTTCTAAGAGATTCAGAATACGTGGTCCTTATGTACGTGATGTACCGGGATTGGATAGCAGAGTATGTGTGCACCGCAGCTTAGACTCGGGGTGCCAGTATTGTATATTTATGATGAGAATAATATACTCTTAATTGAAATGAACTGTCATGAATAAATGTAAGTGTGAAAAATAGTAATATTTTAGTAGAATTAAAAATGGAAATCGCTCGTGACTAGCGTTACTAATATTGGGAACTAAGAAGAAAAGTAAAAATCCCTATTTAAATTAAGGTGTCGGATAATAAATCGTGAATCGTATAGTAATTTTAGATTGTGTATTGGACTAGTTAGATATAAGAATATCTATAACGGGTACGGGTACGATAGGAGTACACAGTTAGTTTATAGGTGAGGAACTCATGTGAGTGCACGCACTATCATGTACACTATATTCACTGTTTAATTAGATTAAACCACTTGCTGTATTTTAAACTATTTTCACAATCGGGATCTGACCCGTTTCCTTTTAAATTTATTTTATTAAAAACCTTTTTAGGTGCCCAGCCACAAGGACACCAAGCATAGGAGTTTTATTCCCGCGACGTGTTGTAGCTGCTGTGGAAGTTACAGAACTTCGATAGTAGACGCCTCCACTTTATATCTTGACTCTACTTCAGATTCAGTCATCTGTAGGGCATGTCGCCCCTTTCCCTTCAGAGACATCTTATTTACTCAGTCTTTATTTCATATTTTGGGTTGTAATTAAATTAAGGATTCAGGCTTGTATTCGTTCATTTTAGTATTTGGATTGTTGTGAGGTGTTTTCCTCCAGATTTAGTTTATTTCATCGTTATTTATTTGCAACTGTGATGTGGTTGTGGTATCAGTAATATATAATTTAAATGGATGTCATGTTAATCGGATTTAATTAAAATTGACAACTCACTTTTTAAATATTAGGTGGCTAGTAATTATAAAAATGTTTTCGACAGTCATGCTATGAACTGAACCAACTTGTCAATTTGTATTAATTTGTATAAAGGAGTATATACCCAATATTTAATTAGTTGGGGTGTCACAGTTTCCAACACAAAAGACGAAACATCATTCTGAGTTTCCTAGAGCAAGATATGCACATTTCTTTACCACAGAGCAAATCCGCCCTATAGGCTCATATGTTGTTCAGTCATCTTCCAAGAATTTTCATAATTTTTATACATCACAAATTTCTATGATATTTCACCCAATTTCAGAAAAAATATTAAATAATACAAGGTTTAAATTTCATAATTTTCAGAGTTCATTTGCTATGTCAAGCAAACATCAAACATATGATATGCATATTTACTCTTTTGGGGAAGATTTAATACCCGATCTTAAAATCATTGCCCAATATTCATTTCTTGATATTTTTACATAATTTTCGGATATGTTATGAATATATGGGTTTAAGTTAACCTAAAATTAGAATTAACCAATTTTAGTAATCATACAATAAGATATGGAAGTTTGAATAAACAAGGTTACTAAACAGAGCAATTTAAGGGTTTGCATATTCAACTTTGTTTAAACTTGCATATATCCATACATATGCACCCAAGAATGAAAGTTAAATAAAAAATCAATAATTTCTATATTATAAATCATAAATACAAGAAAAATAAGAAGATTCATCGGTTGAATTACCTTAGGGGCTTTTACGTAATTTTTTATGAATTTTTCTGAATGTTTCTCCTCACTTTCTTCTTCCTCCTCACAATTGTTTTTCCTCAACCTAAAACTCACCCAAAATGAGTTTGATGAAGAAAGGAGGATATATCAAGGGTTTAAGTCGGCCAATCCAACCTCCACCTCCAACCAATCAATTTAAGACACTTACCGGGCATAAAGGACAAATTACCACTTAAACGAATGGACAAATTTACCCTTCGTTAGTAGTTTCGGTATAACTTCTTATTCGGACCTCTGTTTCACACACCGTTTGTTGTGTTAAAACCATAACTGATCTGACTACAACTATCTAGTTTTCACCTCAAGTCAATTGTTATGTCATAAAGGTCAAAACTAGTCTTAAACATGAACATTCCTACCGAAAACTTGAAAATTTCACATTTATAACTAATTCGATATTTCATGCTTTATGATTGTAGTATTAAATTAAACATAATTACTTAACATTATATATACTAATAACATATTATCCATATCACATAAGCTAATCGTGATTTAAACATAATTTATCATAATTATATTCGGGTTGTCACAATTCTCCCCCTCTTAGGAAATTTCGTCCCCAAAATTGACGTACCTTGGTTGTCTGAATCAAAAAAATACGGATAACGCATATTCATGCTATCCTCACTCTCCCATGTAGCTTTTTCCATGGAATGCCTTCTCCACACAACTTTCACAATTGGGATCACTTTTGATCTTAATATTTGTTCTTTCCTATCTACGATTGCAAGTGGTTCTTTCACATAGCTCAAATCTTCCTTTAACGCAATAGGTTGTTTCATCAATACATGTGAAAGATCCTCTACATAGTTTATCAATATAGAAACATGGAAAATATCATGTAATCGAGCTAACTCCTATGGTAACGCTTAATTGTAAGAAACCATCCCGACTTTCTCAAGAATTTCATAAGGTACAATGTAGCGTGGACTTAATTTACCTTTCTTTCCAAACCTCATAACTCCTTTCCATGGAGATATCCGAAAAACACGTGATCCCCCTTCTAAAATTCTAAATATTTCCATCGCTTATCTGTATAAAGTTTATGTCTGCTTTGAGCCGTTCTCATTCTATCTTGAATAATCTTCACTTTTTCAGTGGTGACTTCAATCAACTCTGGACCCTCTATCTTCCTTTCACCAACTTCACCCCAGCATACGGGTGTACGGCACCGTCTACCATACAACGCTTCATATGGTGCCATACCAATAGTAGATTGAAAACTATTTTTATATGCAAATTCTATCAAAGGAAAATATTCATCCCAATTTCCTTTAAAATCAAGCACACAAGCTCTAAGCATATCTTCCAAAATCTGTATTATCCTTTCAGACTGCACATCTGTATGAGGATGAAAAATCATACTAAACTTCAAGTTAGTACCCATAGCTTACTGCAAGCTATACCAAAATCTGGATGTAAAAGTAGGGTCCCTATCTGAAACAATATATATGGGTGCTCCATGCAATCGAATAATTTTATTAACATACAATCTAGCATACCTATCAACTGTATGCGTAGTCTTGACTGCTAGAAAATGTGCGAACTTGGTCAATCTATCCACCACTACCCAAATCGAATCTGAACCCTTATAAGATCGAGGAAGTCCAACCACAAAATCCATCATTACATGATCCCATTTCCATTCCGGTATTGGCAATAGCTGAAGCAGACGAGTAGGTTTCTGATTCTCCACTTTCACTTGCTGACATATAAGGCACCTAGCAACAAAATCATCTATTTCCTTCTTCATATTATTCCACCAATAATACTTCTTTAAATCCCTATACATTTTAGTACTACCAGGATGCATAGTATAAATGGAATTATGAGCCTCATCTAAAATTTTCTCTTTGAATCCACACACATTAGGCACACATAACCGTTGCTTATACAATAAAGTGCCATCATTCACAATACAAAAATCTTTAGACTTACCATGTAGGACATCTTGTCGTTTCTTCTCAAGAAAAGGATCTTGACTTTACAAATCACGAATACGGGTAGCTAACAAAGGCCTTACGCTTACATGAGCAAATAACCTATCCCCATCTGATAGCTTCAATTCTACTCCTATCAATCTCAACTCCATGATGTTGGAAACTCTAGCACACCGAATATAAGATAACCTGCCCGAAGCCTTTCTACTCGGAGCATCTGCAACTATATTTGCCTTCCCTAGGTGGTAGTGAATTGTACAATCATAATCTTTAATTAACTCCATCCATCGCCTCTACCTCAAATTCAACTCCTTCTGAGTAAATAAATACTTAAGGCTTTGATGGTCAGTAAAAATTTCACATACCTCACCATATAGATAATGACGCCATAATTTCAAAGAAAACACAATAGCAGCAAGATCCAAATCATGTGTAGGATAATTACGTTCATGTGTACGCAACTACCTAGAAGAATAAGCAATAACCTTACCATGCTACATAAAAACACAACCCAACCCCTGATGCCAAGAATCAGTATAAATAACAAAACCATCTCCACCATGCAGAATAGTAAGAATAGATGTAGTCACCAACCTCTTTTTCAATTCACCAAAACTATTTTCGCAATCAGAATTCCATTCAAACTTAACATCTTTCCAGGTTACTTTAGTCATCGACAAGGCAATCGAAGAAAATCCCTTAATGAACCTTCTATAATACCCAGCTAAACCCAGAAAACTCCTCACCTCAGTCACATTATTGGGCCTCTCGCATTTTACAATAGCCTCTACCTTTTTAGGATCAACACATATACCATCTCCAGAAATAACATGGCCTAAAAATAAAACTTATGATAGCCAAAATTCACACTTGCTAAACTTATCATACAACTTCTCATCTTTCAACAGATTCAAAATAGTTATGAGATGCTTTTCATGTTCAACCATAACATGTGAATAAATCAGAATATCATCAATAAAAATTGATATACCCATATATACCCTCGACTAGGCCGAGGGCGCCCTCCAACATAGGCGCGCCCAAGATGGTCTCGTGACCCCTCATTATGGTCCAAACGACCCTTCAAGGGGCCGACCCCTCAATAGGCCCAGACGACCCTCCAAGGGGTCGACCCCTCATCATGGTCCAGACGACCCTTCAAGGATCCGACCCCTCATCAGGCCCAGACGACCCTCCAAGGGGCTGACCCCTCATTATGGTCTAAACGACCCTTCAATGGGCCGACCCCTCATCAGGCCCAGACGACCCTCCAAGGGGCCGACCCCTTATCATGGCCCAGACGACCCTCCAAGGGCCGACCCCTCATCAGGACCAGACGACCCTCCAAGGGTACAATAGTACGAGGCCTAAATTAGGCCAGACTCACTACCAGAAGGAACTTTCCCTCGGCCTCGTATCATAGGCCGAGGGTGACATCATCACAGCGCATGGTTTGGAAGATGCATGGAACAGTGCGCGTGAGGCTCACATGGCACGTGGAAGACCGTTATAACAATACCACCCCCTCACGTGAGGGAATATTATGTCATCATTTAGCATCTACAAGTGTCAACAGGAGATTGGCTAGATCCTCATTCACATGCACCATGCATACTTGGGGGTACACTACACCCCCCAAGACCTATATATACTTGTCACCTACAACCCTACAGGGAGGATCAATAATTGTAACCCTAGCAAAAACTCTGCTTACACACACAGTAGAGAAAGAAAGTGAGCTTATGTGCATTGTATCCAAGGACATTAGTGCCCATACTTAGTGGATCACACACTCATAGTGGATGTAGGCCTAATTGGCTGAACCACTATAGATCATTGTCTTATTCCACTTATACTCACCTCCTTCTATATAATTATACATATACATCTCTATGGCTGACATGGTTACTACTGTTTGAGCTCATCATCACTTACCTGGTGGTGCTAGATTTCAGTATCATCAGTTTGGCACCGTCTGTGGGAACGAGAAGACAACTTTTCCTTTGTACAGCTTGACCTCACTGGGCACTCTGGTGGTGAACCAACTCTCCCCCTGAGAGGAGATGTTTCACCATTGAAAGAGACCCATTAAAGTTCTCAAGCTCACCAGTCCTTTTTCCAGTTCAGCTTTTCATAGCTCAAACACATGGCACCAGAGATGCCACCACCGCCACTCCCTCCACCAGAGAGTGGAGTTGGACCCAGTTCCAGTCAGCCACCACCTCTATTTGAGATGGCTGATGTGGCGGCAGCCTTGAAGTCTCTGGCAGAAAGCCAACGAATCATGCAGGAGCAGTTCACAGCTCTAAGCCAGAACATACTAAGACCACCAGGGGTCTCACCTGAGATGATTACTCCGAAAGCGGATCAAGGGCAGCATGAGGCCAGGGGATCACCCCAGGCACCACGCAAAGACTTGCCACCCCCTTAGCGGCGTAGGGATGTTGCTGACCCCCGGCGTCTACGCTTGAGGAAGCAAGGAAAACCATGCCCTAAGGACAGGTATGACGATCTAGAGGTAAATGAGGCCCCCATAGAATGCTGGAAACCATATGAGGTCTCGAACAATACTGTACGACCTATTCAGGAGAGTAGAGGGAAGTGCGGGAGACCAAATCCTGATGATCGCCCAAGAGGATTTGCTTTTGATCGCTTGAGCAGGGGGGCGGCCTTTGAGAGGCTGGGCCCAGTAAATGACTTGTGGGAAAAATTGTCCAGATCAAGGGGCGCTACAAGGTCCAGAAGGGAGGCAGCAGATGGCCGACCCCATGGGGGTCGACCCCTAGGACGAGATGATGGTCAGGGGGAAGTAAATAGCCAACACAGGCCTGCGGCCGCAGAACCCTCCGTCCACCTTAAAGAGGCGATGGGGGAACATCGGCCAGGCCGACCCTATGAAGCCGTGGAATTACTCAATCCAGCGACTGGAGGACAAGATTGGTGATATTCTAAAAAGCTGAGACCCTCTTCATAGAGGATACTCCATAGTCTCTCCCTTTATGGCGAAGATAGTCAACTTTCCTATGCCATCAAAGTTTAAGCCACCTGTGGTCACCAAACGGTATGACGGGAGTACTAATTCTCTCCATCATATTGAGATGTATCAATCAGTAGCAGACATATAATCTATCTCAGATGAGATGAGGTGTCGTGCCTTTTCTGGCACTCTGGCGGGGGCTGCACATGTCTGGTATATGTCTCTTTCAGAAAATTCCATTGAAAGCTTTAAGCAGTTGGCAGACTGGTTTATCCACAACTTTTTCTTTGGGGTGAGGCCACAAAAGAAGACCATCCACCTGCTCTATGTTAAGAAGGGGAAGAATGAGAGTCTAAGGGACTACATAGCCAGGTTCAACAAAGAAAAGTTGGAGGTGGAAGACTATGAGGAGATCATAGCTATGACAGCCCTGATTGAAGGACCCCAAAAGGGGAAGATGTTATGGAAGCTTACTGAAGACCCTCTGAGGATGATGGCTGAATTGCTGTCAATAGCAGGAAAGGTGATGAACGCCGAAGAGACAATGGCCGCAAAATACGAAGACGAAAAAGGAGGCGCTAGTTGGGGTAAGTACCCTAAGAAGAAAAAAGAGGGAAAGAAGAGGTCTACGGATGACAAGTTCACTGGTTACACCGCTCTAACAGTCAACAGTGAAAATATTCTCAATGAGATAAAGAGTGATCGATCCCTGAAGTGGCCTGAGAAGTTGAGGGCAGCCTCCAACAAGAGGAACAAAAACACGTGGTGTGAATTTCACCAAGACCACGACCATGTGATAGAAAAATTCTTTGCTCTGAAAGATGAGATTGAGAAGATGATGAACGAAGGAAAGCTCAGGAAGTACGTTGACAAAGGTGCCTTTAAGAGGGGACGACCCCAGAAAAAAGCGAGGCGATGCATGTAGAGAAGGTCCTCAAAAAAGAGGGGACGACCCTTCTGACGATGAGGACGACCCTGACCTCCCGCTGAGAGATGACCAAGGCCTTGTCAAGAGGCTTAATATGATCTCTCTCGGAGTGGGAATGATCTTCGGGGGTCTAGCAGGAGGAGGTTCAGAGGTCGCTGACAGGAAGGCCCATGTGGCTGAGGCCAAGGCAGTGACGAAGACAGTACACTCAACCTCTCTGGAGGTGAAGTCAGAAAAAAGAAAAAAGGTTGACATGTATACTCTGATAGTGGGGTTCTCAAGAATGGACTTTAAAGGCCTCTTAGCCCTGCATGATGACCCTCTCGTCATCACTACCAGGGTGCACGGATGCGAGGTGCCGAGGATCCTGGTAGATGGGGGCTCATCTGCAGACGTAATGTTTTGTCCATACTTCAAAGCTTTAGGTCTCAGCCATTCTAGACTCGTCCCATACCATCACCCATTGATTGGGTTTAGTGGAGAAAAGGTTCATCCCCTTAGAGTGTATGAGGCTGATATCAGGATGGGCGACGAGTGGCCGAGATGGCTTACCAAGAAGGTCAGCTTCTTTGTGATGGATGAACATATGTTTTCGGCCTATAATATTATACTGGGACGGGTAGCCCTCAAGGGGTTTGAAGTTGTGCCAGCTACGATCCATCAGATGATTAAATTTCCAACCCCTTACGGGGTGGGGGAAGTTCAGGGAGACCAGACGACAGCACTGGAATGTTATTACAACTCAGCTGAAGAAAGAGAGGCACACAAGAAGGCTACGACCACTTATAATATTGATACCCTAGACCCCAGAGATGAGATGAAACTGAAGAAAGGAGAGGCCACGGAAGAGGTAGAATCCATCATCCTTAATGAGGATGACCCAGAAAAAACTGTCCAAGTCGACAAGTCTCTGAAGCCAAATATCAAGGAAGACCTCATTAAATTATTGAGGAGAAGACAAAGCGTCTTTGCATGGAGTCATGCAGATATTCCGGGGATCGACCCTAAAATCATGTGCCACAAGCTGAACGAGGTAGAGGGTGCGAATTCGGTGAAGCAGAAGAGGAGAATTTACTCATGAGAGAAGTATGAGGTCATAAGGGATGAGGTCAAAAAATTAGAAGATGCAGAGTTTATCATAGAGGTCATCTACCCTGAATGGATGTCCAACGCAGTCATTGTCCCAAAGGCCAATGGGAAGTGGATAATGTGTGTGGATTTCACCGACCTCAACAAGCATTGTTTCAAAGACAGCTTCCCTCTCCCCTGCATTGACCAGATGGTAGACGCTACCGCAGGCCATGAGCTCATGAGCTTCATGAATGCCTATTCAGGGTATAACCAGATCTTCATGGACCCTGAAGACTCGAAGAAAATGGCCTTCATCACCGACAGGGGGATATACTGTTATAGGGTCATGCCCTTCGACCTGAAGAATGCAGGGGCAACATATCAGCGCCCTGTAAATATAATGTTTGATGACTAAATTGGGAAATCTATGGAAGTCTATGCAGATGATATGCTGACTAAGAGCCTGAAGGCAGAGGATCATGTGGCTGACCTGGAGAGGACCTTTAATACGATGGGCAAGTACCAGATGAAGCTCAACCCGACCAAGTGTGTCTTCGAGGTCAGAGCAGGTAAATTCTTGGGGTTCATTGTCAACCAAAGATCCATCGAGGCTAACCCTGAGAAAATAAATTCCCTCCAGGAAATGAAGACCCCCAAGACCATCAAAGACGTTCAGAGGCTCACGGGGAGAGTGGATGATTTGAATAGGTTCGTATCCAGAGCCACAGACAAGTGTTTGCCATTCTTCAAGATCCTCAGGAAGGCCTTCGAATGGAGTGAAGAGTGTGATGAGGCTTTCAGGGAGCTAAAGTCATACCTAGGGTCTCCCTTGATGTTGTCACGACTAGTGCAGGGTGAACGACTCTATATGTATCTAGCTGTCTCTGAGTCAGCCATTAGCGCAGCAATCATTAGAGACGAAGATGGGGTACAAAGGCCAGTGTATTTTAACAGTAAGGCACTTTAGGGGGCAGAGCAAAGACACCCGAGGATGGAGAAGTTAGACTATGCCTTGATCCATGCCTCAAGGAAGATGAAGACATACTTCCAGTCCCATACAATGGTCATCCTCACTAACTCTCCTCTTAGGCAGGTCCTACACAAGCCAAAAAAATCAGGTAGGTTAATGGCCTGGGCCATAGAGCTGGGGGAGTTTGACATTGTATATCAGCCTAGGACGGCCATTAAGGGGCAAGCACTGGTGAATTTTGTGGCCAAGTTTACTTGGGAAGATGATGAAGCCGAGGGTGAGAACCTCAGGAAGACAGAAACCCAACAAGACAGGCTCACCGACACACCTGTAGATAAGGCTAAGAGAAGCACCACTAGAAGGAAAGTGGCTAAAAACGAAGAGGGAAGATACCTCTTTAGAGAGGGATCCCTCACTGAGGGAAACTTCTCAGAGGAAAAGATTGTGTGGAGCCTCTTCGTTGATGGGTCCTCCTGCAATAGCGAAAGTGGAGCTAGACTGATAGTATCAGCACCCGATGGCACATACATTGAGTACGCCCTGAGGTTCAACTTCAAAGCCTCCAACAACGAGTCCGAATATGAGGCCTTGGTAGCAGGCCTCTACTTGGCCAAGTCTCTTAGTGTCGACCAGATTCTTGTCCATAGTGATTCGAGGCTAGTAGTGAATCAGATACTAGGAGCCTACGAGGCCAAGGATGAGAGGATGGCCAAGTACCTTGAGAAAGTAATGTCATTACTGAAGAGCTTCAGAGAAGTGAAATTGAAGAGGATACCAAGGCATGATAATGGCCAAGCCGATGCACTTGCCAGGTTGGCCTCAACAACTAGGACAGACATCAGGAGGATAGTCCCAGTGGAAATTTTGCTTTGACCAACTATTGAAGATGCTGAGGGAACACTTAGAAATTGCCTGAATTTTTCTCAGGAAGCTTCATGGATGGAACCTCCGATCAGATACATTAAAGAGGGAGAGATGCCAGAAGCAAGGAAAGAAAGGAAGAAGCTGAGATACATGGCTGCAAAATTCACTGTCATCGGAGACAACTTGTACAAAAAGGGGTTTCTGCTCCCCTTACTCAGGTGTGTACACCCATCTGAAGTCCCACGTATTTTGCAAGACGTGCATGAGGGGTCGTGTTCAAGCCACATTGGGGACAGGTCTCTGGCGAAGAGGGTGATCACCCAGGGGTAGTGGCGACCAACCTTGGGGAAAGACGCCGCGGCGTATGTAAAAAAGTGTGATAGATGTCAAAGATTTGCCACCGTCCCACACCAGCCCCATCAGCCTCTTACCTCCATTACGTCCCCGTGGCCATTTTCAATGTGGGGGATCGACCTAGTACGCCCCTTGCCTAGAGACATCAATAACTATCGGTTCCTCATCGTGGCAATTGACTATTTTTCAAAATGAGAGGAGGCAGAGCCGATGGTCGCGATTACCGAACAGAAGACCTTCCAGTTCATCTGGAAAAATATTATATGCAGATATGGTCTCCCCAACACTCTCATCTCAGATAACGGGACTCAATTCAAGAATACATCTCTAGAGAAGTACTGTGAAAGGGTGAGTATCAAATAATTTTTCTCTACCCCAGGTTGACCTCAGGATAATGGGTAAACATAAGTTACAAACAGGACGATCCTTGACGGGATCAAGAAGAGACTTGAGGAGGCAAAAGGAAGATGGGTTGAAGAGTTATATGTTGTACTGTGGGCCTACAGGACGACGGCAAAGACCTCTACCGGAGAGACCCCATTCATGCTAGCTTATGGCTCAGAAGTCGTCATCCCCACCGGGATTGGGCTTCCTACTCATAGGGTCCAAATGTATGACCCCTAGAGAAATATGAAAGAGAGGAGACTTGACTTAGACCTGATTGAGGAAAGGAGGGAAGACGCCGAGATAAGGCAGGCCGCCTAACAGCAGAGGACTGCAAGGTTTTACAATCATAGGGTGAAGCAGAGACCAATTGCAGTGGGGGACTTAGTCCTAAAAAAGACATGGCCAAAGCCCAACAAGCTCTACCCGAATTGGCATGGCCCATATATGGTCATCGATGAAGTTGTCACTGGGACCTATAGATAATAAAACCTAGAAGGGGAGCCCTTTTCCAACGCCTGGAATGCAGATCATTTGAAAAATACTATCAGTAGTGTCGTAATGTCCTGACAGACCATAATTGTAATGGGTGTTGCTCCAACAGAACACTTGGAATGTTAATGAGAAATATCAGTGTTTCCTCTCATCTTGTGTTTGTCGGTTCTAGTATATCTGGGATTATTTTTGGGAAAATCAACCCTCGGCTATAATGAGGCTCAATGGTGGGGACGACCCTACCTTTGCCCTCAATAAAGACTAGGGAATACTTAATTAAAAACCATTAATTTGGTAGAAGCAATCCTCGGCTATGATGAGTGTCAATGGTGGGGACGACCCCACCCTTGCCCTCAAGAAAGACGAGGGAGTACTTAATTAAAAACCATTAATTTGGTAAAAGTAACCCTTGGCTATGATGAGGGTCAATGGTGGGGACGACCCCACCTTTACCCTCAAGAAAGACGAGGGAGTACTTAATTAAAAACCATTAATTTGGTAATAGTAACCCTCAACTATGATGAGGGTCAGTGGTGGGGACGACCCCACCCTTGCCCTCAAGAAAGACGAGGGAATACTTAATTAAAAACCATTAATTTGGTAAAAACAACCCTCGGCTATGATGAGGGTCACTGGTGGGGACGACCCCACCCTTACCCTCAAGAAAGACGAGGGAGTACTTAATTAAAAATCATTAATTTGGTAGAAGAAACCCTCGTCTATAATGAGGCTCAATGGTGGGGACGACCCTACCTTTGCCCTCAATAAAGACTAGGGAATACTTAATTAAAAACCATTAATTTGGTAGAAGCAACCCTCGGCTATGATGAGTGTCAATGGTGGGGACGACCCCACCCTTGCCCTCAAGAAAGACGAGGGAATACTTAATTAAAAACCATTAATTTGGTAAAAGTAACCCCTGGCTATGATGAGGGTCAATGGTGGGGACGACCCCACCTTTACCCTCAAGAAAGACGAGGGAGTACTTAATTAAAAACCATTAATTTGGTAATAGTAACCCTCAACTATGATGAGGGTCAGTGGTGGGGACGACCCCACCCTTTCCCTCAAGAAAGACGAGGGAATACTTAATTAAAAACCATTAATTTGGTAGAAACAACCCTCGGCTATGATGAGGGTCACTGGTGGGGACGACCCCACCCTTGCCCTCAAGAAAGACGAGGGAGTACTTAATTAAAAATCATTAATTTGGTAGAAGAAACCCTCGGCTATGATGAGGGTCAATAGTGGGGACGACCCCACCCTTGCCCTCAAGAAAGACGAAGGAGTACTTCGTTAAAAACCATTAAATTGGTAGAAGCAACCCTCGGCTATGATGAGGGTCAATAGTGGGGACGACCCCACCCCTACCCTCAAGAAAGACGAGGGAATACTTTGTTAAAAGCCATTAATTTGATAGAAGCAACCCTCGGCTATGATGAGAGTCAATGGCGGGGATGACCCCACCCTTACCCTCAAGAAAGACGAGGGAGTACTTAATTAAAAATGATTAATTTCGTAAAAGTAACCCTCGGCTATGATGAGGGTCAATGGTGGGGACGACCCCACCCTTGCCCTCAAGAAAGACGAGGGAATACTTAATTAAAAACCACTAATTTGGTAGAAGCAACCCTCGGCTATGATGAGGGTCAATGGTGGGGATGACCCCACCCTTGCCCTCAAGAAAGACGAAGGAGTACTTAATTAAAAACCATTAATTTGGTAGAATCAACCCTCGGTTATGATGAGGGTCAATGGTGGGGATGACCCCACCCTTGCCCTCAAGAAAGACGAAGGAGTACTTTGTTAAAAACCATTAATTTGGTAGAAGAAACCCTTGGATATGATGAGGGTCAATGGTGGGGATGACCCCACCCTTGCCCTTAAGAAAGACGAGGGAATACTTTGTTAAAAGCCATTAATTTGGTAGAAGCAACCCTCGGCTATAATGAGGGTCAATGTTGGAGACGACCCCACCTTTGCCCTCAAGAAAGACGAGGGGGGACTTGAGCATCAATTAAAATTGGTTAAAAACCACCCTCGGCTATAATGAGGGTCAATGCAGGGGACGACCCCTCATTCACCCTCCAGAAAGACGAGGGAGGGGTATAGTTATATTATTAATATAAAAAATTCACAATGCAAAAGAGACGAATATGAAAGACAACAAGATAGATGATATTATAAATAAAATATTACAAAAGGATGTTTGTTCTCCAAAAAATAAAGTACTTTCATGAGGTACATAAAGAGGGTATCGGCTACGAACAGCCACCCTATTGAGAAGCATCAGATGGTAGGGCCTCAACGTCAATTAGAGAAGTATCGTCAACGACCATGACAGGCTGATCCTCAGACATGCCGACACCCTCGACATGAACTTGAGACTCCACCTGTGCCAAAGCCTCAGCAATCAGGGGGTTGTCTAGTTGGAATGCTTCAATAGAGGGGCGGATAGAGGATACTACGTTAGCAAACTTAAGGACGACCCACCGACAGGCCGTCCTAATCCCCCTCTCTAAGTATTCAAGGCCGAATCCTTGAAACTCATCCGAGAGTTTGTAGGCCTCCACAGCGTCTGCCTCTGCTTTCTTTACGGCATCAGATAGCTCAGTCTTAAATTGGGCCCCCTGATGGATCAAGGCTTCATCCTTCTCTTTAAGAAGCAAGTCCTTGGCCGCCATGTCTGCATCATGCTGCCTCGTCAGCTCGTCCAGGATCCTCACATGCTCAGTCCTGGCGCTCTTCAACTCAGCCCTTGCTGTCTCAAGCTCTGACTGTAGATCAGCCTCGTGTTGAATAGCCCTCTCAGCTTCATGGAATTTCGCTTGGTTCTCGGCCATCCACTTAGTGGCCGAGGTAAAAGCACATACAGACTGCATAAGAAAAAGAAACTCGTTAAGAGGTCTACGAAACAGTTTGTGAAACAATGCAATTAAGGGAATGAAGTAAGACAAGTACCTGAGCTAGAGTGTGCAGACCATAGTCATACACCTTTGTCGGAGGCATCTTGGACAGGAATTCATAATCGGCAGCCGAGGGGGCAGAAAAAATTGACGCTTTGGCCGCCCTCAGGTTGGCAATCATAGAAGACGGCTCGGCCTTCAGTAATGTCAAGTTTTGGGACCAGAAGGCCCCCATACGGGAAGAAGAGGCGGTCCCCTCAGACGACTCGACCCTTGCCCTCGTCCATGAATCTGGCCGAGGGTCGATAGGGACTTCTGGCTCTTTCCTCTTTTGTCTGTCGGAGGTGGGCTCAGCAGGCGTCAGCCCCATGGTCTTCGTCTTCCTCGGAGCATGCTGAGGCTCCTTGCCCTTCTTCTTGCCCAAGACAGATAGCAAACTTGGGGCAGTCATTTCCCAAAGTTGATCAGATATACCAGAAGGACGACCTGAAAGGAGGACGACACGTAAAAAAAATGCAGAGGTAAAGATGAAACACTTGAAAAAAGCAAAGATCAGGCAAAAAATAATATAACTCACATAGCTCTGTCAAGGGGCCGAACCTTAGACCAGCTTCCTTGAGGAACCGAGGGGTCATCAGATCTTCAAACTTTGCAAGCTCACCCCCTTTTCCTCGTTCTCTCAGATATTCAACTATGTCTTTCTCGTCCAGACTAAGTCCGAGGTCTGACATGGCCTTAGTAGAGGGGTTAAACCATCTTCTGGGGACCCTCGGACTATCGAATAAAGGTCGAGCCTCGGCGAAAAACTCCCATTCTCCAGAGACGAAGAAGAATCTCTTCTTCCAATCGTGGTTGGAGGATTGTGCCACGTGGAGAAGTTTTTTATCAGACTTCCTCGCCCCCATATGATAGTACCCAGGCTGCTTAGACGAGGAAGTGATATTATAGCAGGCTAAGAACAGATCGGCCGAGGGCTCGTCAGTTAAGGCATTTTTCCATAGGGAGACGTAGCCAAGGATCATCCTCCAGAATTTGGGAGGAAGTTGAGAGGGGGCAATGCCGAGGGTTGATAAGATATTCACAACAGTAGGGTGTAGAGGGAACCTGACACCGACCTTAAACATTTGTTCCTATACTGTGACCTCTCCCTCTTCACCCTCAAAGACCCTCTCAGACTCAGAAGGGACCCTCATATTTATGTTGGGGGACACACCAAATGCATGCCTCCAAAGCAAGAGGTCACGATCCCTGACAGAGGAGATATAGGACGAGGCATGGGAGGTGTCAATTGGGTCAACATTTGAGTCCTCACCATCATCCTCACTTCCCTCTCCCTCGGCCTCGTCACCTGTCAGAGGCCCATGAGGGAAAGCCATCTGGAAGGCGTGGGGGGACAAAGTTGTCACAGGGACAGCCTCTGAAGGGACCACACCCTCGGCCTGTTAGCCTGGGCTAAGATCAGACGTTTTTCTCCTCCCATAAGGGCCATCACCTGATGGTGACGAGGCTCTCTCATCCATCTCTCCTGAACGACTCTCGACTGGATGACAGGACGACCCACAAGACTCATAGGGATTTATTATGGCTATAGGAATGGGGAAAATGGGTCGTACCCAATTAGGGTCGGCCCCTCGTATTCTCTCCTCCTCTTCCTCTATTCGCCTAATCTCTACAAAGAACTTCTCCCTCAGGGATGGAAACTCCTCAGCTAAACTGTAAAGCCTCCTAAGCATTAAGGGGAAGACCCTACACTTAGAAGAATTTGGCTAAGTTAACCACAAGCAATCTCACAATTGACCAGGTTGGACTTTTTGATCAAAACCAAAGAATTAAAGGGTTTTATCAAGAACATTTAAGAACATACTACCAGAGAATACGCCGGAAAAGTTATGAAACAGCCTAAGGAAAAGACAACCCTACGACCCTAACATAAGAAAGCATACATAAATGAAGATAAAGAGGGCACTAGGGCAAAGGGGTTACCTGAGAAAAAATAGTAGAACTGCCAAACTCGAAACGTTGAAGTTGTAGAATTGGCTAGAAAGTTGGAGGCTAGAGAGAGAGAGTTCAGGCGCGAAGAAGAAGAATAAGAAGAAAGAGAAACTTCAAATATTATTTAAATACCTTGCCAATGAGTGGGCCCACTAACCAATGCAGAGCACAGCCCACGAGGAGGGCATCAGTAGGTCACAAAGCCCCAAGCAAAGTGTGCAGTCACCATGCCTTGGAAATAGAAATAACAATGAGTACCTGCCTATATTTCATGATAGCTTGACATGTGTCACTCATCAAACAGACCATACACTTGTCTCAAAAGAAACATTATCCCTCAGCCATCCCGGCATCATTTATGGCTAAGGGCTGGGGGGTGATTGATATACCCATATATACTCTCGACTAGGCCGAGGGCGCCCTCCAACATAGGCGCGCCCAAGATGGTCTCGTGACCCCTCATTATGGTCCAAACGACCCTTCAAGGGGCCGATCCCTCATCAGGCCAAGACGACCCTCCAAGGGGCCGACCCCTCATTATGATCCAGATGACCCTTCAAGGGGTCGACCCCTCATCAGGCCGAGATGACCCTCCAAGGGGCCGACCCCTCATTATGGTCCAGACGAACCTTTAAGGGGCCGACCCCTCATTAGGCCCAGACGACCCTTCAAGGGGCCGACCCTCATCAGGCCCAGACGACCCCCCAAGGGGCCGACCCCTTATCATGGCCCAGATGACCCTCCAAGGGCCGACCCCTCATCAGGCCCAGATGACCCTCCAAGGGTATGACAGTACGAGGCCTAAATTAGGCCAGACTCACTAGCAGAAGAAACTTTTCCCTCGGCCTCGTATCATAGGCCGAGCGTGACATCATCACAGTGCGTAATTTGGGAGACATGTGGAATAGTGCGTGTGAGGCTCACATGGCACGTGGAAGACCGTTATAAAAATATCACCCCCTCACGTGAGGGAATATTATGTCATCATTTGGCATCTACAGGTGTCAACAGGAGATTGGATAGATCCTCATTCACATGCACCATGCATACTTGGGGGGTACACTACACCCCCCCAAGACCTATATATACTTGTCACCTACAACCCTACAAGGAGGATCGATAATTGTAACCCTAGAAAAAACTCTGCTCACCCACACAGTAGAGAGAGAAAGTGAGCTTATGTGAATTTCATCCGAGGCCATTAGTGCCCATACTTAGTGGATCACACACTCACAGTGGATGTAGGCCTAATTGGCTGAACCACTATACATCATTGTCTTATTCCACTTATACTCACCTCCTTCTATATACTTATACATATACACTTCTATGGCTGCCATGGTTACTACTGTTTGAGCTCATCATCACTTACTTGGTGGTGCTAGATTTCATCATCATAAAAAACTATCACAAATTAATCAACAAAAAGATGAATTACCCGGTTCATAAGATCCATAAATACATCTGGAGCATTAGTCACCCCAAAAGGCATCACCAGAAATTCAAAATGACCATACCCAGTACGAAAAACTGTTTTAGAAATATCACTTTCCTTTACCCTCAACTGATGATAACCCGATCGCAAGTCTATTTTTTAAAACACTTTAGCACCCTGTAACTGATCAAATAAATCATCTATACGAGGTAAAGGGTACTTGTTCTTAATTGTAACTTTATTCCGTTGCCTATAATCAATACACAAACGCATGGTACCATCTTTCTTCTTCATAAATAAAACTGGTGCACCCCATGGAGATACACTAGGTTGTATGAACCCCCTATCAAGTAAATCCTGCAACTGAATCTTGAGTTCTTTCAACTCAGCAGGTGTTATTCTATACAGTGCCATAGAAATAGGGGTTGTCTCCGGTGCCAATTCAATACTAAATTCAACTTCTCTCTCTAGGGGTAACCCCGATAACTCACTAGGAAACACTTCTGGAAAATCCCGTACAATAGGAACATCGACTAATTGTAAAGCCCGCTTCCTAGTGTCAAGAACATATGAAATAAAACCCTCACAACCCTTACTCTATAATTTCTTCGTCTGAATAGCAGAAATGATGCAACTGGGAACAATTTTCCTTTCCCCCACAAATTTAAATTCAGGCTCACCAGGCATATTAAAACAACTTCCTTACAGAAACAATCCATAGATGCATGATATTTAGATAACCAATCCATTCCCAGAATTATATCAAAATCAGAAATATCCAATGGAAGTAAATCTATAACTGTATCTCTAACCCCCACAGTCAAAATTCAATCACGAAAAACATACTCGACTACAATCATATCCCCCATAGGCATATAAAATACCCAACCCCATATCTAAACGAGTACATGGACTATTCAGGTATACAACAAAATCATAGGACACAAAAGAATGTGTGGAACCAAGATCAATCAAAACATAAGCACTTCTATCAGTAACAGAAAGTGTACCTGTCACCACATCTGGAGTAATATGATCTTCTTTCATTATAAAAACTCGTCCACCTGGCCTGAAACTACTAGCTTATCCTCTGCCCATACTTTTCACTGCATTGCCTAGAGATAAAACTATGCTTGCTACTTCAATATATGCTGTTGGAGTCTCTGCCAACTGCGAACATTTCTTCTTAATATACCCCACTTGATGACAATGGTAGCATTCCAATCCCTTAAGCTTAGGACACTCGGATTTATAATTCCCTTCCTCTTTACAAAAGAAACATGTAACACCTCCTATTGGGGCCTCACCTCTCCCTGACTTTCTGACTGAACCAAAAGATCCTCCACCCCTAGTATCTCTGCCAAATCTCCTATGACCTCTACCACTATCTCCACCACCTCTCTGAAATTCATGAGGTTCCATCTTAACACTTCCACCCACACCTCCCTTAGAGTGATATGCGTCGAATCTACTTTTCTTAAAACTCTCCCTACTCGCCACCCCTTGGTTCAATTTCCTTTCTGCTATCATGGCTTTGTTTACCAAAGAAGCATAATCTTCTGACTCATAAGTGGCCACTCTATTTTGAATAGGCCAAATCAGTCCATCTTGAAACTTACTACATTTATCTTCTTCATTCTCCACATATTTAGTAGCAAATCTAAACAAAGTAGTAAATTTAGCCTCATACTCCGTCACAGACATTTTCCCTTGGGTCAAATTTATAAATTCCCTCAGCTTCTCCCTCCTATAAACTTTAGGGAAATACTTAATATACAAAGCTTTAATAAATTCAGCCCAAGTAATAACATCAGCACCTTCCATCCTGGGCACCAAATGGTTGTTGTCTTCCCACCAATATTTGGCCTCTCCTTTCATCTTAAACACGGCTAGATTCACTTTCTGGTTATCTGGAACCTTCATAACTATAAAGAGAGTTTCTAGATCTCTGACCCAAATCTCAGCTTATGTAGGTTCAACTGAACCTGAATATTCTGGAGGATTCAACTCCAAAAACTTCTCATGCATGGAATCTTTCATTTCTTTCCTTGCCTCTTTCTCAATCCTGGACACAGTCTTTGATTCTAGATATCTAACCAGTTGTTCTGAAATTTGCACCATATTTCTTTCTTGTTTCTCTATTATCCTCATCATTGCATGTTCCATTATTTGCATCTCTGTAGGCTTCTCTTGCTCTCTAGCCCTTCTAGTAACACTCTGCTCTACTTCAGTATTGTCTATACGAGAAGCCACTACATCTTCTCTATGTTGTCCATTCACAGGTTCCATCTAGAATTATCTGTAATACAACAAAGTTCTAACAACCAATATAAACAGTTTATAATCCTAAACTATTGGTTAGTACAAAAAAATATTCATAAATATCAAATCAACGCAATGATTCCCGTCTAATCGTCACACACGTACAGAATTAATAACCTAGACGCTCTAATACCACTAATTGTCACACCCAAAACCCAATATCCATATTAATCATTTGTTATTAGAATAATTATTATTAGAATAATTGGATCATAATCTTGAGCCCATTGGAAATTAAATTCATTTATCAATATTTTTCTGCATAATGAATATAATATTGTTGTTGTGCCATAACTAAGTCAACATCATAGTCATAATTAGAGACTATACAATACTAT
Source organism: Sambucus nigra (assembly GCA_949130495.1). Taxonomy (NCBI): domain Eukaryota; kingdom Viridiplantae; phylum Streptophyta; class Magnoliopsida; order Dipsacales; family Adoxaceae; genus Sambucus; species Sambucus nigra. The sequence goes on along the minus strand of OX422207.1, from coordinate 634,980,728 downwards.
GATCAACTCAATCCATGCTAACTCAATAAGTAAAATTTGTGAATATATTAAAATCTTTAGTGTGATAATGATAAAATCCCAATATTTAAACTCCAGCTCTACTAACGGTGCAACTCTCAAAGTTACCGGTCATATAGTATCCTAGCTGGCAACATATAACCTGAAATTGTTAAAGTATAAACCGTAAGCATTAAGCTTAGTGAGGTACTCCTTCCCTCCAATGGAATGAAAATTCTATATCGAATATGTGGATATAAAATCCGAACAATCCTGCCTATTGGCAATAACAAATCTTGGATCATAGGATCCAAATAATTCTTCCCATTGGCAATAACAAATCCTGGATCATAAGACCCAAATAATTATGCCCATTGGAAATAACAAACCCTGGATCATAAGACCCAAATAATCGTGGATATTTAAATATGCAAAAAAATCCTGAATACCGAAGTATTCAAACAAATCCTGCTCTTAGAGCTATATTCATATATATGTATATATGAAACAATCATAAGTACACTCACCTTGGAAATTTAACAAGCTTTCCCTTTTCCTTTATCTGACTCTTGTTCAGTCGGTTCTTCTTCTCTTCCTATCTTTCTTAAAATATTAGTATCATCATAAGAATATTAATAATTCAAAGAACAACTTCAATATAACTCAATTCATAAGCATCATATGATTCAATTCAAATCATTCATTATTATTGAAGTCCCATCTAGACTCAGATAATGACATCTAACATATTCAAATTACAGCCCAAACCTACTTTAATTCTTCTTGGTAATACAATCCTTATCATATTAGGTTTCCAACACAAAAGATGACACATCATTCTGAGTTTTCTAGTGCAAGATATTCTTATTTCTTTACCACATAGCAAATCCTCCCTATAGGCTTATCTATTATTCAGTCATCTTCTAAGAATTTTCATAATTTTTAAACATCATAAATTTTTATGATATTTCACCCAATTTTTGAAAACATATTGAATAATACAAGGTTAAAATTTCATAATTTTCAGAGTTCATTTGCTATGTCAAGTAAAACATCAAACACATGGTATGCATATTTACTCTTTTGGGGTAGATTTCATACCCGATCTTCAAATCATTGCCCAAGATTCATTTCTTAATATTTTTACATGATTTTCAGATATGTTATGAATATATGGGTGTAAGTTAACCTAAAATTAGAATTAACCAATTTCAGTAATCATACAATAAGATATGGAAGTTTGAATAAACAAGGTTACTAAACAAAGCAATTTAAGGGTTTACACATTCAACTTTGTTTAAACTTGCATATATCCATACATATGCACCCAAGCATGAAAGTTAAATAAAAAATCAAGAATTTATATATTATAAATCATAAATACAAGAAAAATAACAAGATTCATCGGTGGAATTACCTTAGGGGCTTTTACGTAATTTTTTTTGAATGTTTCTCCTCACTTTCTTCTTCCTCCTCACAATTGTTTTTCCTCAACCTAAAACTCTCCCAAACTGAGTTTGATGAAGAAAGGAGGATATATCAAGGGTTTAAGTCGGCCAATCCAACCTCCACCTCCAACCAATCAATTTAAGACACTTATTGGGCATAAAGGACAAATTACCACTTAAACGAATGGATAGATTTACACTTCGTTAGTAATTTCGGTATAACTTCTTATTCGGACCTCTGCTTCACACACCGTTTATTGTGTTAAAACCATAATTCATCTGTCTACAACTATGTAGTTTTCACCTCAAGTCAATTGTTATGTCATAAAGGTCAAAACTAGTCTTAAACATGAACATTCCTACCGAAAACTTCAAAATTTCACATTTATAACTAATTCGATATTTCATGCTTTATGATTGTAGTATTAAACTAAAAATAATGACTTAATATTATATATACTAATAACATATATCCATATCACATAAGCTAATCGTGATTTAAAAATAATTTATCATAATTATATTTGGGTTGTCACAATTCTCCCCCTGTTAGGAAATTTCGTCCTCGAAATTGACGTACCTTGGTTGTCTGAATCAAACAAATACGGATAACGCATCTTCATGCTATCCTCACTCTTCAAAATTATATATACTAATAACATATTATCCATATCACATAAGCTAATCATGATTTAAACATAATTTATCATAATTATATTTCGGTTGTCACAATTAAGCAGGAAGTATACAGACGTGTTATCCCACGAAACTTTCTACTTGGCCTATTGGTCTCAGATGATTGAGAGCCCTGATTATTGGTACAAATGTATGAGTGCCACTTTAATTATGATAGTGTCAAGTTTCTTTTCTCCAAAGGTTTAGGGATTGTTTATGATAAAGTTACATTGATGAATTAATTGCCTCTATACCCCTTAGTGAACTAGTAATAATGGGATTATTAGTTCAAATTCCTTGACTTTCTTCAAACATGATTCTAATTAAACTAGTAATATACCGCATTTTCTTAAACAGACTAATCATTATGGAATTATGAATTTCTAACATTTTAAGTTATAATCTGATAAACATAGAATTATCAACTTATTATTATCAGACGTTTTCAACACTGATTCTATACACAGTCCAACTCTCATTTTTATCTATATCATTGTTATAGAAATGGTTGAACCTGATTAGCATATTTGTGCTAATTCTGTCGTTCTCCATATGCGCTAGGAGAAAGGAAATAGTATCCATTCCCTAATATATATAGACATCGGTCACCTTTTCACATACGTGATCGTATGGGAAGATAATAAACCAGATAGGAGCAAGGAGTGGGGTTTTTCAATTTTCTATATTGTTGTGTGTACTTGAAACGTGGAATTCACCCCTACTGTGGTTCCAACTTATGTAACATAATAATAAAGAATAAGAGGTTATGTTATTCTGCCTTAACTTTAATTCATTACTTTATGTCTACTTCTTGTTCATTCATACCAAAAAGCAGGGTGTGATAAGTTAGTATCATAGCATATTTTTAAATTAAAACATATCATCGGGTTAGCATTGTCTGTGGCAAATAGATAAGATATTAGTAATTTTAATTTTATAACTTCTTTTATTACTGTTATTATATGGTAATCCATTTTGCAGTATGGATGCATGGGATACATTTCTGTTTAATTTAGATATTGACCCAGATAATCGTTGGGAAACACGGGTAAAAGAAGGGGCTTTTTCCAAACATAGAGAAATGACCCGAGGAGTGGAAGAAGACTGTGCAGGTTCAAGTAACGACATTAAGAGGCTAGAATTGACTAATAGAGCACTAGGCGAGATGAAAGGGATTAAAAAAGTGAATGATTTTTCTAATGATCCAGTCATACTACAAGAAGCCATGAATTTAGCATTTGCTGATGACCTACCATCTCCACCGATGTATCTACAAGCAATAGCAAATGGTTACATACATGGAGGATATTCCCCTAGCACTACGGATGACTCGACAGATGATGCAGACCCAGAAGATTATTTAGTCAACCCAATTCTACAACTAGTGATAATGCAAACGTTTCAACTTAGAAAGAGGAATCTACCGCTAACAGTTGTTTACATATTGTATAATATAAATGTTAGCCACACTTTTAGGAATAGTGATGTGTAACAGTAATGTACACTTAACCTTATATAAAATAGGCTTGTTTCTTTATTTATTGTTATAATTATTTCTATTTAAATCATGCTATTTTGTAATGGTTAGCAGTCGAACTCCCTTTGTTGGAACACAACTGGAACAGACTCAGACTGAAGGAATCATGTAGTGTCTCTAGGAACTTACTACGATATCTCGACAACAACAGACTACTCGTGTTACTCCTGAAGATATTTTCGAGGAACTTTGTAGAATGAATAGTCTCAAGGAATTTCTACAATAATGACCTCCATCTTTTCTTGGAAAGCTAGGCGCAAATTATGTTGAGAAATGGATGCACCAGATTGTGAAAATCCTGAACGAAGTAGGTGTAGCTACTAATCTCCAAATCATTTTAGCTGCATACATGTTTGAAGGAAAAGAACATTTCTGGTGGCAAGCCATGTCACGTAACCAGAATGTTGCTAATCTTACCTGGGAACAATTTGAATAGACTTTTTTCCAAAACGTATTTTCCCGAGACTAACCGAGACCAATGAACAATTGATTTCTTAAAATTACAATAAGCTACCCTTTTAGTAGCTCAGTATGAGGCTAAGTTTACTGAACTATCTCGTTATGACCTGGAATGCATAGATACTAAAGTGGAGAGATGTAAGTAGTTTGAAAGATGACTACACCTAAGAATTAAGAATTCCATCATTTCATTATAAATTCGTGAGTGTTCCCAGTTGATTAACGTTGTAGCCATTGTGGAACGTAATTATTCAACATTGATCTGATCTCCAACCCCAGTTGTTAAGAACAACCATATCATCATAACCCCATATCATTCTAAACTTTGTCCATATACAAAGTCCAGTGGGTAAGCTTATTCCCAAATCCAACACACCACAATCCATTCTGAGATCCATTGTCATGAATGTCAGGAGATAGGACATATTCAACGCCAATGTCCTAAGATAAAATCAGCTCCAATCCACCAGCAATTGACCAAACCCTAAAAAAATCCAAAATTTCATTATATTTCAACTCACTTGAAGCCAACTTGGAGAATTCAATCGATTTCGAATCATGGGAGGAATTATGCCACACGACCTATGCCAAATGCACAAGATGTGATTAAAGGTATGATTATTTTTTAGCATATTCTGACCTATATTTTATTTGACATATGATGCGGCCCGAAGATTGCGTATTTGCACCAATTAATTTACGCATTTTAGCTCCCTCGGGTACCTTAATTCCTATATTTATGCTCGATAACTAGACAACCTCAAATTTTGATATATATATATATATATACTCTTCAGGGGTTAATTGAGCTTTTGTAGGTATTTTGACACTTAGTGTGAAGTTTGGACGCATTTTGAGAAAGTTTCGTACACATTTGCACACGCAAGGGAAACCCGGTCATTTAACAGTTTGGTCATCTGGCCCAATATCTTCACGAAAGTTTTATTACTCTCATCAAGCTTCGCATGGAGACAAACAGTGCGTGAATCTGAGTCCAAGCCAAGAAGTTACGGGACTTTGAGCATAAGATAAATACAAACAAGCCAAAACAGGGGAAAAACGAATTCATCAAGTGCAAATCGATTTGGCACTTGGAAAATCGAGAATCAATTTGGCCGTTGTGCATAGATTATCGTAAATTGAATTCCGTAACTATAGAAAATAACGATCCTTTACCCTGAATAGGAGATTTATTTGATCAATTAGAGGAGCAGGGGTCTTTTCTAAAATAGATTTACGATCAGGATATCATCAGTTACGTGTCAAAGAGGATGACATTCCAAGACTGCTTTTCGAACTCGTTACGAATATTTTGAATTTATCATAATGTCATTTGGTTTAATCAATGCCCCATCAGCTTTTATGGATCTAATGAACCGAATCTTTAGACCTTTTTTGTACCAATTCATTATCATTTTCATTGATGATATTCTTGTATATTCTCAAGACTTGGCAGAGCATATTCAACAATTGAAGATAGTCTTAAGTACTCTCCGAACTCATTGGTTATATGCCAAAAAAGAAAGTGTGATTTCTCGATGAAAGAAATTAAATTTTTAGGACATGTGATTTCTAAAAATGGAATCCAAATCGATCCAGCTAAAATTTCAACCATTTTGGAATGGAAAAATCCTACCAATTTTATTAAAATAAAAAGCTTTCTTCGATTAGCTAGATATTACCGTCGATTTGTCGAAGGGTTTTCACGTATTTCTTTATATGGACAGAAGAATGTAACCAATCATTCCAAGTGTTGAAGGAAAAGTTGACTACTACTCCTATCCTCACTATTCCTTCTACTGAGGTAAGTGTAATTCCCCGCCTAATTAAATACTGGGTGATCAGTCCTTTATTAAAATATAACAGAATATATAGGTGGTTCAATCTTAGCATCATTGTCGAAAACCATTTTTTTTACTATCCACTTCGTATTTAAAAAGTTAATGTCGTAATTTTACCTTTTTGTTAACATAAAACCAAATGACAAATAATATCACATTCCACCATTTAAATATCAAACGCACAACGACTAATGACTAAATAATAATTATATATGGATTATACAATCCAGTCTAAAATATCCATACAATATTTTGAAATTTATTTAACTCCACAATCTAATACATCATAATGAAACTCAACATCTCTGAATAACAATAGAATAAAATTGACAACATGTCCGACTGGAAAGAAAGTTCATAATGAAGAACTGAATCAATACTGAGGCGTCTAATATCAATAACTTGCATTTCTACCACAGATGCAGCACGCTACAAGATAGAATCTGCTAAGCCTGGTGTCCTTGTAGCTGGGCACCTAAAATGTTTTACAAAAAGAATAGAGATTTAGAGAAAAATGGGACACAGCCCGAGTAAAACAGTTTAAAAAATTGAGTAAGTGTTTAAATGCAAAATTTGTAAATACTATATTCATGTTAGGTTCACATGCTCTCAATTGAGATGCTCACCTCTCATCTAATGTATTTAGTTTTTGGGTCCCGAGGCAATTTTATCATCGGGTTGCCCACTTCGCAGAGGGGGCATGATTCTATATGGGTTATTATAGATCGGTCGACGAAGGTAGCCCACTTCTTACCCGTCAGGACAGACTACAGAGCGGGACAGTATGCTCAGTTATTTATTGCAGAGATAGTAAGACTGCATGAGGTACCTCTTAACATCGTGTCAGATAGAGACAAGACATTTGTATCTCATTTTTAGGGAATCTTCTAGGAATCTATGGGTACCGAGTTGCGGTTGAGTACAGGGTATCACCCGCAGACCGATGGGCATACTGAACGCACTAATATGATGCTCGAGGATATGTTGCGCATGTTTATCCTTGACTTCGGGGGAGGTTGGGAGAAGTATCTTCCATTGGTAGAGTTTTCTTATAACAACTCCTATCAGTTTATGATTGGCATGGCCCCGTTCGAAGCATTGTATGGAAGACCTTGTCGTTCCCTAGTTTGTTGGCTAGAGGTAGGAGACAACAAGCTCCTCGGGCCAGAGGTAATTCAGGATACGTCGAGCAGGATCGAAATGATTCAAAATCTCATACGGGTAGCCTAAGACAGGCAGAAAAGCTACGCCAATACGAAAAGGTTCTTCCAAGAGTTCGCAGTGGGGGACCAGGTTTTGTTGAGAGTATCTCCGATGAAGGGGGTAATGAGATTTAGGAAGAAAGGGAAGTTGGCTCCGAGATATGTGGGACGATTTCCTATTATAGAGAGGGTCGGACCAGTGGCATACAGATTGGGATTACCGGAGCACTTGCATCGTATCCATGATGTGTTCCACATTTCGTCACTGAGGCGATACCTTCGAGATGATTTAGCACACACTCACATTGCAATTGAGGCTATTGAACTATAGCCAGATAGTTCATATGAGGAGAGACTGGTAGTTATTTTAGATTATAGTGAGAGGAGGCTAAGATTAAAGGTAGTTCCACTTGTTTGGGTGCAGTGGCAACATCACAATGTGGAAGAGTCTACTTGGGAGCGTGAGGCAGATATGAGTGAGAAATATCCAGATTTATTCATACCAGGTATACCTTACTTTCTTTTCCGAATTTCGGGACGAAATTCCTTTATTAGGGGGGAAGTATGTAATACCCCACATTTTTTTTGATTTAAATAATTATGGGATTATTCATTACAACGGGATTAATTAAATTTAAATGTGAAGAATTAAATTGTTAATTAATCTGGATCCAATAAAAAAAATATTAACTAGTGTCCTACGGGTTAATACTTATTAGTTTAATATTACTGTGCGATATGTAATATGGAACTATATACTTTGATAAATTATCGAGAGATAATAATACGACAGTTTAGTGAATTAAGTCAGATGCGAGTGTGAGTCGTTTCGGGACTAAATCGGTGGAATAAATATATAAGTTATTTTTAGTAACTTGTATAATGATTTCGAGTGTACCGTTGAGTCCGGAAGGGTCGAGATAGTCAAAATAGTATACTCGGGTATTTAGTTTGGGTCCCGGGGCAATTTTAGGCCTAACCGGCACCCCAAAAAGGGCATTATGGTAAATTGGATTTTTAGGCCTAATTAATGGACGAAAATTAGGACTTAATTTATGAGCAAAAACATTTGCATTAGGGTTAAAAAGCTGGATAAAGCAAGAACGGCCATAGGTAGTGTGAGGGAAAAACTTTTGCCAAGAGAAGAGGGCTAAATCGACATCACCGTGCATAACCACCACCACCACCGTGTAGATCGGGACGAGGGGAACACACCCATACTAACATCGTCCAGAAATCAGACTACTCATTAAAGGCAAGTGTTTATAACTTGTTGTATTTCGGTATTAATTTGATTTATGTTAGTATAGGATGATTAGGATTTTGTTATAAGTTATAAAAATGGTGAAATTGAGGAAATTGGATGTGGATATAAATTATGTGATTTATTAGATTGAAACCCTTAATGTATGTAGACTGGAAATCACATTTTAAGAAATTGTATGCAGAACAAATCTGAAAATTATGGCTTCTTGAACTTGTATTGGAAGAACTAAGGTTTGATAAAATTTAAATTGGGGATTTCATGTTTTATGAATGATTTGTAATGAATTGATGATTTTAGGATGTTAGAATTCATAAGTTATTGATGGGGTCCGAGGTTTAACTATTTATTTAGAGTTTGGGGTGTTGAAGGAGAAGATTGGAGGTTAGAAATGGTGGAAAATATTGAAAACACAAGGTAAGGGATGAACAATGAATCCTCGCGCGAAGTCGCTCGAAGTCGTTCGAGCGACATTGCTATCTCGCGCGAAGTCGTTCAAACGACTTGCCACCTCGTTCAAGCGACGGAGTGACATTTTGAAAAAAAAAATTAGGACCCAGTTTTGAGTTTATTAGTTCAAAAATGAGAGAAATATTTTCCAAATAATAAACTTATATAAGGTAGGATTTCGAGAGAAGTATGGGTAACTAAATACTTTAATAAACTCGGTACGGAGAGAACACACCGTAGAGATTACGAGAGGGATAATAATCCAAATAACTAGTGAGGAATGTTGAAATCAATATGCGTTAGAGAAGCATATATGTAGGTGAGGGGAAATACCTATCTATTATAATAGGATGTGTGTATACCTATTATGTATTGTTATTATTAAAGACACTAATGGGTGATAACCCGAGGGTGTGAAAATCTTATTATTATAAGTATACTAATGGGTGACAACCCGTGGGTACAAAAGCATATTGTAAGTGTACTAATGGGTGATAACCCGGGGGTACAAGATTATCTAAATAAGTGTACTAAAGGGTGATAACTCGGGGGTACAGTATGTTGACTAGGTGCACTAATGGGATATAGCCCGGGGGTGCAGTATCATGTTATATATATATATATATATATATATATATATATATATATATATATATATATATATATATATATATATATATATATAGGGAAGAAGTGACTATATGAATATATATGTATGAGAATTGTAAATTAATCTAGTGGGAATGTTAATGAATGTGGGCATGGAAATTTGTTAAGAAAATTCTAATCGTATACTTGAATTATTATGAAAATGGGAAATGTATTAATTAGCTTTTCGTCATAGGCTAACTAGTTAACGTATTGTATGGGCGATACTGGCGTACTAATAGTGAGGATAAATACTATTAGGATGGATTCAGACTAGTTATATTAGGAGGTATAGCTAAGGAGAAAATTTAGATGCGTGTTAAGCGTGCACAATAGAAGAGGGGTGAGAATCTCAAGAGAGAGTTCGAACCAACATGTGCTTGATACTTACTTTACTGCAAATTTTAAATACTTGCTTAAACAAATATTTTTACACATCGGGCTCTGACCCGTTTCTTGCATCTTCTCTCTCTCTTGCTATATATATGTATTATATCAGGTGCTCGGCCGCTGGGACATTAGGCTTAGAGTTTCGGATTGCGTGGTATGATGTAGCTGTTGTGGTACCTACAAGACTTTGTTTAGACGCTTCGACTATTTCATTCCTATTCATTATGACATTTCTTTAGGGCATGTGTCGCCCCTTCCTTAGACAGTTTCAAAGATTATGTTTACTCTATTTCTCGTTTACTTTCATTTGGATTGTTGGATGCTGTTGTTTTGGTTTAGATTTTTGAACTGGGATGTTTATCCAATCTTATTTGTTTCAGCATGTGATTCTGATGCAATATTTGTATTAATTAATTATGCGTGGATGTTTCATATTAAAATACTTGGTTTGGTAACTAAATGGTTTTATAAAAAAAAATTGTTTTGACACTTAGCTTAATTATATTAGGTGATTAAATAAGTTATTGCTTTTTCGACAGTGGTGCTAAGAATGAACCCACCGAACATTCTGTTTTAAATTTTATAAAGGACTGATCACCTGATATTTAATTGGGCGGGGTGTCACACTAGGTACTTGGGATGTTTAAGAATATAATGTGCGTAAATTTTTTTAGCACCGCTTTATATTTCCCTTTGATTTCATATGATGCTGGATTGAACCTCATATATGTAATGCTTAGGATCTATAAAGACTGGATTCATTCAAACTTCTAATTTATAATTTTAGTATTCTGCTAAGTAATTACTAAGGATTGGGGGATTGTATTCCAACCTAATTTCTCTTATATTCATAACAAGCATCTTTCCATTTGTGTAACTATTCATGTTAGCATAGTTAATTTAGAATTTAATTTCATTGCAATTTAGTCATAAAAGAGTTTCAAAAATCACAAATATTCATCTTTTCTTTTCTTTTTAAGAATTAAGTTAAGGTTAAAATTCATTACTCCTTCATCATTAAGATTTGTAAGTCCTACTCCATGTGGATACGATCCCAACTTATCGGATTAATACTAACGTGACAGTCTTGCACTTGAGCCTATACAGAACGCACTTTAGACACATTTGTGGTCGCGTCACCTACCTATCAACTAGTGGTGTAAAAGTTTTCGTAGTGTTTCCCACATACCGCCACTCAACTCTACATGCCTTAATTCATAGATTTGCTTTCAATTCAAGTTTTCATCTACGTGCGCGTATAATAACTAAAGTGATAAATTCATACTTTATTGACCAATACATCTCTCGACTCTTGAAATTCGCTGGGATTCATGCATGGGACGTCTCACAAGCAAAATCCAAATAAGGAACCCTCCTGATACGCTACTACCTAGCCTTGTCGGTCATCGATATTCGTAGGTCCTGTGTACTTAGAGTATCCAAAATCTTATCCCCCAATAAACAAGTCTAACCATCCACTTCCACATTAATCAAGGATTTTATACAACACACTATTATTATTGTTCCTTCACTCAGTCAATAACGAGATAAAATTCTCCAATCGATAGTAAACACAATATACCCCAAATCATATTATTACAGTTCCTACATACTGGAATTAGATATAATGAAACAAATATAACTTTTAGAGTTTCCTCTATGATGTAGTATAAATGCGAGTTCATTCTCTTTAAGGTGGCACGTCGTTAAACAACACAATCCTACCCCGGAATAGCGTACACGATAGCCGTGATGTAACAACCCACCATCCCTTAACTCGTCACTAACTAGTCCAAAACCAGGATAACATCATACTCGAATATCACCTCTCAAAATGAGTAAATTTACTAAAACATAACCTCTCAATGACTATATCAACTTTCCTCCATATGGGACCAATAATCCCTAGTACTAAATGATGAAATATAGGCACATAATAGTAATACTAACAATACAACCATTAAACCTTTCTCATGCTCGAATTTGGTTTTAACGGAATATTGTGACTCACTCGTGCCACACAAATATACCCCATTTATCCTAGGATAAACTACACCCTTTTAATTTCCAATATCTCTCGCGGTCGTAATGCTTTCTAGACATATAACTCTTGTCAAAACTGATTCAAAAATTTTTACAATTATTGCCCCTATTGGGCATCCTACTACTGCTCCTAACTTTCTACAGGCAAGGTCGATACTCGTAACCCTACCATACACACATAGGACACTTCTTTGTGTCATCTCTCTATCTCTGGCCTCACTAGCCATATTAGAATTTCCCTACTTTCAGACGTGGTAATCTTGGCCTAGACCTCTACCCAAGTTGTCCCTTTTATTTTTGTTGCGCTGGGAAACATTCTGTCTTTCTAAGTGGCCCTAATTAAATCGATCATTCCTTAATAGAAATTAACTTTGATCTACATCATTTAAATGAGTCCCCTTCTGGGTATCCCATTGTGGTGTATCACTATTATTAATTGAAAATAATAGTTTTTCTTAATCAATGCTCTGATACAACGAGAGTTTTTCTCAATCAATGCTCTGATACCACTTGTTGGAACACGAGGCCTCCAATTTTGAAATTTTTACTGCAAAAAGTAATTTTCAATTTCCTTTTAAATATATGCGAAAGCGTGAGATGGTTCAAATGAAACAAAATAACAAATTTTAATTTCCTTTCAAATTAAAATTAAACCAAGTGAAATTATATTAAACACACACTAATGTTAATTTCACTTAAACCAAATTGATTCAATTCAAGTCCTAGGAATTTGCCTAAGTCATGTTTTCAATAGACCCAAATTAGGCCAAACCAATTTTAACAAATTAAATTAAATGACTTGAATTAACGTAAATATTACCCAAATTAAATTTGCACCAAATTAAGTAAGTAGTGATATAAACCAAATTTTATCTTTTTACCTAAGCATGCATTCTAGGTGAGTATTGCAAAAGATAAAATAAACAATGAATCACTACACCGCGATGTACGAGGAAAAACCCACAATGGGAAAAAACCTCGGAGGGCCCTAGTCTTAAGTCCACTAAGTATGGTTTTAATATTACAAGACAGATGACTTACTTCCTCGACTCGACCCGTTTCAAGCCTTAACGCATCTTCTTGTAAACACCACCGCCTAGTCGACAACCCCGGAGCTCCACCGAAATCTTGGAATCGCCAATGAGACATAGGTACACCGTTAACCACACATGGTGCCTTTCACCATGTGACAATGCCACAACAAAACAAACTTCTTCTTTTTTAGGGATTTAGAAGTAAATCCAAACAATCTCTTCAATGCGGTAGAAAAAACCTGGTGCCAAACACTCCAAGCAAGATGTATATATATTGAAACTTGGAATAAATAATATGGGTGAAAACAAGAGTGTTTAATAATTTTTTCTTGAAAAATTGTCACTCATAAATAGGAACTTTTTCTTGGAAAGTTGAGCTCTCAAAACTCTCTCTAGGCGATGGAGGATAATGAAAAATTTAAACCAAAAATGTTGGTTCCCGCACTAGTTAAGTTCTGTCAAAAGTTAGTGGGGTAAAGAAGTGGGAAACATGAAAAAATTGCTCAAACTGCCAAATAAACTGTTCCCGCCAAATCTCGTTCGAATGAGATTTTTGTTCGAACAAAGTCTCGTTCGAACGAGCCTTCTAACGAAGTTCCAGTGTATAAAAGTTGAACTCCTTAGAAATCTCATTGCAATTCTTGTTCGAACAACCATCTCGTTCGATTGACAATTCGAACGACATTCTTGTTCGAACGAAAAACTCGTTTGAACGACAACTTCGAACAAACTTCCAGAAAGCTGAAAAATTGAGTTTTTGCCCAGAAACTTTACATACTTTATTTTAATGTTTGAATTAAATCTTTCTGAAAATAAACAACATTTTAAACAAAAACTTACACCCAATATTAATTTTTCTAAGGTCCTATATACATATATGATGCATTCATACCTTAGGAGTAAACAGAACAAATAGTTGTTGACGTAGAAACGAGGCACATTAAACTCGGCATTTTTATGGAGCTTTAAAATTGGTCGCTACATTTTCAACATTAGTAGGTCATAGGCTTGAAAGATGGTCAATAAATCTATCATATGACTCAAACGTTTTTATCCGAAATTGAGCCAAAACTACATTAAGACTCAATCGGAGAATTGTGTCCTTACATTAATTACTTTCAGCCTTGCAATTCCCTGGCTGTGTTCTCCAGATTTCTTAGCTCCCTTCTAATGAAAGCATTATTGTAAACATTAAAAGCATGTAATTTTTGTTATACTTCGTTCGAGACTGAATTTCCATAACTATTGGCGACTCCTATTCGCGAGTTTATTATTACATATAACAATTTTACTATCCATTACCTACCTCCCCGGTTATAAAGTTCGCTTAAATAGATAATTTTGTCATCACAACTAGCCTATGTTCATCTCTCCTGTGAAAAGTCTAGAAACATGCTTCATACCTCGATTTGAAAAGAAAATGAAAGAACTTGTGGTTAAACCGCACCCACACTTTTCAATTAATTCCTTATCTATATGCTTATGTGGTAACTACCTCCTAATATGGTAGTACTGCTCTTATGAGAAGAATTTAATCTAACCTTAAAGAAGAAGTGTCACTTTACCTCACCCGACATAACTATTTTTGGATTATCTCCTTCCATTGGTCTTTCAAACTTCTTTTCTACCGGTATCCATATAATCACACATAATATTCCTCATATAGTTCTTCTCACAATCTCTGGCTTGGAGCCTAAGTTAACACATATTACTGTATTACCCTTAAATTCCAACTTATCAATTTACATATTTAAACCATTCCAAAACGTTCAAAATCAAATTAAATTTTTATGAGTATCTCCTCGAAAAATCCTTCTACTTTCCCCCACCCCGTTATCAGCTACAATGAGTGAGTCATAAATTTTAACCACCGTTTTTTATGATGGTTTATGGGGAAACTACAACACTTTAATGATTCGCTTTGTATCGCCAATCTGAACCATAATTATGGTGTCTTCTGTCTCATTCACTATTTCTCAAAATACTTTATAACTTTTACTAAGCCTTTCCTCCAGCAGTCCTTCTAATGTCCCTCACAGGTAGTCCCATGTTGTTCGGCATACGAAACTCAACCGAATTTGCATAAGATTCGTATCAATTATACTAGCAGGAGAATGTAAACGTACGTGTGAAGAAGAATACAACAATCCTATAATCTGGCTCTATATAAAAAAATGTTCCACTGAAACATAGTAAAGTCTCACATATCCTAAGGACACTAGAACCTAATGCTCTGATACCATTTGTAACACCCCGGCTAATTAAATACCCGGTGACCAGTCCTTTATTAAATAATAATAGAATATGTAGGTGGTTCATTCTTAGCATCACTGTCGAGAACCTTTTATTTACTAACCACCCAGTATTTCAAAAGTTGGGGTTAAAATTTTATCTTTTTAATTAACATAAAACTGAATGACAAATAATATCACATTCCACCATTTAAATATCAAATGCACAATGATTAATGACAGAATAATAATTATAACTGAATTATACAATCCAGTCTAAAATATCCATCAATATTCTAAAATAAAATTAACTCCACAGTCTAATACATCATAATGGAACTCAACATCTCTGAATAATAATAGAATAAAATTGACAACATGTCTGACTAGAAAGAAAGTTCATAATGAAGAACTGAATCAATACTGAGGTGTCTAATATCAATAACCTGCAACTCCCACCACAGCTGTAGCACGCTACAAGATAGAATCTGCTAAGCCGGGTGTCCTTGTAGTTGGGCACCTAAAATGTTTTACAAAAAGAATAGAGATTTGGAGAAAAACGAGTAAGAGCCAGAGTAAAATAATTTTAAAATGTTAGGAAGTGTTTAAATGCAAAATTTACAAATACGATAGTCATGTTAGGTTCACGTGATCTCAATTGAGATGCTCACCTCTCATCTAATGTGCACACCTAAAGGAAATTTCTAACATTTCCTAATTATACTACCCTGACTAACTATTTCAATACAAGTCTATTTCTATACCAACTAACTCTTTGTTCTTACCCGTATCGCCCATCCAAGACGTTACCAAATAATTTATATTAAACAGTCAAGCGTAAATTTATCATCTTATATTTAATCTTTCCCTCACTAAGATCATGTTAAATGTCACCTTTTTCTCATCAACTAAATACATAGTAGCATAAATCACAAGTGTATACATATATCACTCTAACTATATATATACTACTACAACACCCCTAGGTTGAGACCTGCGGTGCATGCATACTCTGCTATCATGTCCCAGTACCTCACGTACTAAATAAAGGACTATTAGTTCAGTTTCTCACTTGAACCATAAATAAGAGTCACATATTTTGGAGGCGAATATAGTTCCAAGCCTATGAGCTACGCGCACATATGATCGCCAGCTTATCGTTCTCACAGATAGGCCTTTCCTAGGTTCTATATTCTGAGGCACAAGTCAAAAATCCCCCCGAAGGCTCATCAAGATATGACTGTCTGGACGCGAAAACCTCACGTGATAGCAAGCAGCATAGGTATGGCATACACATAATATCACAATCAATATAATATATGCATACACTCATCCTATACATATATAGAGAATATTTCAAGTTTATCCCATAAAATATTAATTCTCATTTTATTCACATTTCCCATTACTCCCAACATATCTTGTTAATTAAAAGGATATAAATAATTTAATTAATTATTCCAGTAGCTACCTTCAACCCATACTTATTGGTCCAAAACCCAGACTCATTATATCAAGCCCGGATTATATTTTAATTCCCAATAATCCTTTTTCTCGATAAACTTACATTCTGCCTAGAAATATAAAATTACAATTTGAGGCTTTTCTGATCCGAGTTTTGAAAAAACTTAAAACTACAAAGTTGTGAAGAACATGATTTTATATAAGAATTCGTGAGCACACTACCAATTTCTGCTTAAACTAGTCCAAAAAATATTATACAATGTTCGGTAATTTTCTAAAAAAAATCAAGTTCTTTCTCCACTATTTTTTATGTTCCATCTTTCATTTTACAACGCCAAACTCCTAAACAAATATCCCCTGCAATATGTTAATCTATATACATGATTTCTAATATTCTATATTCATCAAATCATAAAAAATTGAACTTAAATTGGATTAATTCATGGTTGTTCTCTTTAACATCATTTTACCATTTATCATCAAGAACACATGTAAAACCCATATTTATCCCAATTTTAATTGTTAGAATTTCACCAATGTCCATCTTCTAACATAAGAATTATATACTACTGTTGATGTAAAAAATTAGATCATATCAAATTATTCAATCACAGATTAATAAATGAGACAAAGAATTTTTAAAGTGGTTCAGCCTTATAAGAATGGCCTACGTCAACTGTTATGTTATTGTTGATTGTTAGGAATTCTCGATTACAAATTATCCCAAGAAATTCCGGTCCCCTTTACAATGAGGATTGTACAATGTATTTATAGCCCTGGGGCTGTAATGTGAAAGGGTAATACATTAAATGATGTACATATGAAAGGGTGATACATTCAATGCTTCTTAAGCGTGTGCGTTTGAATGATAAGCATTTATTAAACAGTTAAATTGTTGGTTATCCATCTATTAATGCTTTGTTCGAGGTGCAGCTCGGACCGCCTGAGTTGCTCGGACCGCCTAAGCTTCTCGGTGCCTGAGAGTTCCTCGGAGAGTTTTCGTTCCTCGGAAGTGTTTGTTGTTGCCACGTAGACTTCCACGTGTCTTCACTTTATTGATCCATGTCAGCAGACTAAATTTGGTATCAACAGAAGCCCCCAATGTTTCATAGTTCTAAATTTGAGGAGTATGGAACATTCTTTCTCGGAATATGATATTTTTAAATAGTCCTCCTGATTTTTAGGAGTGTTTCCCTTGTATTTATTTCTCTTTCCAAATTCGTAGAATCAGGCTTTTTTGAATTTTCACAACCGCCTCAATCTCTGCGTACTTTTTGTCCTTTTAGCCGCCGGTAGCGTAATCGTTTCTTCTCGCTTCGATTGCCGTGCCCTTTTTGTTCCTCTAGTCGCCGGTAGCGTAATTGTTTCTTTTTGTAATCATTACTTTACCATTTCCCAAGGCAAGGTATTTAAACTTCACAGACACTCCCATCGTCTTCTACCTTTTCAAATTTGTATTTTCGAGTTTTCCATCGTCTCTTTCTCTCCTGTGTATTCATCTCTTCCATCGTTCGGTGTCATCAGATCCACTCTTTTTCTGTAAAATTTTCTTCCTTCTTCTTTATTTCTTTTATTCATCATGGTTTACCCTGTTGAATCTCTTGATAAGTTTCGTTCTGATTTTTCTATTCCCTCATGGGTTGTTCTGGAAGAGCTTTCTGAGCCTTCTAATTATTTCCGCTTAGCTGAGGGACATTGGTTCCCCAGTCTCTTTATTGCTGAGTGTGGATTTTATTTTCCACCTAATCCCTTATGTCTGGAATTTTGTCAATCCTTTGACGTTGTTCCTGCAAGAATAGCCCCCAATACATGGAGAATAGTTAATGGGGTGCATAGGTTAAATTAAATCCATGGAACTCACATAGGGATTCCAGAAATCATGTTTTGCTATAGATGGGCAGTTGGTGATAACACCTTTTATTTAAAAACTAGATTTTTGAATAGGGCATTAGTAGTCAATCTCCCGGATGCTAATAGGGATTATTTTGAGCACGGGGTTGTCATAAAAAATTGGCAACATGCTCCTTTATCTGGAGATGAAGTTTATCAGGGTCCCAGATGCCCTCCCTATGGCAATGGGATAGGTTATTTTTATTTCATTTTATTTATTTTGAAATCATGCTTCTTTTGTGTTTGATAAAATGTGCTACTGATATTTTATTTATTTATTTGCAGTTGATAGCAAAAGAAAGTGCCCAAAAGAAGCAGATGTTAATAAAAGGCACTTGAAACTTATATGGAGTCTGCATCAATCTGTTGCCGACGAGCATATTAGGTCGGCCTCATATCTGCTGCAATACAAGAGCTACACCACCTCTTTTACTGCTCATACAGTAATAAGTGAATCAGAGCCAGTACCAGCTTCCACCAGTTCTTCGCCTGAATCACACATTCCTTTAAGTGAAAGGATGAAGAAGAGAAGACCTCCCACACTTTTTGAGAAGCCTGCCTCTGGTACTGGAGAGGCAAAAAGAAGTAAGGTTGATGTCCCAGAAGGGACAAAGAAGACTGATGCGCCTTCCTCGGCTGCTACTATTGTTAAGGTTGTTGAGAAGCCCGCAGTGGCTCCGAGCAGGTCTGCTGCTCCTGGAGAGGTGATTGTAATATCACCGACCAAGGGTTCTTCCTTGGTTGAATCTGTTCCTGTTCCCCCGAGGAGGATGAAGAAGAGATCCTCGATCAATTTGGCTGACACCATCACTCAGACCACAACCATTGGAACTGGGGTTCCTACTTTTGTTCCCCCGAGCTCTGCCATGAGCTCGATAAAGTCCAGGATCATTCCCGAGGTCCAAGGTACTGAAGAAAACCTTACTCGGGACATGGTCACCTCGTTAGCTGCTCGCCACCTTACTTCTGTAAGTGTTCTTACTTTGAACTTTTCATATTTCCCTTGCCATTTCTATTTTTGACTTGCTTTCTTTTTATTTTCACAGTTGACTAGCTGCTTCAATATAATTGTGAAGAAATACAAGGTGATGAAAGCTTCATGATCCTCGTCTAGTGTGTAGGGAGCTCTGGAGGAAGCTATTAAGTCTCTAGAGGATTCTCGCCAGACATATGCTACTGACAAGGCTGTTTGGGAGAAGAATCTTGCCTCCACCGAGCAGGAAAAAGCTCAAGCTGTTGAAGTCTCCAAAGAGTTGGAGAAGAGAATAAAGGACTTGGAGGGGAAAAATAAAGAGCTCGACGAGAAGCTCAAGAATGCTGGAGAGCTAGAGAATAAGCTCAAGGTTGCTGAAGAGGAGTTGTCTCAACTTCGGGAGGTAAATCGGCAGAAGGAGGAGGCTGAGAGAAAACTGAAAGTTGTTGATGACCTGCTGTCCGAGAAGCTTTCCCCGAAAAAGTTAAAAAGGAAAATGGTTGTGAAGAAGTCCTTCAGCGCTGGCTGGGACAAGGGGTGGAACA
The DNA here is from genome assembly GCA_949130495.1 of Sambucus nigra. Classification (NCBI taxonomy): domain Eukaryota; kingdom Viridiplantae; phylum Streptophyta; class Magnoliopsida; order Dipsacales; family Adoxaceae; genus Sambucus; species Sambucus nigra. The sequence continues at coordinate 634,960,637 of OX422207.1, read as the reverse complement.
AAGGATTGGTTGCCATGGTGTCGCAAGTGGACTATGGCAGCCTCAAACACTTTAGGGATGGATGGGTTGCTGCTCTTTAGGAGATGAAAGTGGATGAAAATTCCGAACTCTTTCAGGAACACATCCTTGGTCCCCCTCCAACTCCTGAAGACTTAAAAGAGGACGAGGCTGCCTCCGAAGAGTCTTCTATGGTGATGGGAGATCATCCCCCAGTCATCCAGCCTGCTGTCGAGGAACTTCAACAAATCGTTACTTCTTCCGAGCAACTGCTGGCGCTCCCCGAGCAACTTTCTACTCCTTCCGAGCAACCTACTTCCTCGTCCCAGCCTCCCGAGAAGGTTTTGGGAGACAAGGAAAAGGTGTAGAGTTGTTCGGGTTTATCTTTATATTTTTCTTTTGTCAATTGTAACCATGAATATGTAACTCTGAAATCTTGTACTTGTGACCTTTATGATATAATAAAACTTGAACTTGTGTTTATTCATACTGTTGGCTCTTCTTCATACTTTGTCTTGATTCTTATTGATTGTTGCTTTTTCTTTCACTGCTAGTTTCTGGCCAGGATGGAATTACTATCTTCCCATGATACAAAGCTGCTGCGACAATGTAATGAATACTTTAAGGCTGGTCACACAGACCTGAGTGCAGCACAAGTCATCGACATCCTCGGCCAAGATGCCTCAGAACAGGCAGTTGAAGCATATCAATATCCGAAGTGTCTACTTGATCGAGCAGTGGCTAATAATGTGGCCTATTATGATATGATCAAGGATCTTCAAGGCACCCTTGAAGATCTTCAGCAACAATACAAAGAGTCCACTGCCCTGTTTCATGAGGGGTACGAGAAGAAGTACCAGCAACTCAATGTTGGCAAGGGGTACGAGAAGTGTTTTGCTGGCTACAAGGTGAGGGAGAGAACTCTGAAGGGCGAAGTCGAGGAGTGCAGATAGATAGTTGAACTATTAGAGCAAGAAAATAATAATCTTCAAAGAGAGTTATCACAGTTGAAGTCTGCAGCTTCTACTTCAAACGCCTTAATCCCAGTGAATGATGAGGGATTCTCATTATTGGAGGTCAAGAACGCCAAATTGAGGGACGAGTTGGAAACCTTGAAGAGGTCTGGCCCTTCTACACCTTCTCGTGGTCGAGCAAGAGCTCCACGGGGACGAGCAAGAACAGCTTGGATTCCTGTCGAGGAATAGAGGACTCAGTCTGCCTTAGAGAACCAGGCCTTCCAGTTAATGGCGAAGAACCAGGCGTTGGCTGAAATGTCAAAGAAGATCAGGGACCTGGAAGAGCAGCTTTCCACGCGAAAATCTACCTTGGAGAATAAAGAGATCTTCATCAAAAATCTCCACAAGCATCTGGATAGATTAACATATCAATTCCACAAACAGCCCAGGGAATTTTGGATGGCTGGATACAACGAAGCTCTCTATCACTCGGACGATCGTATCCAGAATGCCAATAATGAGGGCTACAAGCAAGGCTGGTTGAATGCCTTAGGTGTGCTGCAGCTCGAACAGGGTCATTACCTGTGGGACTATCATGATCCTGGACTGCTCGACCTACCTGTGCCACCATACAAGCTGGATATGAGTTGGATCCCTGCTCGGGCTATTCCTCGATGCTTGATTTCCAAATATCTCGATGACTACAATCTCCATTCAAATGCCGAGTTATCTCGTCCCGAGCACCTTTTAGATCGACCATCCGTGATGAATATCAGGATGTTAAAGGATCTCAACTTCATAAATTCTCCCCTAGCTTTAAATGATCCGCCTGCTGGCAAGGAACCTGTGTCAAAAGCAGAGGGGAAAAGACCAGTAAAGTAGGAATTTTGATGTAATAGTTAGTATACATTTCAATATCAATGTAAATTTCATTTAATTATCAATGTAATTTTTTTTGGATTTAATGAAAGACTTTCATTTTTGTTCGCAATTTTAACTACTATTGTCTTGTAAAACACTTTATATTTGTGCATGTGTATCTGATATAAAGATAACAATATTGTGTAGTTTGTCGATCAACTTATTGTCGAATAGTTTGAACTTGTGGTAGTCATTTGGCAAAAATAATATTTTGTTTCTCGACCAACTCAGTAATAATTAAAAATTTACGAGTATCAAAAATGTTTCTCAATCAGCCATAGTTGGTAGATTTTTCTCTTAAATGTTTCCGACCAACCAAGGTCAGTAAATTTTGCTTGTCGACCAACTACAGTTGGTGGGTTTCTATCCCCGACCAGCCATAGTTAGTCTTTTTGAAATAATTTTACCTCCCGACCAACTCAAGTTGGCATTTTCGAGAATATATTTACTTCCTAACGGACATAAGTTGGCATTTTTAGGAATACTTTTATTTCCTGAGAAACATATAGTTTTATTTCCCTTAGGAATAAAAATTTTACTTCCCGGAGGAATACAAGTAGCTTTACTTCCCGGAGGAATATTGGTAGCTTTACTTCCCGGAGGAATATTGGTTTCTCGACCAACCTTAGTTGGCGTTTTTGAGAAAAAATTTGAGTAGCCTGAGCTTTGCCGAGTAGTGCTGAGCAGTGTGTAGCACTAGTATTCCCCGAAAAACTTTCAATAAAAAGAAAGAATTCGGCAGAATATCTTCATTTTATTCATCACTGATAATACTTGCGCATGTGCTCTGCGTTCCATGCATTCTTAAACTCCTCCCCTTCTAGAGTTGTTATTCGGTAAGTTCCTGGTCGAACAACTTCTGTAACTCGATATGGTCCATGCCAGTTTGCCTACAGCTTATTGTGCTTTTGAATTACTTTCTTCAGCACATAGTCTCCTTCTTTCAGGTCACACTTCTTCACTCTCTTGTTGTAGAACAAAGCTATTCGCTGCTGGTAAGCAGCATTTCTAATGGCTGCTTCTTCTCTAACTTCCTCGAGCATGTTTAAATCCAATCTTCTCATTAAGTCGCTGATAGGGGAGTTGAAATTTAGTACCCTGTGTGTTGGGAGGCCCAACTCGGCATGTATAACAGCTTTACTTCCAAACGCTAGCCTATATGGAGATTCTCCAGTTGCTGCTCGGGGAGTTGTTCGGTAAGCCCACAGTACTGACTGTAACTCGTGGATCCAATTTGCTTTCGCATCGTCCAGTCTTTTCTTCAAACCATTCAGCAGTGTTATGTTTGTCACTTCAGTTTGTCCATTGCTTTGAGGATGGCCTGGTGCTGAGTGGATCTTCAACACATTTGATTGATGACAATAGGCAGCAAACTCCTCGTTATCAAATTATGTTCCATGGTCTGTGATGAAAGCATGAGGAAGACCATATCGACAAATGATGTTCTTCCAAATAAATTGGTACACCTTCTCGTACATCATATCAATGAGAGGCTCAGCTTCCACCCATTTAGTAAAATAATCCACTACGACGACGAGGTATTTGAACCTTCCTCTAGTCGTTGGCAGTGGTCCAACCAAATCTATTCCCCACATGGAAAATGGCCAAGGGGAAGTGATGGGTGTCAATAATGCTTGTGGAGTTCTTCGGATGGAGGAAAAGCCCTAGCACTTGTCACATTTCTTGGCATAGTCTACACAATCAGCCCTTATCGTCAGCCAGTAATATCCCTGCATCATCATCCTTTGTAAAAGCGTCTGACATGTTACATGTTCTTTCACCTAGGAGGGATGTACACATCTTTGCAAACCTTCCATAATTCCTCGTCTATATAAAATACCGTTAGTTAATACATACCGAGAAGCTTTAAACTTTAATTTCTTGGCTGCGAGCTTATCAATTGGTAATTCTCCCTCCTCAATATATGCCCTGGTAGGATCCATCCAAGATGGTCCTAAATCAAAGGTGATAAAGTTCATCGCCAAATCTTCATCTATACTCCGATGAGCCAAAACTTCAATTGGGATTGTTCTTCGTAGCTCGGTACAAGTAGCTGATGCTAATCGAGCTAAGGCATCTACTCTTGCATTCTCCATTCTCAGTATTCTGACCAGCTGAATAGCAGCAAATTCTGATACCAACTTCATCACCTTTGCATGGTATTTGATCATTAATTCTCCTTTGGCTGCATATATTCCCAACATTTGATTTACAATTAATTGAGAATCACTAAAGACAATAATTTGTTGCACCTCCATAATTTTCTCCAAATTAAGACCTGCAATCATGGCCTCATACTCAGCTTCATTATTGGAAGCTTTGAATTGGAAACGTAGGGCGTACTCCATGTCGACCTCGTTCGGAGTGCTCAAAACTATCCCTATCCCACTTCCTGTTGTGCAAGATAAGCCATCTACATATAACCTCCATATAAGTAACTCGTCTTCAAACTTCTGATCTGACAGAGTTCCTTGGCGAAATATTTGTTGCTTCCTTTCATCTTCCCCCGAAATTTCTCGCTCTTCGTCGACCATCTTTTCTTTCCCTTTTACCAACCGGAGTTGGTCTCGAATTTGATGATCCTGTAACATCCACTTGCTCTTTTACCAATCGGAGTTGGTCTGAGCTTGTGTTTGTTGATCCTGTAACATCCACTTTCTCTTTTACCAATCGGAGTTGGTCTGAGCTTGTGTTTCTTGATCCTGTAACATCCACAGGTTGATCGGCGAGCAACTTTTGCTCCTCGGGGTTATCAGGATATGTGAACTCTGTTATAAAATCTGCTATAGCTTGCCCTTTTAGCGATGATCTGGGTTCATAGACTATATCGTATTCTCCGAGCTCTATTGCCCAATACATCAATATTCCTGATTTTTTTAGTTTATGAAGGGCTTGCCTCAATGGCATATCAGTATATACTACTATGGTATGAGCCTCGAAGTATGGCCTCATTCTCCTACTCGCCTCAATCAGCGCCAGTGCCAATTTTTCCAGCCTTGGATATCTGATTTCTGCTCCTCGGAAGGCCTTACTTGTGTGATAGATTGGTTTTTGTACTCCATTCTCCATTCTTATCAACGCCGAGCTAACTGCATTCTCCAATACTGCTAGGTACAAGTACAATTTTTCTCCCATCACCGGCCAGGACAATAGTGAAGTTGCTCCCAAGTATATCTTCAAGTCTTGAAAAGAATTCTCACATTCATCATTCCATTCAAAAGTCTTTCGGAGTGTCTTGAAGAATGGGAGACATCGATCAGTTGCTCGTGATACAAATCTTTTGAGTGCTGCTACTCGTCCTGTAAGACTTTGCACCTCTTTCTTCGTCGTTGGAGATCTCAGCCCTAATAGAGCTTTGATCTTTTCAGGATTTGCTTCAATACCTCGTTGGTTGACAATGTATCCGAGAAACATGCCTTCTCGTACTCCAGCTATGCACTTCGTCGGGTTCAGCTTCATTTGGTATTTATCTAGTTGATCGAAAGTCTGACTTAAGTCAACTAGATGATCAACAGCATTTTTGCTCTTCGTCAGCATATCGTCGACCTAGACTTCCATATTGCAACTGATTTGTTCAGCAAAGACTTTGTTCATCAGCCTCTGATATGTCGTACCTGCATTTTTCAAACCAAAAGTCATAACATTATAACAATAAGTTCCCCTAGGGTTAATGAAAGAATTACTCTCCCTGTCATCAGGTTTCATTTTAATCTGATTGTAGCCAGAATAAGCATCCATGAAGCTTAGCAACTCGTGTCCCGAGGTAGCATCGACTAGTTGATCAATTCGGGGCAGCGGAAAGTGATCCTTTGGGCATGCTTTGTTGAGGTCGATGAAGTCTACACACATCCTCCATTTGTTATTCTTCTTCTTCACCATCACCATATTTGCTAACCAGTCAGGATATTTAACATCTTCAATAAAGCAGGCTTTTTGGAGCTTCTCCACTTCCACCTGTATAGCTTGATTCTTCTCGGGGCTGAATACTCTTCTTCTTTGCTTCACAGGCTTGATCTCCTTATTCACATTGAGTTCGTGACATAAGAAATTTGGGTCTATCCCAGGCATATCCTCATGAATCCACGCAAAAGTTTACTTTCTGCTTCTAAGGAAAGTTATCAATTCCTGTTTTAGTGAGGCTTCCAACGACGAACCTACTTGAGTAGTTCGTTCAGGGTGCTCGTTGTCCAGAATGATGTTTTCAGTAGCTTCCACCACTTGACGAGTTGTGACTCATCTCTAGGATCCAATGTTTCAATTTCTGCCCCTTCTTCAACTTGATAAGTAGTAGTCTTTTTCCTTAATTCCTCCAGTTCCTCTTGCTCGGCGGATGAATAATAGCATTCCAAAGCTACTTTCTGGTCACCCTTCACAACTCCTACTCTAAAATTTGTTGGAAATTTTAGGCACTGATTCACTGTAGATGGTACAGCCTCAAATTTCTTCAATCCTACTTTTTCCATGATGATATTGTATGATGATTGAACATTCTTATCCATCACGAAGAAGCGTATTCTTTCTGTCCAACAAGCAGGCCATGTACCAATGAATATATCCAACTTGATCGTCCCAAGTGGAAATACTTTCTCGCCAGCAAAACCGAGGAGGGGTCTATGATAAGGCTCTAGTTGAGATAGCTTTAAATTTAAACTATCGAAGGACGAGTAGAACATGATGTCTGCCGAGCTGCCATTGTCGACCAGTACTCTTGAAATTATTACCTCCTTCACTCTCATCTTGATCACCAATGGGTCATCATGAGGATACAGAACACCTGCAAGGTCATTCTTTGAGAAACCAATGACCAATTTCTCTTTGTTCACCTTTCTCGGGAAATCCTCCTCAGCTAGATTTATTCGTTGAATGTACGAGCAAGTTTGATCCTCACAGAGGTAAGCTTTTCTTTCGGCAGTAAGGTCTCCTCCTCCTGCATCTCCACTTGTTAGAACATTACAGTTAAATGACCCAAAGAGTATTGAAAATACCCCTCGTTCTGGCTGCCTTGGTCTCTTGGGAAGATCGGGGTCATCTTTTGGATCAACTTCATGGTTTCTTTTCTTGTTCTCCTATGTTCGACGAGGAGATCTAGACCTCTCTCTTGTTTGGTCGTTGTTTCTTCTTTCGCTTCCACGATCAACATACTTTGACAGTTTTCCTCGTCTGATGAGTGTTTCAATCTCATTCTGAAGAGCTATGCAATTTTTGGTCATATGGCCATGATCTTTATGAAACTCGCAATACTTTGCCTTATTCCTCTTGTCAGGGTCTGCCTTCATTTTCTCTGGCCAGTTTAGTTCCTCGTTGTTCTTGATTTCCTCTAGAACATGGTTGATATCCTTCTTCAAAGGAGTATATTATCATATTTCTTCATCACATCCCATACCGACCTTATTCTTGAATGTTTGTCATTACCATTGTTCTTATGCTCTTTCTTCTTAGCTTTATCACCTTCCACCTTGGTTTCTTTGGCATCCATGTTCTTCTTCGCAGCCATAGCCTCCTCGGCATTCATAATCTTGGACGTTTTTCCCATTAGGTCTACATGGTTCTAGGTGGATCTTTGGCCAAAGTGTAGTATAACTTGTTGGGCAGTAGTCCACTCATCAAGGTGGTAATCGTTGTCTTCTCCTCATAATCAATGACTTCAAGTTTCTCGTTATTAAAATGAGTTATATAATCTCTGGTACTCTCACCAGCCTTTTGTCTAACACTTAACAAATGTGCTACTCGTTTAACTGGCTTTGCCCCAAAACATAAATTCCCAATGAATAACTCGACCAGTTGAAGAAAAGTTGAGATCTTACCCCGAGGAAGATTATTATACCATATTTGAGCAGATCCGGTAAGAGTTCCCGAGAATGCCCAACACCTCATCTCATCTGGAACAACATAGATGTCGGCTACATCTTGGTATTGTTATATATGAAGGACAGGGTCTGTCTTTCCATCATATTTGGGGGTCACAACAGGTGCTTTGAACTTTGATGGTGTTGGAAAATCTACAATAGCCTGGACAAAAGGTGTTCCTCGAACAAAGGTTCGTTGTAGAGGGTCCTTAGCTTTAACCATTTCCCCCAATCTATCCTCCAGCCTTTGAATAGAGCCTTTCCATGCATCATATCCTTCCTCGGGCCTATTGGTCCAAGCAACTGATCGAGTTGATGTGGCTTCCTGGGATCTCTCTTGACGAGCAGCTGGTCGTGACTGGGCAGATCCTTCCCTCAAATCTGATGGTCGTCGAAAACTCCTCGATGGGGCTTCAGGAGGACTTTTGCTCCTCCTAGGTCCTAATCGATCAAAAGGAGATACCCTTCTTAACCTCTCTAGTGCACTAGTCCTTTCTGGAGAGAGAATGATACGTTGTTCAGTAGCAGTGGCTCGTACTGACGAAGTTCATCCAGGTTGATAAGAAAAATCTTCAGACTCCTCATTGCGGTATGAATTGGTACGCCTATTATGCGAAGAAGATGCACGGGTATTTCTTTGAATACTTCATGGTCTTGAATGGGTTGGTGCACCGCCATGGAGGGTTTGTATGAGTTGACGTATAGTTTCTTGCATGACGGTCTGGCCCTGAGCCAGATTTGTCATTATTCTAGCCAGATCTGGAATACTTGGCGGAGCAGATGGATTTGGAGGGCTTCTAGCGTTTCGATTGCTTGATTCTGGAATATCAGCCATTTGTGATGGATTGTTTTTTATGGAAAACGATATTACCAGTCGTTTCCCACAGATGGCGCCAATCTGTTGATGTAAAAAATTAGATCATATCTAATTATTCAATCACAGATAAATAAATGAGATAAAGAATTTTTAAAGTGGTTCAGCCTTATAAGAATGGCCTACGTCCACTGTTATGTTATTGCTGATTGTTGGGAATTCTCGATTACAAATTATCTCAAGAAATTCCGGTCCCCTTTACAATGAGGATTGTACAATGTATTTATAGCCCTCGGGTTGTAATGTGAAAGGCTAATACATTAAATGATGTACATATGAAAGGGTGATACATTCAATGCTTCTTAAGTGTGTGCGTTTGAATGATAAGCATTTAATGAACAGTCAAACTATTGGTTATCCAACTATTAATGCTTTGTTCGAGGTGCAGCTCGGACCTCCTGAGTTGCTCGGACCGCCTAAGCTTTTCGGTGCCTCAGAGTTCCTAGGAGAGTTCTCGTTCCTCGGAGCATGTGAGTTCCTCGGAAGTGTTTATTGTTGCCACGTAGACTACCACGTGTCTTCACTTTATTGATCCATGTCAGCAGACTAAATTTGGTATCAACAACTACTATTAATTCTCCCAAAAATATAATTTTCAATTCCCCAATTTATCATAACCTTTCATGAATTAAAAAATAGTAAACATTCGATTCTAACATGAATATGACATTCAATGAAAATTTAGCAAGATAAACACTTGGATTTTAATGTAAGTCTGGTCCGTTGAAGAAGAAATATAGACTCCAAGAATTTCATTCCTAAATATTCACTTCAAGTATGTTCTTGCACAAATTCTTCAAATCTTTCCTTAGACTCTTGAAATTCCTTCTCAATCCTCTCCACTTTCTCTCTAACTCTCTGTATAACTCTCTTAACATTTGGTCTATATAAATGGCTCATCTCTAAGACCAACCTTTCATTTTATAAATGTAATCCCGTTTTTGGCTTTTTAATTACCATTAAGAAGTCCAAAAGTCACCTAAATAAGTCCCGATTAACTCAAAAGTCCCTGAGATCCGAACATAACCCCCAGATACTTAATTCTAACTATTTTGACCCTTCCGGACACACTGGAACACCCAAAATGACCATATGAATTTCAAAAATAAAATTATATTTTATTTTCCAATTTAAGTCCCGACACAATTGATATGCGCGTCTTGACCAAATTTATCGTAACTATCGTATTTGTCACCCACGACAAGTTTAATCTTCTCACATCATTATTATTACTCAATCACTAAGTAATATGGAATATAAATAAATATTATCCCTTATCTCTTTAACTAATATTTATCTTAATCCGGATTAATATTCAATTAAAAATTTCCCATTATTTAAATTAATCCCACATTTAAAATCATTAAAAATTATGGGGTATTACAGTAAATTATGAGGTATATATCGATGCTTCGTTAAAAGGATTAGGTTGCCTGTTACTGCAGAATGAAAAGGTAGTAGAATATGGGCCACGATAACTCTAGAGACGTGAGCGTAATTATCCAATCCATGATTCGTTTGCATAGAATTTTTCAAGCAAAAATTCAGGTTTTTCCTACGATAGAGACACCGGACTCCGATTTATAAATAGATTGTGTGTGCCTGATAATACATCTTTACGAGAAAAAGTGTTGCACGAAGCTCATCATTTGAAATTCATGATACACCCCGAAAGTTTGAAAATATACCATGCTTCGAAGAAGCAATACTAGTGGCCAAACATGAGAACCGATATCGAGAACTCGGTAAAGAGATGTATTACTTATCAATAAGTAAAGATAGAACACCAACACTTTGATGGAATTATTTAGCCCTTACCTATTCCCGAATGGAAATGGGATCATATTACCATGGATTTTGTTAGTGGACTACCCCGTACATCCCAAGCACATAATTCAATTTGGGTGATAGTATATCAAGTCACTAAGTCAGCCCATTTTCTGCTGTTACAAACCACCATTTCATTATACTAGCTTAACAAGTTATACATTCGAGAAATTATTAGATTACATGGAATCCCTTTATCCATTATATCAGATAGAAATCCTCATTTTATAGGAAAATTTTGGCAAGCATTGCAAGCTGCAATGGGTACCAAGTAACACTTAAGTACTGCATTCAGCCCCCAAACAGATGGACAATCAGAACATATATTTCAAACCTTAGAAGATATGTTATGAGCTTGTACGTTAGATATATATAACCATTGGAATTTATATTTTCCCCTTGTTGAATTTTCTTATAACAAGAGATATTAAACCAGTTCAAAGATACCCTATTTGAAGCTTTATACGGTAAACCTTGTAGATCCACGGTATGTTGGATAGAATCAAGAGATAGTAAACACTTTGGTCCTAAAATAATTCAAGAAACCACCGAGGTAATATAACATATTCGAGAGAAGTTGAAAACAACCCAATATTGACAAAAGAATTATACAGATCATCGCCGAAAACCATTGGAATTTTAAGAAAACGAGAAAATATTTCTGAAAGTATCTCCCCGACAAGGAGTCTTATGTTTCGAAAAGAAAGGAAAATTATCCGTCGATACAATGGAACTTTCACAAAATCTAAAAGAATTGGCTTCGTATCCTATCAATTAGAATAACTCGTGGAATTATCCAATATCCATAATGTGTTTCATGTATCACAGTTACGTCAGTATATATCAGATCCATCCCATACTATCACATGGAAAGATGTTTCAGTTGAACCTAACCATGAATTTGAAGTACATCCTAGTCAGATTCTTGATCGCCAAGTGATGTATCTTCGAAAAAAGGAAATCACCTCAGTTAAAGTAAATTGGGAACGTCAAAATCAACAAGATGCTACATGGGAACCAGAACAAGCAATGAAGGATCAATACCCCGAGTTTTTCTAAAATAAAATTCGAGGATGAATTTTTTTAGGTAGGTAGATTGTAAGAATCGGGAATTTTCAAATCCTAAAATGACCTACGACCTCGATTTAAACCCTCATAAGATGAGTAACATCAAAAATCTTCAAAGAAGAAAGGAACTATGTTTAAAGCCCTACAACTTTGCTCACTAACTTCAACCCCTTGAAGTTTTAATTAATCATAAAAGAGTCCCTAAAACTTTTAAAATGAGATAAATTTAGATATATTGAACCCCTAAACCTCAATCGTACATCAAATTAAACCTTTGGACCTTATGGAATTACAGTTTCAACCCTAAAAACTTTCTGAAATAACCAAAATGCCCCTAAACTTAACGAAAAGTTTAGTTTTATGGACCTAAATGCTATTATATCAAAGATTAAAGACTAAAATTAAAACCTTACTAAATTTTATTCTTACAAGAGTCCACACACACCACCACATCAACAAAAGAGATGAAAAACCACATGGTAACACATGGTAGACCTTAGGAACCCATGTGCCTCCATTTGAACCGAACTCAAAACTCACCCTAAATGAATTCAGATCCATATCCTTTTTACTCCAATTAACTCCTCACTCAAAGTAGTATAAATACCCTACATCTTAAGCAGTAGAAACTCATCCCACAGTTCATTTTAAAAGTTGGAATTTTCCCTCAACTCAGGCAGCTCAACCTTTATTCTTTAATTTCAATTCTTTCAATTCTAGTAGTTTTCTGCATAGTTAATATAGTTAGAACATTCATACTATGCAAGATTTTACGTGCAGAAATGCCTAAAATAGAGAAAAATAGTACCATTAAAACTTGAAATCCATTAGAGATCAACCCCAAACAACTTTTCTAACTTTGAAATTTGAACCCCGAACTTTTCCCCTACATACATCAAACTATTTTAAGACAAATAATATCTTGAAACAAAGTTTAAAAATGAGATTAAGGCCCCTATTTTAACATCAAAATATAATTACACATAAGCCCCCAAAACTTTATTGAAGACAATTTTAAGTACAAAACTGGCTGATTAAACCCTAATACTCCTATGCCACACATTGTATAACAGAAAATCAAGTCCCAAATATTCTAACATATAAACTGAATACCAATCATATAGGTTTTTCCTACCTTTTCAGTATTATACTTCGCTTTTTTCAAATACTGCTATTGATATCACTCTATGATAGTGTCATTGACTCTGAGTATGTTCTTGTTATTCCATTGCCATATTATGTATCACGTTAACCATCTTCAGTATTTAAATTATCACCAGTATTTAATTTTAGAATCACTTTTAAACCATTCTCACCTTATAATTGAGATCATGTACCATATTGATTCAGTTTTCCCTTGCACTTTTGTGCCATATTTTACTATAATCATCAGTAGTAACTAGGAAGTAGACTGACGTGTAATCCCACAGAACTTTCTACTTGGCCTATTGGTCTCCTATGATTAAGAGCCCTGATTATTGCTACATACGTATGGGTGTCACTTTAATTGTGAGCATAGCAGGTTACTTTCCCCAAATGTTTTGGGATTGTTTATGATAAAATTACGCTGATGTTTTAATTACCTCTATACCCCTTAGTGAAGTAGTAAGAATGAGATCAAAAGTTCAAATTCCTTAACTTTCTTCAAACAAAATTCTAACTAAACTCGTAATGTACTATATTTTCTTAAATGGAGTAATCACTATGGAATTATGAATTTCCAACATTTTAAGTTATAATCTGATAAACATAACATTATCAGCTTATAACTGTCAACCGTTTTAAACACTGATTCTATACACACTCCAACTCTCTCTCTCTCTCTCATATATATATATATATATATATATATATATATATATATATATATATATATATATATATATATATATATATATATATATATATAATCATTGTTATAGAACTGGTAGAATATGCTTAACATATTTGTGTTAATTCCTTCCTTCTCCATATGCGACAGGAGAAACGAAATAGTATCTCTTCCCTACTAGATACAAACACCAATCACAAGTTCGCATATGTGACCTTATGGGTGGAGATTAAACTAGATAGGAGCAAGGAGTGGCACTTTTTAATTTTCTATATTGTCGTGTATACTAGAAATGTGTAATTCACACCTACGGTGGTTCCATCTTATGTAGCATATTAATAATGAATAAAAGGTTATATTATTCCTCTTTAACTTTAATTCATTACTTTTTTGTGCACTTCTTGTTTATTCATACCAAAAATATGGGTGTGACACTCTGTTAATCATTCTCAAAAACATTCTTGCTCGCTTTGAAATTTTTGTCTTTCTCAAAACTTTTATTTTCCACTTTAGAAGAACTTTGTTTATTAAATTTGAGAATTTTTTGAATTTTTTTACAAATTGGACAAAATCACCTAGATAAATTCCAGAATCGGAGTTTGAGACATTTTCTTTTGATTCATCTTTTAAAGTTATTCCTTCATTTCCGCTTTTGGTTATGGGGAACATGCCTGTTTCATAAGCCTAAAGATCACTTACGAGATCTTCTAGCCTAATCATGTCTGAAATTCCTAATGAATTAAAGACGGTGACTTTCGTACTAAAATGTGACGAGAGAGACCTAAGAATTTTCTTAACCACTCTAACTTCTAGAATTTTCTCGCCTAAATTAAAACAATAATTAATAATATCAGAAAAATGTACATATAATTCATCCAAAGTGTCAGTTTCATGCATGCGTATGGTCCAAAATTGTATGGTGAGGTCTTGAAGGTTAGAAGCTTTCACAGTGTTGGTACTCTCATTTGTGAGTTAGAGGATGCCCCAAGCTTTTTTATACATGGTATATGTCATGATGCGGAAAATTTCTCTGGTGTGACAACACCAAAAATAGCATTTGAAAATTCATATGCAATCATGGGAGAATTGATGACTTTAACATTTAGTGCCTCCAAAATCAATTTCCTAACCCAAATAGATGAATACTTAATGCACCGGGTTTTGGGAACCAAGGGGACACTAGACTTCAACTTCCTAGGGTCTTTTTCAAGATCATATAAAAAAATTCAAAGGTGACATTTCCTACCACAGTGTGTGCATGTGTAGCGCGAAGAGGAATGCGACCTTTGGGTTGACCTTTTCTAACACCCTAGGTCATGGTTGATCCTCTAAAACCAACGATGGTCTCGTCTTTAGCAATGAAAGCATTATAGTCATTGAAGCCAATACCATCACTAACAAAACTAGTGAGTCTCTCAAATCATCTTATAACCTCAAAATCTTAGAATTAAGCAAAGAATTAAAGTCTTCAAACGTTACGGACTCCTTTAAATTTTTTATCATTCTTAGAAATGTATATCGATCCCCCCTCAATGCAAGAAAAATTATCCCTAAGAGTCTTCTCATGTGCTCTCAAATATTTTATCAATTTCTTATTAACCTCAATGGGATCGTCACTAACCCTAGAAATATTAGAGTACTCGAATTATATCTCTAAAAATTGGACTCTATCCTCACTCTTTTTTTTTTAACTTTTTAATTTTAAAATCACGATTCATGTCCACTAGCTTCTCATGAAGGATATCTCTTTGAGTTTGAATAGTTTGCAAAAAAATCAATTTCATCTTTAAAAGGGAAAATTTCATTTTCAAGACATTTAATTTCTTTTGCAAACTTCAAATTCATAAGATCTAATTTTTCAACATGGTTATGAAGCTCATTAAACTCATCCAGAATTTCAAAATTATCGTTATCGTTAAATTCATTGGAAACTTTATCATTACAGGGATCCATCGAGAGAAAAATAAACATTCAAGCACATGAGAGATAGAGATAGAGATAGAGATAGAGAGAGAGAGAGAGAGATAGAGAGAGATAATAGACCACCCTAAACAATATGAAATAAGGATCTACATCATAACTTAGTGTTCTTGCTCTGATACCAATTTGAAAAACGGAGTGGTGCACTTATATGAAGAAATCATAAATTAGGTCACACATACACAAAAAAACAAATTATATTTAGTCCAAATTTTATCTTGATTAATTAGGTCAACCTAATCATGGGAGATATGAAAACTAAATCAAAACAAATAATTAAACCATAAATCATAGGATAGGAGATGAGGAAAAATGTCTTTTCGAGAAAACCCCATGTTCCAGCACAGTTACAACTAGGTATTAGAGAACCGACACTGATAGACTTGCAAAACTTAGACTTCACTATGCAACGCAATTGCGTCTTTAATCCTTATTGTCAACATACATTGATGAAAATCCATTAATTCTCCACATCATGTTCCAATTGCCTTGGTATTCATCATTTAGCCTCAAGAAATATTATTCCTATCTTCAACAGTGGAGAATAAACTCCATAAGGTTTTTAATAGTAGATATGTTCTTCTAGGGTTTGATAAACTACTCAAGAAATCATCTAAGTGGTTTGGATTGGAAAAAAAAGAGTTTTAAACATACTAGGTTTTGGGAACCTTTTGGATATGTATGGGAAAGTGTTTTTCACCAAAATTTCTATGTAAAACTAATCCCCAAACCCCTTTATATAGAAAGCATGATTTTTTAGGCGGTGTAAATTTCAAAATATCTCGTTCAAATGAAAATAATACTTCATTCAAACGAAAATGCTAACTCATTCGAACTAACATAAAACTCATTCGAATGAGATACCAATATCATTCGAACCAACTTCGAATGAGCTTCGAATGATATTAGTTCTGCAAATAGAACAATTTCGTTTGACGATCGTTTGAATGAACATCCAATATCATTCCAACAAAGAGTTAAATTCGTTTGAATGACTTAAAAAATACTTTTCTTTGGAAATAATTTTAAAATAAAGCCTCGAACATTTTATAAAAATAATCCTTGAATAAAATGTTTACACATAATCAAAACCATGCACCTTATCAAATGATTGAAGTGATGATCTCAACTATTTTGATCTTCAATTGCTACATGTGATCACTAACTTATCTTCACTGGAAACTCTTGAGAGTTTACATGATGATGAAGATGTAACGAAATATGACAACTTGAAAAATATAATGAGCAATTATAATTCTTTCTCTTACAATGTGGATTACTAGAATGTCCATAAGGTCACCCAGAACAAACTCAATGTATCGTGGGTTACTTAGGAGGACTAAAAAACCCCGAATCAGAATTTTAATGATGATTATCAAAATTATTCCCTGATGAACTTTCCATGGTAGTCATGTTAGGGTCCTTGGATTTAAGACCTGTCAAAGGCTTCCACGACAAGTACATCGCCTCTGCGACCCGTAGTATCACGAGTAAGAAAGGATAGTTAGTCAACCTCCTTGAGGTCAACCTCTATCTCCGTGTGACAGATTCAACAGCCTCACCATTTCAGACACTTCCTTTGGTCAAACCTCAAAAAGGAATTTGTCGATTCCTGTGGGACCATCAGTGGAACGAAGAAAGCCACTAGATCTTAATGCAATCCCTCTATGAAGAACTCACCTACACTAGCCCCATGGAAGTCCCAACAAGGGATACTATTACAAACTCTAAAGGGAAGGTAGCCCATTTAAAAAAAAAACATTTGCCCCAGCTTGCAGTCCCTACCAAGGTTCCAAGGAACTCCTAGACCACTCTAAAGGTCTCCCGATAGAATCGATCCCACCACATCACTAACGTTACGTGAAATCTAGTATTTAATAATTGGAATTTTGTTATATGCATCTCGACACCTGTGATTCAGAGGCCATTTGTGTCTTTCTTGTTAGAAAAAGAGTCCCCTTTACCCCCTCTCCTAATGTATCCCTTTATAAAGCAAACTTTCCTGCTCATATTAATTATGTCCTTCCTCCCTTTGATGGTATAATAGATGGTGATTTCTTGTATTTTCCTACATATGTTGCATGTGATGAATATAAATCCAGTGATGGATTAGAACTCACACATAATAATGATGACTCTATAGATTTATAATACTTAATACACTTATAAAAACTTGACCAAGGTCAAAATATAAACATATCTCTCAATAAGTATGATGCAATAACCATAAACTTGGGGACTCCCCAAAACCCCCAAACAGCTACAAATCGGATCTCGCTTGGATGAGAATGATGAAATGAGGCTCATAGATCCCGTCTCCATATATCATCATGCACAAGATCATATTAGTACCTATCATCATGCACAACTAGCATCATGCAAAAGATCATAGGTCGACATTCCTGGCATCGACCCAACTATCATCATGCACAAGATGCCCACTCTCCCTACCATAAATCCCATTAAATGGAGACTCTTCAAAATGATACCCGAGTGTTACTTAAAAGTTACGGAGGAAGTAGAGAAACATATCAGTGTCAGGTTCATTCGAGAAGTAGCATACCCCACTTGGTTATCCAACATCATATCAGTACCTAAAACTAATGGAAAAGTTTGAGTGTTCATAGATTACGGGGATCTCAACTAGGAGTGCCCCAAAACTTGACCAACAATGTACTCAAATGCTTCAAAGATAGATTCATCAGATATAATTAAATAAATATGCACACCGATCACCATGAGAAAAATGGGTTCATTACCCCATGGGGGACTGTAACACCCCGCCTAATTAAATACCATGTGATCAGTCCCAGACCCAATTAAATAAGAATATAATGTTGGTTCATTCTTAGCATCACTGTCGAAAAGATTTTCCTCTCACCTGATACTCAGCTAAGATGGTGTTAAAAACTTTCCAATTTTAATTTAATAAAACCATTCCACGACACTGAATAATAATATGCAACAACACATCACAATTGAATTAACTACAACAAGAATAAATGTGAATGTACTAACTCTCTAGTTAAATTATAACATTTATACTAATTAAAACTGATGTCAACAATGCTTACATAAGTAATTACAACCTCTAGAATCCTGGGCGACATGCCTTAAATGAAGTAGATGCTACAGATGAGTGAATCAACATAAAGGAAGCGTTTAAACAAAATCAGCATCTCTGCTAGTAGCTATAATCCATCGGAATATCCATAATCTATGCTGGGCATCCATTTTGTTAGATACCTGATGTACAAGATATAGTAGAGAAGAGAATATGCAAGGAAATGGGTCAGATCCCAATTGTAAAAGATTTAAAAATAGCAAGTGCTTAACAATTAAAATTAAGCATTTATTATGTACATGTTAGTTTCTCGACTCTCTCTTGAGAATTCTCACCTCTCATCTAGAGTGCACACCTATCGTATCTTATTATCTTCTTAGTTAAGGTTCCTTCCTAACTAGTAACATAATTCTAATCCATATCATAAACCCGTATGTCCCATACCATACTTGTTACAACCTTGGAATTTAGTGTTCACTTACTTAATTAAATTCAGATTTCATTATTTACTTATATCTACAACCTTACACTGTAGATTAAATCACATCTTATATTTTTAGTCTACAATTTCATACAGAAGATTACACCTCTATATCTACAATGTCACACATTAGATTACATCACAGTTTATATATATAATATCACACTAATTATATATATACTAATACGACACCTCCCCAGTCACAGCTGTGGTGCATGCATACTCTACTACCATGTCCTGATACATAATGTCACTGTATAGAGGACTATTGATTCGGCATCTCTCACGAATCATATCATAACACAAATGTATTGGAGGCGAGCATACTCCCCAGCCAAATGGGTCACGCACATACCTACGCTCCCATTCAACCGTCAAAACTATCATGTAGACCGATAGCATGTGTCCAAGATCCTATGCTCAGGGTACGAATCTAAAATCCCTCCCAATTGGACGCACAAGGATAAGACCGTCCACAACGTGAAACCTCCACCCCAATAGTAAGCAGCGCGGGTATGTCATACACATAACAAACTATAACATAGGTATACATTCTACCTATATAAATATAACATCAATAAAGTATTCACACAACCATATGATAATAATAGGTAATCATCTCACCTATATATATATTGAAATAGCGTTGCCAAAGCCGTTTATGAAAATAAACTATTTAAGCAACTCCGAAAGTTTGTTGAAGAAACTCTTTACTTAAATCAAAACGATTTTGAACACAAGATGTGTTAACAAAAGTATGTACGAGATTAGGACAAGATTTGATAACAAGTTTTAGTAAACAATTTAAAATGTTTTAAACTCAGCACACAAACAGAATGAGATGAGAAGATGTAGAAATATTGATACTCAGGATTTTTAACGTGGTAAAACCTCAACCTTGAGGAAACATCCACGACTCCCTCTACGGAGTAAAACAAAAACAATCACTAAAACAAATATATGAGTTACAACCTATTTAACTAACATGCACACAAAACAAATCTATACAAGTTCAGGATTGTACCCTCTGGCGTCCTTAACTTTTCTGCAGATCTTGTTTGTTGATGTAGTTGTCTCAGTTTGTCAACTCTTCTTTGTTCCATCACTTTACGTCGACTTATTGTTCACCAAATCTTATAGCCAACACTTTGAGTGTTTGTAGTGTGAAGATGTTTGTGAATGGTGTTCTAAAACACATGCATACACACACACACACTTATTAGTTACAGACGATCCTAACAAATCACATATAAAGTCTATATGCAGTGTATTTGTTATTTTCCTTTCTTACAAAACCAAGAACCTTTTCGACCTTTCAAAATAACCCAGATTCCACGGAGATCTTGCTTAAGAAATCGGTCAAGACCTTTCTCAATCACTTTTGAAAATATTATGTGGATTGAGAACCCTCCAAGTGCGAATCCAACTAGGTCAGGTTAGGTTTTGTAAAAACAGAAATAGAAAAACATCTTATTGTTGATTCTGAAGTAAGAAAATATTTTAACAGAAAACAATCAACAACGAAATTCTCAAGATGAGAAATAAATGCAACTAAGTGTGCTGTGACATGAAAAACTTCAGATCTATGATTTCTATTGAAAGAGAAACAAGATCTGAGTCTATGTCTAAGTTGGAAATAAGATTTATGAACACAAGGATTTCAGCAACCCAGAAATCACTCAACTCGAACTCTCATAACTCAAGAAACACTAAGGATGGTGTTTATCTGGTTATGGTGTTTATGGAGAGGTAAGTGGTTTAGGTTTAGAGGTATTTGGAAGAAGTTAGGGTTTCTAACTAAGGTTTGGTTTCTCTCTCTAACTTCTCTCTTCTCTCTTCTCTCTCCTCTCTCTAACTTCTCTCTTCTCTCTTCTCTCTCTTCTCTCTCCTCTCTCTATTTTCTCTCTTCTCTCTTCTCTCTCTTCTCTCTCCTCTCTCTATTTTCTGAGACTTTTCAAAATGGCAAAAGCTTTCGAAGGCTGAGATGAGAGGCCTTTAAATAGGAAGAGAAGAAGATTCCAGAGCTTCGTTCAAAATCAAGGGCTCTGATTGAGTCAAGCTCCTTTGACTACAATCTAAGGGTTCACAGCAGGCGGTGGATTAAACAGGCTGTGATTGGATAAAGGGTTTACACTGGGATTCACTCAAAAGACATGCAGGCCATCGATAAGGGTTGATCTAAGGGCTGAAAGCACGCGATGGTTTGTCTCAGTAAAGAAACACAGTTCAAGCCAATCAGAGGACACCAGGTGTAGGCCTGAGAATGAATGTAAACGCGCGTCCCAAAATAATTACAAAGCCAACCCTAGAGTCTCTAGCGCTTTCGGTTTCTACCCAGAGTAACTTTAGGCCAATAAACACAACAATCCATATTTATATAATAACCCCAAGACTTTTTAAATCAAATTTTAATTAAATAAAACCTTGTTTAAAATATGTTTTAAATTCCCAAAAAATTATTAAAAATCAAATTGAGGGATTTAAACACACTCACAACATTAAAACACATAGGGGTGCAATATGATATGCAAGAATCAAATTCTAAGTGTGTGAGTGATGGCTATAGTCTTAGGATCATTACATGATAGATAGAAGAAGAAGCAACCCAATCTCTGAAGCTCTTTGGTTTCTAGGATAGACACTATTTTGTCACAATTTCCAAACTAGATGAGCTCTTATACAGTCTAGACTCAAATGAGTCAAAAGTATAAGGGCTTCAATCTCCCCCTTTGGAAATATGAGACAAAATCTCCTTTGAGTCATCTCAACTCGTAGGGCGACAACAAACAAAAAAAAAACTTATTCCTATAAAGGTTCTATCTACCCAAATCCTAGAAAGCAAGAATTACATAACTCAACTATATACAGTTTAACATCCTATTATTACAATGAAGAATGACTGTACAAGAAGAATACCTGCAAAAAATTACTAAGATCAAGCTTTTTAGTATATGCAGTAGACTCAAATTTCTCCCCCATTTTGTCTCAAATGGACAAAGGGAAGGAACTTGGCAAATATAACAGGTATTTACTCAACACAAATCATACCAATAGATTTACGTAAAGAAATGAATCTATTATAATCAAGAGGTTTGGTAAATAAATCTGCAAGTTGTAGATCAGTAGAAAGATAATTGATTTCTAATTCCTTGGTTTCAACTAATTCACGAATAAAATGATGTCTTATTTTAATGTGCTTAGTTCGCGAGTGTTGAATTGGGTTCTTAGAAATGTTAATCGCACTTTGATTATCACAATAGAGATGAAGTGTGGGTTCTAGAATACCATAATCACTTAGCATTTGTTTAAGCCATAACAATTGGGCACAACAGCTACCGGCGGCTATGTATTCAGATTCAGCAGTCGAGAGAGATGTGCAGTTCTGTTTTTTACTACTCCATCCTACCAAGTTATTACCAATATAACAACATGCGCCTGAAGTGCTTTTACTATCATCAGTACACCCAGCCCAATCAGCATCAGTGTACCCAATAATAGTGCTAGGTGTGTCATTCGTGTACCAAATTCCTAAATTTAGAGTGCCTTTAACATATTTAATTATGCGTTTAACAGCGTTTAAATGGCTCTCCTTGGGGTTGTTTTGATAACGTGCACAAACACAAACAGCATACATGATATCAGGACGCGAGGCAGTCAGATAGAGTAATGTGCCAATCATACTACGATATAAGGTAGAGTCTACAGATTTTCCAGTTTCATCTTTAGATAATTTCTCTATAGTACTCATAGGCGTTTTAGCACTTTTAGCACTCTCGAGACCAAATTTTTTAACTATCTCTAATGCGTACTTAGTCTGCGAAAGAAACAAGCCATCTGGTTGTTGTTTGACTTGGAGACCTAGGAAGAACAGTAACTCCCCCATAAGGGACATCTGAAATTCCTTACTCATAATTTCAGCAAAAGATTTTACTTCTGAGGTAGAAGTGGATCCAAATATGATATCGTCTACATAGACTTGAGCGATAGTAATGTGTTTGCCAAAATGTTTGACAAATAAGGTTTGGTCATTTCCACCTCTTTTGAAACCTTTGTCCAGCAGAAAACTGGACAGCCGCTCATACCAAGCTCTAGGAGCTTGCTTAAGACCATATAAAGCCTTTTTCAACCGAAATACATGATTAGGATAATTAGGGTCAATGAACCCCTTAGGTTGTTCTACATAGGTTTCCTCGGCAAGTATTCCATTAAGGAACGCAGATTTAACATCCATTTGATATAATGTAAAATGCATGTGACAAGCTATAGCAAGAAGCAGACGAACTGATTCTAAACGAGTAACGGGAGCAAACGTCTCATTAAAATCAAGTCCTTCTATTTGGGAGTAACCTTGAGCAACTAGTCTAGCTTTATTTCTAATTATCATCCCATTTTCATCAGTTTTATTTTTGAAAATCCAACGAGTACCAATAACCTTTTTGTGATCAGGACGTGGAACAAGAAACCAAACATCATGAATGACAAATTGTAAAAGTTCATCCTGCATAGCAGAAATCCAGTGAGAGTCATTCAATGCCTCATTTACATTCTTTGGTTCCAAGAGAGAAACAAAGCAAGCATAGAGAGCATAATTTCTAAGTTGGGATCTTGTACGTACTGGTTCACCAGGGTTTCCAACTATGTTGTTTATGGGATGATCTTTAGAAACCCAGTTAGGTACTTCAGGTGACTCAATAGGTAATGAATTATCTATTTCAGAAGAGTCATTTTCTAAAATATTTGACGATTCTTCTTCTATAGTTAATTCACTAGTCTTGCTTTCTACAGTAGTGTCACTAACAATTACATTTATGGATTCCATTAAGGTCTTAGTGCGAAGATTATACACTCGATAAGCTCTACTGTTAGGTGAATATCCTAAGAATATGGCTTTATCTCCTCTACTCTCAAATTTAGATAGGTGTTCTCTATCTTTGTAAACATAGCAGGTACTACCAAAGGTTCTAAGGTACTTAAGATTAGGCTTTTTATTGTACCAAAGTTCATAAGAGGTTTGTTTTGAATTCTTTCTAAGATAGACCCTATTAATAAGATGGCAAGCTGTACGAATAGATTCTACCCAAAAATACTTAGGTAAGTTCTTAGCATGGAGCATAACACGTGCCATCTCTTGAAGAGTTCGATTCTTCCTCTCAGCTATTCCATTTTGTTGAGGGGTCTTGGGAGCACTGAACTCATGTTTGTAACCATTATAGTCACAATATTCTACAATACCAGTGTCTTTGAATTCACCACCTCTATCACTTCTGATTCTATTCACTTGAGTGTCTTTTTCATTCTCAATCCGTAAGAGAATCTTTAAAAAAGTTTGAAAAGTATCGGATTTTTGTTTTAAGAAAGCTACCCAAGTGAATCTGGTGAAGTCATCAACCATAACTAGAATATAACTGTGTCCACAAAGACTAACAGTTTGAGAAGGACCCATTAGGTCTATATGGATGAGTTCGAATGGATTAGATGTAAGGGTATCTTTAACCCTCTTATGAGGTGCTTTAACAATTTTTCCTTCTTGACAGGGACCACAGACAATGTTATGAATAGGTTTAATTTTTGGTATTCCTCTAACTATCTGTTGAGAAGACAATTTACTCAAATTTTCGTAATTAATGTGACCCATTCTGTTATGCCATATCTCGTTGTCATCCATTCTGGCAACACTACAGATTTCAGAACTAGACATGACAGTATAAAAATTGTCAGGGGTCCTGAATCCTGTAATTAAGCATTCTCCCTTTTCATTTAAAATCTTGCAATTGTTCTTTGAAAAGGTAACAGTGTAGTTTGAGTCACA
The DNA here is from genome assembly GCA_949130495.1 of Sambucus nigra. Taxonomy (NCBI): domain Eukaryota; kingdom Viridiplantae; phylum Streptophyta; class Magnoliopsida; order Dipsacales; family Adoxaceae; genus Sambucus; species Sambucus nigra. The sequence continues at coordinate 634,935,983 of OX422207.1, read as the reverse complement.
GAATTGCGAAATGCTAAGTAAATTAGCCTTAAGACCTTTAACTAAGAGAACATTTTGAAGAAGAGGAAGTCATTTTTCTTTAAGGGTTCCTTTGCCTATGATCTGGGATGATATACCATCACCAAAAACAACTTTTCCACCATCAAAATGGGTTTTATTTAAAAGTTTTGTATCATCACCTGTCATATGCTTGGAACATCCAGAATCCAAGTACCAACCAGAAGATGTAAGTTTAGCTTTTAGAGCAGAAACAACAATGTTACACTTCATCTGGGGTGCTAGATCATCTTTTCTAACCCAAATTGCCCTGGTTTTTAGTTTGCGCTTGTTTGCTCTTATTTGATAAAATTTGCGAGCATTAGATTTTTGTTGAAAAACATTTTGCGCATGATTTTGAGTAAATTTGAATTCCTGAGCAGTTGATTTAGAAAGGTTCTGGTAATCCTTCTAGTAAATGTCCTTTTAGGTTTAGTCCTTCTATTCCTATAGTTAGAGTTTTTGTCTGGTGGCCTGGAGAGACATAATTGTTACGACTCCTCCTAGAATAGTTAAAGTTATGATACATAGGAGTGTTGTAGATAGGTTTAATCAGTCTCCTAGCATAGCAATTATCGAAAGAGTGACCATATATATCACAATAGGAGCAATAAAGATTGCTCAGAATAGGGTTTTCCTTAGGAAAGTCTCTAAACAAAGGTTTTGAGACATTTTGAGGCTGAATTTTATTCCTAGGTAGCACAGATTTGAAAGCAGGTTCACTTTTCCTAATAGGGGGGCAGACATATTTTCCCTTTGGTAAACTTTCATGCTTAGAGCAACTTGCATCTCCAGTGTTAGTGTTTTGATGGTCAAACATAGTTTTTAGAGAATGAAAGTCTGGACATGTTTCAATAGGTCTTTTGCCTCCTGACACAAACTTGATAGGTTCAACAAGTTTAGTTTGTGTCTTCAAATTGGGGCAAAACCCTATTCCAGTTCTATCATCAGAATTGGTTTTAGATTCAGCAACGAATTCCTCAAAACATTTAGAATTGTTTTCAAATTTGGTAAATTTTTTGAAAACAGTTGCTGTCTTTTCTTTTGTTTGTTCCAATTCTAATAATGTCCCTTTGTATTTTTTCTCCAGAATTTCATTAGCTTCAGTTAAAGTTTTCAGTTTTTCATCAAACACTTTGGCTTCACTTTCATGAGACATGCATTGAGTAGTATACTCTTCAGCATTCAGTTTTAACATTAGGCTTAGATCCTCTAGTTTTTTGGTAAGATCTTTCATAATCTTTTCTAGTCTAGTACTTTTCTTAAGAGTTTTAGTATATAGAGTGTGGATGTCTGGGAGATCATCATTATCTGAGTCACTAAGTGAGGTGTGTGAAGTGACCCCTAAGGTTTCATTTCTTAAACTCACGCACCCATTGACATCAGCAGTATCGATTTCCCTTTGACTCACACACCCGGAGGAAGAGGTATTAATGTTCTCAGTAAGTAAAGCATCTAAACCAGTTAAAGTATGATTCACAGCAACAGAACTAGTATTACTGGACTCATCCTCACTATCAAGCATAGGCATATCATCATTGTATATGATTTTGGCAAAGAAGGCTAAACAAGGATCAAAACCATCAGATGTCTCAGGTTCCTCATTTTCAGAATCACTTGAGTCATCCCAGGTTTTGCAGATATTGGCTCTAGAGTGTTTGTTTTGGGCATTTAAGTTAACTCTACAGTCTTGAGCAATGTGTCCTAGTTTACCACATCTATAGCATTCAGTCTTCTTGAGGTCTCTGTGAGGTCTTGTGTTGTCCTTGTTCTGTTTGTCATGAGGTTTCTCATAAGGTTTGTGATTTGAAGGAGTGGTATAATTAGACTTGCCCTGTCGATTTGCAACACTGTTTCTAAATTTAACAATTTTCTTAAATTGTTTTGTCATTAGGGCAATCTGATTATCTAGACTTTCTAAGTCACAGTCCTCATCAGAATCATTACTAGGGGTGTTTAACTCAGGCTTGATCATCTTAGAGCTAAAGCTAAGATTGGAATTGGTATGTTTCCTATTAGTGTGGGTCAATTGTTTCTTAAACTCTAATTCCATTTCCACAGTTCTTAATTTGCTACTGAGTAATTCAGGAGTGAGATTAATATCACACATCTCCTCAATAGCATATCTTTTATTGTCAAATTTCTGTGGTAATGATCTCAGAATTTTAGACACAATTTCTTGTCTATCATAAGTTATACCATTGGCATGAAGTTTAGTGACAATATCAGTAAGGTTCATATAAAAATCATCGAAAGACTCAGATTCAGACATGATTAAGGTATTATACTGTTGGATTAACATCTGAGTCTTAGCAGCTTTTACCCTAGAGTCTCCTTCGTGGGCAGTAATCAAGGTATCCCATGCTTCCTTGGAAGTGGTACAGGATGAGATTCTCTTGAACTCATGTTCGTTAATAGACATAAATATAGCGTTCTTGCCTTTGTTATTATTTCGAGAAACCTGTTTCTCTTCTTGAGTAAACTCACTCAATATTTTCTTAATCCTTTCATTGCTTCCATCAGTGGCTGGTTTAGTTGGATAAGAGTATCCATTTTCAATAATATCCCAGACATCATCTCCCAGAGTGCCTTGAATGAAAGCAATCATTCTTACTTTCCAGTAAGAAAAATTGGTTCCATCAAAGACTGGAGGTCTGGTCAAGTTACCATATCTTTCGTTTTTCTCGTCCATAATTGATTTTGAGAAAACAGTTTCAGAAACTCAGGATCTTTTTGAAAAGAAGTTCACCAAAAGCTCTGATACCAATTGAAATAGCGTTGCCAAAGCCGTTTATGAAAATAAACTATTTAAACAACTCCGAAAGTTTGTTGAAGAAACTCTTTACTTAAATCAAAACGATTTTGAACACAAGATGTGTTAACAAAAGTATGTACGAGATTAGGACAAGATTTGATAACAAGTTTTAGTAAACAGTTTAAAATGTTTTAAACTCAGCACACAAACAGAATGAGATGAGAAGATGTAGAAATATTGATACTCAGGATTTTTAACGTGGTAAAACCTCAACCTTGAGGAAACATCCACGACTCCCTCTACGGAGTAAAACAAAAATAATCACTAAAACAAATATATGAGTTACAACCTATTTAACTAACATGCACACAAAACAAATCTATACAAGTTCAGGATTGTACCCTCTGGCGTCCTTAACTTTTCTGCAGATCTTGTTTGTTAATGTAGTTGTCTCAGTTTGTCAACTCTTCTTTGTTCCAGCACTTTACGTCGACTTATTGTTCACCAAATCTTATAGCCAACACTTTGAGTGTTTGTAGTGTGAAGATGTTTGTGAATGGTGTTCTAAAACACATGCATGCACACACACACACTTATTAGTTACAGACGATCCTAACAAATCACATATAAAGTCTATATGCAGTGTATTTGTTATTTTCCTTTCTTACAAAACCAAGAACCTTTTCGACCTTTCAAAATAACCCAGATTCCACGGAGATCTTTCTTAAGAAATCGGTCAAGACTTTTCTCAATCACTTTTGAAAATATTATGTGGATTGAGAACCCTCCAAGTGCGAATCCAACTAGGTCAGGTTAGGTTTTGTAAAAACAGAAATAGAAAAACATCTTATTGTTGATTCTGAAGTAAGAAAATATTTTAACAGAAAACAATCAACAACGAAATTCTCAAGATGAGAAATAAATGCAACTAAGTGTGCTGTGACATGAAAAACTTCAGATCTATGATTTCTATTGAAAGAGAAACAAGATCTGAGTCTATGTCTAAGTTGGAAATAAGATTTATGAACACAAGGATTTCAGCAACCCAGAAATCACTCAACTCGAACTCTCATAACTCAAGAAACACTAAGGATGGTGTTTATCTGGTTATGGTGTTTATGGAGAGGTAAGTGGTTTAGGTTTAGAGGTATTTGGAAGAAGTTAGGGTTTCTAACTAAGGTTTGGTTTCTCTCTCTAACTTCTCTCTTCTCTCTTCTCTCTCCTCTCTCTAACTTCTCTCTTCTCTCTTCTCTCTCTTCTCTCTCCTCTCTCTATTTTCTCTCTTCTCTCTTCTCTCTCTTCTCTCTCCTCTCTCTATTTTCTGAGACTTTTCAAAATGGCAAAAGCTTTCGAAGGCTGAGATGAGAGGCCTTTAAATAGGAAGAGAAGAAGATTCCAGAGCTTCGTTCAAAATCAAGGGCTCTGATTGAGTCAAGCTCCTTTGACTACAATCTAAGGGTTCACAGCAGGCGGTGGATTAAACAGGCTGTGATTGGATAAAGGGTTTACACTGGGATTCACTCAAAAGACATGCAGGCCATCGATAAGGGTTGATCTAAGGGCTGAAAGCACGCGATGGTTTGTCTCAGTAAAGAAACACAGTTCAGGCCAATCAGAGGACACCAGGTGTAGGCCTGAGAATGAATGTAAACGCGCGTCCCAAAATAATTACAAAGCCAACCCTAGAGTCTCTAGCGCTTTCGGTTTCTACCCAGAGTAACTTTAGGCCAATAAACACAACAATCCATATTTATATAATAACCCCAAGACTTTTTAAATCAAATTTTAATTAAATAAAACCTTGTTTAAAATATGTTTTAAATTCCCAAAAAATTATTAAAAATCAAATTGAGGGATTTAAACACACTCACAACATTAAAACACATGGGGGTGCAATATGATATGCAAGAATCAAATTCTAAGTGTGTGAGTGATGGCTATAGTCTTAGGATCATTACATGATAGATAGAAGAAGAAGCAACCCAATCTCTGAAGCTCTTTGGTTTCTAGGATAGACACTATTTTGTCACAATTTCCAAACTAGATGAGCTCTTATACAGTCTAGACTCAAATGAGTCAAAAGTATAAGGGCTTCATATATATAAAATAGGTATTCGTTTTACCTGTATATAACCATAGGGCATACGCACAACCCATATAATAAATCCCATACTTAGTATAATTATATCCTGAATATCCTACGTATATTTTCGATTATGACTTTAATTCTCAAAGTATATATTTTCTGAACATATCTACCCGCACGATGGTGATCATTTAATCCTCAAATAAATTCAGTAGGTAAACATCATGTCCTACAATTTCATGTCATCACGACTCCCGAATTTCTACGAATTAAATTTTCTTTAATTAGGTTTATTCCCCGATAATCCCTAATTCACTCTTAACCCCTTTATTCCTTCTCTTAAAGTTGATCCCAATTATACCGAAGGTTATATCGGTAATTTATGACTCTCTTACTATTGGTCCTAACCTTAAATTATCTTTTATCCAATTTAAACCCCAAATAATATAATTCTCCAAAATAACTCCTTTAATTAAACACTCGTTCATTTCCCCTTGTTCACAATCCCAAAATAATATTTTTTGGGTCTTAGGTGTATCCTACTACCCTTCATTAAGTCCCATTATATTCAAATAATAATCACTAAAGATTTCTAAAAGTTTTAGGATTAAATAAAGAATTAAAAAGGGACAAGTTGATCAATTCTGGGAAGGTCGATCGATGGATGGTCAGGGGTCGATCGATCGATCGCCCAGATATCGTCCTAGATTCTGCAACTTTTATCCTACGGGTTTCACATCTTTTAACCAATCAAACCTCTATTTTAATTTCCCAAATATCTTATAATCCATACCACATAATATAGCAACATATATAAATAATTCCTACTGATCTAAACAACCTAGAATCATCAAGAGTTTGGATTAAAAGCATATATCTATCTCATATTTTTCCAGAAAACTAAACATTTGATATTTCAAGAATACTCCAATAATTCTCAGAATTTCTTCAACATGTGATGCTTATTTCGTGGATTAATATCTACCAACAACATGAGATTAATCCTACATATTTATATTTTCAATAAATGAATTAACATCTAACTAGTTTATCTCCAAAACATGAAAGTTCTCATAATTTCCAGAAAACTCATATTTTATTCTTTCTCCAAGAAAATCAAATAAACTAAGATTTTCTTCACAAATACTTCCAAAATTTCTTAGGTTAAATTCTATACCCAAAAGAAAATTAATCTTGCATCATTCTCCTATAAAAAATTCTATTAACATCACCATAATTCATCTTTGATTATTCATCTTTTCAGAATTTTCTAAACAACCTAACATGGACAATATACAAGCGAAATTTGCAATAATTAATCACTTGCCTTTAGATTGTAGGTCTGATCCATTGGGGTTGATACTCTATTGGTGGTCCTCTCTTTTTCCATCCAACGTTCGGCAGTGGTGGTGGTGGCTCTTGGTGGTTCAAGGTGATTGTCCTTTGGTTTCCTAGAAAAGTCTCTTCTTCTCCCATAATGACTCTTCCCTTTCCCTAGAGAAACTCTTCACTCTCTCTCAATTTCTTTCTCTATAAGTTTGTAGATTGAATCAATAATCTAAACCCTTTAGACTTATAAACAATCTCCCAAATTCGTGCATACTATTCACCTCCCTTGTAAAATGACCGAAATACCCCTCCGGGTTGTCTTTTCGGTTCCAAAGTACCCCGAGACCCAAAACAAACACCCAAGTGGACTTTTTTGACTATTTGAACCCTTATGGACACTTTGGCATAGTCAAAATGACTATTCAGATGGCATAATAATATTTCAGTTTTATTTCATTAAATTATAATCCCGACACGACTCAAATGCGCGTCCCGACAAAATTACCATAATTGTCGTACACATAATTCGCGCCAATTTTATAAAGTCACAATCAATTGTATATACTTTAATCACTAAGTAACATAAATCACATATTACTTTATTCTCGAGTAATATTTAAATTCGAATTAATTTCCAATTATATCACAATTAAATTTAATTAATCCCATTTTAAAAATCATTAAAAATACAGGGTATTAGAGGGACATACTGTTATGAGGTTATCCCTTTCGATCTCAAGAACGTCGGTGAAACTTATAAAAAAGACCCATGACCATCCTACATGACCTTATACACAAAGAAGTCGAAGTCTATGTGGACGACATAATCATTAAATTCAAAGACCACGAAGGATACATTCCAGCACACTGAATTATTTTTCAAGGTTACACCTTTTTAAAATGAGGATAATTCCTTATAAATGTGTCTTTGGAGTCACTAAAGGAAAAGTTCTTAGGTTCATTGTCAGCATAGATGGAATCGAGATAGACCCCGCTAAAGTAAAATACATACGGGAGATGCCACCGCCAAAAATAGAGAAAGAAGTCAGAGGGACTTAGGGAAAATACAATTCATAATCTAGTTAAGAAACTCTCTTACCACCATTTGTGAACCCACCTTCTAAATGATCTATAAGCACTTACCAAAAGAGTGGAATGCCCAATGATAATAAGAATTTGAGAAATACAGAAGTATCTTACTCACCCCCTGTATTAGTACCTCCACAACCAGGGCAACCTCTCCTTGTCTATATGATTATAACTGACACAGTTACTAAAGACATATTGTCTAAGTACGTAGAAAGTTTCTGAGAGGAATGCCTAGTATAATAGATCAATAAAAAGATAGTAACCCATGAGCTCAAATTCATCACCTTGGAAAATGGTTGTGTATCTCTCGCGTGGATCACTTGTAAGATCCCTCATTACATAATGTTCTTTAGTATATGGACAATATCTAAGGTTGATCCCCTAAAATACCTTTTCAAAAAGCTCGCTCTCTAGTTGAATGGACAAATGGCTACTGGTGCTATCCAAATTTGAGTTCACATTCATAATGCAGAAGTCGACCAAAGGGCGAACCATCTCTAACCTACTTGTCGGGAAACCCCTGCTAAGTGAGGAAGAAGGGAACGAGGCATAATTCCCAGATAAGGATCGTTTCCCCTTAAATAATAGAGAAACTTGGGAACTCTATTTGTATTGAGCCTCTAATAACATAGGATTCTGTATTAGGATTATCCTAATTTATCCCGACTCCCGACGACTTCCCATTTCTATCAAACTTACTTATGAATGCATAGGCAACATGGCCAAATATGAGGTCTGCATCACATGTCTCAAACTCATCTTGGAAATGGGAATCACTAACCTGAAAAGCTACAAATACTCAAGTCTAATCATCAGCCAAATATTAGGTAAATTGGAAATCCAAGATGGCAAACTACAACCTTATCATTCTTACTTAGAAGAAGTAGCTTCGTGAATCTAGCATCTCGAATTCGACTTTTTCCTCATGGTTAATAACAACATCATAGACACACTTGCCAATCTAGCATCCATAATATACATTTCAAAAGGAACCATGAAAATCACATTCAATGTAACTAGTCAGAGCATTCATTCTAAATGTTTTGAGATTGATGTCATCGAAGAAACAACAATAGGTCTTACGATATCGTACTATGACATATGTAACATACTCAATAATAACCACTAACATCCTAAAGCCTCATCAAATAATCGATTTACCCTAAGGCAATTAGTGACTCAATTCATCATCTATGGGGGCCAACTCTATAAAGGAGGGTTTGACGGGTACACTTAAGGTGCAACATAGAGGACAATACCCTCGAGATCATGAAAAAAATCCTTAGTGAAAAATTTGGCCCACACTTGAGTGGGCACACCGTCTATAAAATATATTTTGATAGTCGTACTACTAGACTACCATGTAAAAGGATTACATGGATCATGTCAGGGGGTGCCTCAAATGTCAACTTTACACCTCACAGTGGCATATACCTCCCCGAGAGCTCTACCGCATTACCTCACCCTGGACTTTCTCCACCTGGGGATAGACATCATAGGGAAAGTCGCCCCTAAATCCTCCATCGGGCTTGAGTTCATCCTCATCGCCATCAACTAGTTCACTAAGTGGGTTGAAGCCAAATTTTACTCAGTTTTCAATTCTAAAAATCTGGCCATGTTCATAAGACAAAACATCATATTCCACTTCAATGTACCCCATGAATTTATATCAAATAATGAGTCTCACTTTGAGAAAGAGGTCACGAACCTGATACATGAGTACATGATTACTCTACATAAGTCACCCCTATAGAGACCTCAAACTAATGGAGCGATTGAAGCCGCTAATAAAAATATCAAAAACATCATCAGTAAGATGATAGAGACCTACAATGACTGGTCAGATAAGATCTTGTATGCCCTCTGAGGTTACTGCACTATAGAGAACAATTCAATAGGGCCACCCAACACTCATTAATGTATGGTGTGGAAGTTGTCCTACCCATGGAGCTCGAGATACCCTCATTACGGGTCATGATCGAAAGCCAAGTGGATGAAACCAACTGGGTTCAATCTCGTTATGATGGACTATCTCCCCTCGATGAATGGATGTTAAAGGCTGCTTATCACAATCAGGGCTACCAATAGTGTATTACCCGAGCATTTAATAAGAGGGTTAAAAAGAGAAGCATACAAAAAGGAAACTAGTCCTAAAAGATAATCTCAAACCCTCTCAGACTCTTGAAGTAAAATTTTCACCCAACTGGGGAGGACTTTACCTCATCACTAAAATAAACTTTAGCACGGAATCTACCTTGGCTGATTCCGATGGAGTCACATTTTCCCAACCCTTCAATCTCGATCGATTAAACAAATTCTTTCCTTAAATCTAATTGTGGGGAGAAGTAAGAAACCAATTTAATAAAATATAATTAATTATAATGAGGAGGGAACACACAAACCTATACACATTCCTAGCCCTACATTAAAAGGGAAACTTGATCCACCATCCTGTTAAGCCCTCAAATTTTCATTCAAGAAAGCTATGTAGATTTGATTTTCTGCCATATCATTATGACATATATTTAATTACATACACTCCATTATCTTTGAATCAAAGATACATAAGAAACCTGAGATATCACTTTGGTCTTAGTCTAAACAAGCTCCAAAAAATGCTATTTTTTTTAATAAAACTTGGATTATGGTCATTATTGCCTCACTCCAAAAGAGTCATCGCATTCTATGTAGTATAAACTTCATGTAATAAAACGATGCCCTGTGGCATTTTAGGACTCCGCAGAGTTATCTTTATTTACGATAAAAACATGAAGGTTGATACTAAGAAAGAAATGGTCAAGATGAGCATAGCAGGAAGATACACTATCCATATACCCTTATTCATAGAAAATTTACACCAAACAACACCTTCTTCAAAACAACCCATATCCCGCGATGAATGAAGCAACATACATACTTATAAAGGTCTCCCCGTAAAATGACATCCTATCTTAGCTAAAGCATGATGCTCTAATCCCAAAGCTACATCAAAAGCCTCTCTTTAATTTTCAAATGAGGAATGGGAACTTCGTTCCCTTATTTTTAGTGCCAACACATCAGAAGCCTTACCAGCAAGTAGATAAAGTTTACTTTTTCTAAAAGAAAAGTCTCAAAAAGACGGGGCACTTTTTTTTCCATGTGTATATGTAGTTTTTTTTTTCATTTTCTGTAAAATTTGTATCCCCCCTATTTTGATAAAAATAGCTTAGGATCTCTCTACTCACATGCATATTTGGTATTATTTATCCAATGAATAATAATTATATTGCACCTACTATATATCAAAACATCATACTTTGGCAAGAATACATGCATAGGATGAATGTGTAATACCCCTGCCCTTGATTTTATATATTTCCTTGTAAATCTTATATTTATTAATAAATGTTGTGATTTAATCATCACCGTAGGCTTCATGCTTGTCAAATCAAAGTTTTTGAAATTCAAGTATAATTTTATAAAGTCATAGGTCGTTCAAACGAGATTTCTTGACGATGCAAGTTTGATCCTTTTTCCCCACACGCCGACATCTCATTAGAACACATCGTTGGTAAAGTCATTCGAATGAGGGATTAGTATTGTTTGAACAATCGGACCTTAAATTAGTCAAATTGAATTACCCTTGTGTGATGTCGTATTTTGGGCTATTAGATTGATGATGTGTCGACTTAAGGTGATACCAGACGGTTAAAATGTGTTTGACATGTGTGTGTGGGGAGGGAGTTTATAAATGATTTTGATGAGGGTTCTTTTGGATTATAAGATGGGAGAAGTGGGAGTCTTATCCCCATAATTTTTCTGCATTCTCTCTCTCTCTCTCTCTCTCTAAATTTCCATAAACCCATCATCTTCCACAAGTATTTTCCTCCATAGACAAACCTTGTCACCACCTCCAAACACCATTATAGACCATTTCCAAGCTTTTTCCATCATCTTCAAGCTTTTATCAAGGAAGAAAGTGGGTGGATCTAAGCTTGTAGGAAGGATTATTAGAGCTATTTGAAGAGCTCTTAGAGTCTCGGAGCTCGCAACTTCCATAGTTATTCTCTCTCTTGGTCTCCTCTTCAAACTTGAGGTAAGGTTTTTCTCTTCCAAAGTTTTAATCCTTTCTAGCTATAAAAAAATATGTAGGATGAATGCTAGACAATATTTAATGCCTAAAATGAAGTTATTTAATGAAAATATTATAATCTTGAAAAAATGGATTTTTAAATAAGATAAAACCATATAAGGTTATATTTTAAAGATACAGAATTTTTACCTTGAAAATGGAAGAAAGCATTTGAAATATATAAACCCATGATTATCATCTTGTCTAAGTGCATTTGAGGAATTTATAGGATTGAAATCCTCCTTCACATGTGTAGAACCCTGTGGTAAGATAGATTATGATGTTTTAGACTTGTTAAATCATGTTATAATGGGTTTTATGAAGAAATGAGTGACTGAAGGAAAAACGTTTCTCATATGTGTTAAATATTGTTAGAATGAATAAATATAATATTTGGGGTCAAATATGATAATAGGGCAAAGTTATGGACATTTGGTTAAAAATGGTCTTAAAGCTTTAAAGGTATTTTATGTGGTAAAACATAAAAAGGTCCTCCCATTTGTTAGGGTTAAATTGAAATTATATGTGTTTTTCACAAAATTATGATAAAAAGGGCAACGTGGTGTTTTTGGTAAAAATCAGGGTCCTAGTGGTTGGACTTTCTCTTTAGACTTTATCGGTTGGTTTTCGGTGAAAAAGGATAAAGTGAATAAATGGCTCGTTAATAAAGTAAATGAATGACTTAAACCATAGAATGAGAAAAACGATAAAATGATGGGATAATGTGGACATTAGTTAAATTGTTAACATACATTAAATTTTACTCGGATGGCATCGGGATAATTAAGGAGGGACCGCAGCCCATGGGTGAAAGACCTAAAATCAATGGCCAGAGCATATGATAGCATAGTCGGCGGAGTGAAGCCCATTAAAGTATGCGGTTATTGGAAGATTATGAGAAAAGATAAAGGAAAAAGAAAAAGATAATGGTTGTACTTGATAATGCATAAGTAAGACAATCTAATAAAAGTGATAAATGGAGACTAATGAATAAAATATATGATAAATAGTCTCTAGACCCGGTAAAGGGTGGTGTGAAATGATTAAGTGTGAGTATGAGTTCATCGCTCCAGTGCATTGCACGATAGTTGCATTAAATGTTTTTAGAATTGATTAAAATACATGTTATATACTTATATTAATTTTTATGGAAAACATATAGCTTAGTATTACCCACCCTACTGAGAGTTTTCTCACCCCTACATTTTATCTTAAAACCCGCACCCCCACCCCAGGTACAATAAGTAGGGATGTTGGGAAGTACACTAGTAAGGCCCAAGAAAGAAACCAACGTCGTTACAAACTCTAGACTTTATTTAAAATTTCAATTTGAAACACAGGTAATTTTGTACATTTAAATCTCTATTCTGGCCTTGGGTTATGGCATGTAGTTATACAGGGTTGATTCTAGTTAAATTCTCATTTATTTAGTCTTGTGGATTAAATCAAATTTTTATTAATCAATCTTGTAAATTGACTAATTACATAAAGTGATCTCTTCTGGTTTCAATTTAAAACCGGTAAAATTAGCCCATAACCAAAAGAATAATTAAAAGATTTCCTAACTTAAAGTAATTTCCCTTTTCATCTCCCCCTTTAACTCCTTGACCTAGTGCGGGTTGACCCAACGGTGACCCAAAATCGAGTTGGGGCGTTACAATTGGTATCAGAGCAATAGGATCCTCGGGTGTTACAGGGTGTTTATACTTTCTTAGTATGGTTTCCTTATACGTTCCTGCTTAGTTAATGCATTTGTACTTCTTAGTAAATCACTTTTGCTGGTGCTTTCTATTTATATTATTGTGCATTAAACTCTACATTCTTATGTAGATGCTTCCACATCATGACATTCTTATAAGGTCGGGCACTAACTAGCTTAGATGCATGGAGCAAGCCATGCACCAGCTCGCTAACTCCCTCACACAACAGTTGTGGACCAATCACAGTGGGACTGTCGAGAGCACTACCTCCTCCTCTATCCACAAAGAGTTCAGGAGGTTGAACCCACCTACCTTTAACGGGGTAGAGGGCCCCCATGTGACTTAGTGGCTCGATGAAGTCACCGAGGTAATGGAGATTTTGTATGTGCCAACAGTGCATAAGATCAAAATTGCTACATTCCAGCTCATAGGACAAAAGTGCAACGCTGATTTAGCACCTACTCTGCTAGTACCATCGAGACAATTGATTGGAGAATTTTTTGGGTTGCCTTCCTTAACAGGTACTTCCTGTAAGAATTCAAGGATGCCAAGAAGGATGAGTTTGCCAGTTGATTCAGGGGAATACTTCAGTGAACGAGTACCTAGTGAAGTTTGAAAGTTTGTGCAAGTATGTTGATATCATGCAAAGAGACGAGTTAGAGAAGAAAAGGTTGTTTGTTAAGTGTTTCAACCTGGGTATTCGACATATTCTACCCAATTATAGGATTATAGTGAACAAGGCTATTTGGTTGGATCTCGATGCTGAGAATAACAAGGCTATTTGGGAGGATAAGAGGGAGCCTAGAGGGTTCCAGTAAGGCAATCATAAGAAGTTTTGAAGTGAGGATCAAGGATCATTCATGAATCTTAAGGCCTCCATAAGGGTTGACTCTTCATCATCCCAGTGCACTAGCGATTAGGGCCCCATAGTCCCCAAAGAGATGACCTATTTTTCTTGCGGGTCCCCACGTAATCACTACACCAAATCTGCTGAATTGTCATGATCATTGACTTTGACAAGTTGGACTTGTCAAGGTCAATGACCGTGACAATTCTGGGGGAGACAACTTTTGTTTTCATGAACTTGTATGGTCATTGACTGTGACAAGTTCATTAGAATTATCACGGTCGTGTCACGGTCTATGACCCAAACAATTTTTGTCATGGTTTATGACTATGAAAAACCCGTGACTTTTAATAAAAAATTGTCATGGTCATTGATCGTGACAAGTTTTATTTGTCACGAACTTGTCACGGTCAATGACTGTGACAATTCTAGGTAGAATTGAAAAAAAATCTATTGGGCAGTATGGCCACTGCCACTACCCAGCAGTATATTTGTAACTGTTATAGCAACATTGTACCTGTTCAAACATCATATATCCAAATAAAATAGAGATAATGAAAATATACATTCAAAATAATATGCATCACAATATAATCCAAATATAATTCAAATGTAGCAACTTAAAACAATTCAATTCAAATAATGTCACTATATGTATGGGGTAAGATTAGCTCTGAGGAGGTGAGTAGGCCACATGATATACGAATTGACACACCCATCAATATACATCGTGTCGTACTTTTCGTGCAACCACAAGGGGGAGTTATCCTTCCCGGGTATCACATGCATGACGAGCACCTTGGACTCGATGTCTTGAAGCAAACATCCATGAGATGGAATACCCTGGACGGTATTCGGGTCCCTCAACCCCCGCCCTATCCATTGGACATCAAATATGTCCAGTAAAAACACACTCGTCCAACCAAGTGTCGACATAGGTCGATCGAAGGGAGCCAAATAGGGGAATGGATCATCAAAGTCCGCACGTGTCGACGATGAAGCAACGAGGTCCACATCCTCATTATCATGTACCTCATCCTCTTGCACCTTCTTCTCCACCACCTTCTCCTTCCCTTTCCCCTTACAATTTCTGCCCAACGAACGCTTCATGAATGAGAACATATCTTGGACCGTTGCCTCTAAACGAGACAGCTTCGTATCATGCAAGTCCACCATTCGATCCAACCTGGTGTCGCTCGTCTCCAATCCAATGATCCTAGATTTGGCCACCCGTGAGCTCACCCCCCTTATCCTCCCCTTGCGATCAGCGCCAAGAACTTGGTTGAGTGCGTCTGTGGACAAAGATGTCTTATCGGCATCAGACTGCGACTCATGCACTGCCTTAAGCTTTGCCTGAAATGACAAAAATCACATGATTAGTAAAATGAGTAAATAAAACAATTATAACGTAATTAATAAAAAGTAAATTGTCGGATTACTTACATTCGTGGTCGCGACGCTCGGGGAAACTTCCTTATCCTTCTCCTTCTTCATTCGAACAGCCACATAAGTATCGAGCCTATGTGGCCTACCCCTAAGGCCACTACATGTCCCTTGAAATAAAATAAAGTAAAATTAGTATCGGCCCCATAAAGTAAAATAGTGCAGAATAATATATTTCTGTAGTTATAGAAAAATTAAGTCTTACCATCATACTATGCTCCACCTCAGCGTAAGATGTCCGGCCGGAGTAGTGCACGTCCATCTTTTTTGCTCGATTTTCCCTCCCCGATTGACGAGATGCCAATTGTCATTCCCCGATCTCATTGTCAATGAACTTTTGCCATTGTGCCAATGATATCGGCTCCTTCGGCGGGACAGATTCACGCATTTGGATAACGGACTCTCAAGTCTTCCCAAAGTACCGGGTCTGCATATTTTTCTTCCATGTCTTGTGTTGCTCCCTCAACTTCTCCAAGACGGAATTGTGTAGCTTTAGATCCAAGCTGAATTGTTCCGTTCCAATAAATACAATGTTAGTTGCGAATAAATATAAATATAAATATAAATATAAATATAAATATAAATATAAAATGAAATCGAAATCAAAATCGAAATTGAAATTGAAATATTGATATAAATATAAATATAAGTACATTACATGTAGTGCCACCCAAATAGCTAACTTGAGCTCATTTGGCACCTCCCTCCAACTAGTGTACCTAGGGCCAATGATCGTCTTTACCAGCTCGAGAGATCTCTTTAATAGCCTTGTCTTGGTCTCGATGGCCATACCCAATTTGCCATATTTGGGGAGCCTAAGGGCCGAGGAGCCCTCGTCGCCTCCGGTACCACCGAGCCCAGACGACATCATCATAATCAGCATCATCATCCTCGCCTTAATACCTAAAGGAGACATTTGCTGTAAAAAAATGTTGTTATTAGTACAAATCAAAATGAATTAGAAGAAGACATGCAAATATGTACAATTACTACAATTCCAAATGAACTGTTATTGTTTAACACCTTAATTCTGAATTCCAAAACAATAACATCTATCTCATAATATGTATAATTACTAAAAATCTAAAACATCCCCACCCCCACCCCCACCCCTACTGCCCACACACACGCACACTACACAAGAGTGAAAATGATAAAGTGCAAATCAATTCAAAGCATTAAAAATGGATTGATAAAGTACAAATTGAAATATTTATTACAAATTAAAGAATTATTTCAAATTCGGGTTATCATAAAAAATGGATTGATATTCGGTAGGAGCAGCCAAGTCATCCACACTACTATTTAGACTCTTTGGCGCGTTTAGGACAATTGGCCACGGCTCGTTGTTGATATACTCGGAGTAAAACACTTGGTTAACCTTTTGAATGCACAAACAAACTGCTCATCGCTCACGTGGTCATTGCTCTTCAACTTGGACAAGTCAACCATGATCAAATTGGTGACATGATCAACTTTACAAGCATTTTTATCCTCAAATCTTACCGAGTCACAGTAAAATACAACCTCTTTGAAGCTTATATAATCCAATTCAAATATACTTCGAATTACACCATAGTAATTCATTTCAGCTTCAACGAGATTTTTATCTTTTGCGCTCGCTCGAAAGAAAGTAAGAGCCTTGTATGAAATGCCTGATTCTGTACATTTGTACTTTCCTTGTACACTTTTGCACCGAATATGTAATCGTTCAATCAATACTTTTTGTACTCTTGTGCCACGAACAAGGTTCCAGTGGCTAGACAGCAAGCCTTGATGTCGCATCACCAATCTTTAAGAGCTGAGAATATAGATAAATTAAATAGATTAGTTGTAAATTTTGAGTGTATTGTAATGTTATATAACTTCCATTTTCAATATAATTACCTCTTGTGACAACCACAGCCTAAATTCGTTGTCTAATTGTACAATTGTTTTTCGTCTTTTATTGTTCTCACGGGCTTCATATTTTTTGCATATTATAAAATTAATCATGTATAAAATAATCTAAAATATTCTAAAATAATGTTAAACATTAAAATAATTTAAACTTACTTTTTCCATTCTTCGACATCTTCATGTGTGTCAAATAGAAAACGAGCTAGTTGTTCATGTTACAAACTCGTTAATTTCACTCGTTTTCCCATCACATGACCAACATTATCGACAAACTCATCAGTGTCATCAATGTTGGTCGAGTCAGGCATATATTCTTGAGTATATATTGATGACTCCACGGTGATGTATTCCTCTGCAATTGATCCTCCAATGTATCGCGTATTCTTGACGTAATCTTTAAAAAAAATCATCAATCTTTCAAACGGATACATCCACCAATATCTAACTGGACCACAAAGAAGAGCCTCGTCGCATAGGTGTACCAATAAGTGAAAACTTATGTCAAAGAATGCTGGGGGAAAGTACTTCTCCAACATACAAATTGCTTCGGTCACCGCTAATTTTACGGCCACTATGTGTTCTCGATTGACTACCTTCTCACACAAGAGTGATAAGGTAATACTAATTTGCATAATAACCCTCCACAAATCCTTGATCTTGGAGAAACAATGCTTAAACAATAGAGGAACCAATTTCATGATCACATGCCAATCGTGGGACTTACACTTAGGTAAATCATGAGTAGCATAATTCATAAACCTTTCCAAGTTGGACGAAAAATTAGATGGGCCCTTCAAATTATATTTTGTTTCTAAAAGCATCTTCCTTTCCCCACTCGTCAAAGTAAACGTACCAGGTGGAATTATTTTCCTCCCCCTACTATCTTCTTTCAACCATAGTTGTGGCTTAAGTTTCAATGATTGAAGGACTTTTCATGCATTTTCTCCATCCTTCGAATGACTCCACCCAAGGCAAGTGCCCACAATGTGTCGAGTGAAGTTCTTCTCTGCATGCATCACATCCAATACATGGCGCACCAGGTTATTCTTCCAATAAGGCAACTCAAATAAAATTTACCTTCTATACCATGCCTTTCTTGTCTCAGTTTCATTCCCAGCTGGGGTCTTCTTATTCTTGACATTCTTAAATTTGGGATTCTTACCTGGAATATTAGGGCCACATTCAAAAGATTTACTTTTAATTTCTGAACCTGAAAGTTGTCTTGGTGGTAGCCTATGTTCAATCCCACCCAATAAAAAATTAGAACCTTTCTCAAATCTGAAACTATGAGTCGGGGGTAAAAACCTCCTATGGAAATGGTATACATTTTTGAGCTAAAGGATAGACGAAGAGATTCAGTCTCCTCTCCGCAAATAGGACACCCTAAATAACCATGTACTACACAACTGGATAATGTCCCATAAGCTGGAAAATCATGAATTGCCCACATCAACATTGCTTTCAATGTAAATTCTTCTTTTCTAAAAGAGTCAAATGATTGCACACCCTCTTCCCATAACTCATTTAATTATTCTACCCAAGGAGCCAGGTAGACGTCGATGTCATCACTTGGTGCCTTTGGTCCAGGTATCAGCAAAGACATCATTAAAAATTTAGGTCTCATACACTGTGAAGGAGGGAGGTTGAGTGGGGCTAGGATCACTATCCATACACTCTGTTTGGTTCTTAGATTTCTAAATGGAATGAAACCATATCTTGATATAGCCAAACTAATTTTGCACTGTTCTCGAAGAAAATCGGGATACTCATAATTCATCCTCCTATAAGTTATAGAATCAATGGGATGAAGCATGACATTGCCCCCTACTTCTTCCCTAGCATGCCAAGTCATTGCCTCTACTATCCATGGTACTGTGAAAAATTATTTTAATCTAGGCCCAACGGAAAAATATTTCAACACTTTTTAAGGCACTTTTGAGCTTGTACCTTCTTTACTAGTAGATTGGACATATCTAGGTTCATCGCAAACCGAATAACGATCGATATTTTCATACTCCTTTAGATATAGTATTCAGTCATACACACAAGCATAAATCTATATATACTTCATTCCCAAACCTTTCAAACTATTCTTCATATCAAGATAGCTATTTGGAAGCGTATTCTCCTTGGGTAGTAACCCCTTCACCCATTTCAGAATTCCTTTCATGCTATTGCCAGATAAATTGTATTGTGTCTTCAAACTGTGCAAACCAACCATGGCATGTAAAGTTGTTTGATCTTTCTCATAGCCAGAGTATAACGGTTGGGTCGCCTTAAATTTTAAACATTGGTATTCACCATCAAGGTTTATCGTGATATCTTCACGAGTACTTAAACCTTGTACATCATTAGTAACCTCATTCACCTCTGCTTCATAAACTCCGTATGCATCATCAACTAAATCCTCTCACATATTATGATTTACGTCGTCCCCTTCTACATCTATCCTACTTGTTGAAGGTTGTTGTGAAGGTTGTTTGGGGACAAATGGAACTTTTAATTCACCATGAAAACTCCAAAATTGATAACTATCTTTCATACCCAATCTTAACAAATGTATTTCAACTGTTTTCCACTCAAACACCTTACCATTCTTACACCTAGCACACGAACACGGAAACTCTTTATCATTATGACATCTCTTTGCGTATTTCACAAATTCATTAGCACCTCTGCGAAACACATCCCCCATTCTATTTGTCTCACCCATCTACTCTTTGTACTTCGGATATCCCATCACATCTACCACAACTAATCACGTATTAAAAGTAAGAAGAGTATATTCATGGATTAGTATAAACAAAACTTAGATTTATTGTATGTTTCATTTAATTATGTCTTATTTATATTCGATTTTTAAATTTCAAATTCAAATTCAATTTATGATAGAAATTTCTATTTCCTCCATCTCCTCTAAAGGGTGAGTGGTCCTATTCCATTCAAGACCGCATTTTTCTGTAATATACTTAACACCTCATGCACATTGTTATGATTTGAGAAAAATTCGGTAGAATATCCCCGTAGTTCTCCAAGTAAACGACGTAGATTGGCAAGTTTGAGTGTTATTTCAATTGATCGATTGAAATAACAGTCACACTTGTCAATCTAGTATGTACCCAGAGAACATTAGGATACGACTATAGAACTTCCTCCAAAAGTAATAGCATTAATCCACTGAGAATATTATTATACAGAAATTATGCAGTCCCAGTCTGTCCAAACGGGACAATTCAAGAGATCTCCTTACAAGGGTAATGACTCTCGAACGGGTCTAAGGGCTATTGAATGCGTACGCATAAGAACTAGAAGGCTAGCATCTATGCGCACTATATATAATTTCAAGTGTGTTTCATTTAATTATCATACTATAAATATATTGTTCGTTATACAAAGTAATTTTCAAAAAAAGTTAAAAAAATCACACCCCGATATGGACAATAATCCAGTGGTCATGCCACTTTTAAAATTAACCAACCCAACATCAATCAACTATAATCCACATATAAACACACATGCACATATACACACACACGCATATATACACACACAAACACACACACATGCACATACACCCCTCCCCCAGCCCTGCCGCCTCCCCCCCCCCCCCCACCCCACACGCATATATACACCACACACAAAAACACACGCACATTTTCACACACGCACATATACATAAATGGAGGAGAAATAGAGAGAGAAGACATACCAAAGTTAGAGAGAGAGAGAGAGTGAGCAGTCGCTAGAGAGAGAGAGAGAAATGGAGGGAATAGAATCGGTGGGAAAAAAAGAGGGAGGGTTTTTACTGACAGAATTGTCACGGATATGTCACGGTCATTGACCATGATGAATTTTCGATATTGTCACGGCAATGATAGTGACAAGTCCGTGATAACTGTACTTGTCACGGCCTTTTCATGGTCATTGACCATGACAAGCAATTGTCACAGCCTTGTCACGGTCATTGACAGTGACAAAAAATGTGTGTTTTATTATCACGGTCAATGACCGTGATAAGGCTAGCCTTTTAAAGGGTGTCAATTTGACCATTTTGGTGTAGTGAATTTTAAGATTGATTGCCCTCTTCGAGCTTCTGGAAGTCAGCAGAGTAGTCAGCAGACTGTTAATTTTATGTCAGGTCGAAGTTCTACTTATATAGGCCCTACTCAGCTACAATACTAATAATTATCTTTAAGCTATAGTCCACGAGGCATAGCACGGATAGTTCACCTATAAGCTAGGGGTAGGGTAGTCACGATCTAGGTTAGGTGCTTGATGGCTAGAGTTATTGGTTCAACCCTGAGCGAGCTTAGGCCATGTCTTAGTATGTTGCATCTTTCGGTGATCCATTAATGATGGAAGGTATGATTGTTCTGTACAGTACATGGGTTAAAGCATTATTTTATTTTGGCACATCACATTCCTTCATATAGAGTTCCTTAGCTTTTTATTTGGGACTATAGGTAGACCATTTTTGTCGTCCTATCTTCATTCGGCATCTGGTGGGTGGAAGTATAGTTCTTGATAGGGTCTACGATACATGTGTGATCATGGTTGGAGACTATGTCGTAGAGTATGATTTGATCATCATTGACATGGATGGGTTCGAGGTGATCCTTGGTATGGATTGGCTATCATGTTTTGTAGCTACTATCGAATACCATCGACATAATGTGTTAGTATCACCTCCAGACGGGTCACTCCATCTCTTTAGCAGCGAGCAGGGCTTTGATTATCCTTGCAAGTTTTCTACAGCTCACAAAAAAAATTGGTATTTGTAGTAGTTAAGTAGTTTAGTGGCTTTGGATGAGACGGATAGTATGGTTGTGGACTACCCAATAGTGAAGGAGTTTTTCGATGTATTTTTGGATGATCTCCCTGGGTTACCATAATGACGAGAGGTGGATTTCACTATAGATGTGCATTAAGGCATCTCGCCTCTATCTATTCCACCTCATAAAATGGTCCCAATAGAATTGCGAGAGCTAAGGATTCAATTGGAGGAGTTAACCAACAGAGCTTTATTCTCCCCAGTGTGTCCCCATGGGGAGACCTTGTCCTCTTTGAGAAGAAAAGGATAACACTCTGACACTCTGCATTAATTATAAACAGTTGAAAAGGGTGAGGCTAAAGAATAAGTACCCTGCCCTGTATTGATGATTTGTTTAACCAGTTTCATGGGGTGGGTAGGTTCTCAAAAATTAGCCTTCAGTTTGGGTACCATCACTTGCGCATTAGGGAGGAGGATATTCCTAAAATGGCATTCCAAAAAATGGTATGGTAACTACAACTTTTTGGTGATTCCCTTCAGTTTTACCAATGCCCTAATAACATTCATGGAACTGATGAACCGCATTTATCGTCCCTACCTAGATTAATTTATGGTGATCTTTATGGACAACATCTGGTCAATTTGGCCTCGAACATAGACCATGAGGACCACCTCCGCACAAGTTCTCAGGGAGAATCAGTTATACATTATGTTCAGTAAGTGCGAGTTTTGGATGGACGGGGCCAGGTTCCTTAGCCATGTGGTTTCTAACGTGGGCATTTATATCAATCCTTCCAAAGTAGAAGTCGTCCTGGGGTTTAATATGCCAAGGAAAATTGTAAAAGTCTGTAGTCTCTTGGGTTTGGCCAGTTACTATTGCAGGTTCATCCTATATTTCTTGAGGGTCTCTTTGCCCCTTACCATGTTGAATCGAAAAGATGTACACTTTGAGTGATTTAGGGACTGTGAGTTAGCTTTCTAAGAGCTGATGGTCAGGTTAACTTTTTCTCCCATTCTTATCCTTTTAGAACTTGGCAGTGCTTACACTATGTATTGTGACTCTTCAGGGTCAGGGCTTAGTGAACTTTTGATGCAGAATGGGCAAGTAGTCACTTATGCATCTTATTAGTTAAAAGTGAATGAGAGTAACTACCCCACCCATGAACTAGAGTTTACCGTTGTGGTGTTTTCACTCAAAATCTAGAGGTATTATCTATATGGAGAGCGGCTTAAAATGTTTTCCAATCATAAGAGCCTTCAATACATTTTCACACAGCATGGTCTTAATCTTCACTATAGATGGCGGATGGAATTGATGGAGGACTAATATTTCTAATTGGCTAATCATCCCGATAATGCAAATGTGGTGGTCGATGCTCTTAGTAGGAAGTCTAGTCTCACCCTTGTAGTGATGAGATGCCATCTAGTCAAAATGTTTAGTGAATTGCAACAGTTTTACCTATTTGTCTAGTGAGATTACCATAGGTCTCTTTGGGGTATAGTAGCTAGGACACTCATCCGGTAGAAAGTTATAGGTTCTCCGTCAAATGGTCTCGAGTTTTTTTAATATCTAGATTGTATTCGAAATGAGGAAGCATTTGACACACTTACTGTGGATAAGGACGATGAGGTGCGATATAATGGTCGATTGATTGTCCCTATTATTGATGAACTTCAGGATAAGGTGATGGTTGAGTCCCATCACTCGCGCTTTAGCATACATCCCGGTGACACCAAGATGTATAAGGACATGTGTAGGGATTTCTAATGGTCCGACATGAAGAGATACTTATTTATATATGTAGCCAAGTGTTACACTTGTTAGCAAGTAAAGGATGAACATAAGAAGGCTAAGCATGGTCATTATGCAGTATGGTTAATAGTGGATTCACTCATGAAGTATGCACACTTCTTGCCGATTAAGTCTACAATTAGTGTGGATAAGTTGGTGGGGTTGTACGTTAGAGAAATATTCAGGCTTCACGGTGTCCCACTCTCGATCATCTCAAATGGGTACCAAGCAGAATATGACTATGACGTACCACTTCAAGACTGACGGATAGTTCAATCGAACCATCCAAATTATGTAAGACATGCTAAGAGCTTGAGCGCTTAATTTTTTGGAAGTTAGGCAGATAATCTGCATCTCAAAGAGTTCTCCAACAACAATAGTTAGTAGGCTAGAATCGAGATAGCTCATTACGAGGCTGTTTATGGTTGATCGTGATGCTATTCTATTTATTGGACTGAGGTGGGTTAAAAGCATCTCACCAATTCAGAGTTCATTTCAGAGTTGACGGAGAAGGTTCGAGTAATTCAGTAGAGAATCATAACGGTATAGAGCCGATAGAAGAATTACATTGTTAATCATCGGGTATCCTTGGAGTTTTAGGTAGGATATCATATGATGTTGGAGATTATAGCAAGGACAGACAGTCAATGATTCAGGCAGAAAGGGAGACTGGCCCCACAGTATAGTAGTCCCTTTGAGATCTTGGAGCAAATTGGGGATGTTTCGTACTATGTAGTGTTGCCTCCATAGTTATCTCAAGTACATAACGTGTTCCATGTCTATATGTTGAAGAAGTATCTTTATGACCTCCATCATGTCATCGATTGGAACCTCATCGAGTTATAAAAAGATGTCAAATTTCCCACATGGTAGATATCTATTCTAGAGTGTGAGGAATGGATCTTGCGCAACAAGGTTATCCCCTTGGTGAAAATTCCCTAGGAATTTTAGGGCATTGAAGGCTCTACCTAGGAACGTGAGTCGGAGATGTGGGAGAAGTAATCAGAGCTCTTTCCCTAGTTAATTGTTCTTATTTTGGTAACGAAATCTCCTAAGGTGGAGAGAATGTAATACCCTCACCCTCTATTTTATCCATTTCCTTATAAAAGTTGTATTTATAAATGAATGTTAAGATTTAATCATTAGTTTAGCCTTCGTGCCTATCAAAACAAACTTTAATTCTAGAAAATCAGAGGTCCTTCAAACGAAGGACTTCTCGTTTGAACGAATTCTTCAAACCAAACTTCTAATGATTCAAGTTTGATCCCTTTTACCCGCGTGCTAACATCTCGTTAGAACACATCATTGGTAAAGTCATTCGAACGAGGGAGCATTCTCATTCGAATGATTCTGGTGAGCACGGATGATTTAAATGTGTTTGTCATGTGTGGGGGGAGAGTTTTTAAATGATTTTGATGGGGGTTCCTTTGGGTTATAAAAGGAGAGAAGAGGGAATCTTCTCCCAAAAAATTTTTAGCATTCTCTTTCTCTAAATTTCCATAATCCCATAATTATCATATTGTCTAAATGCATTTAAAGAATTTCTAGGCTTGAAATCCTCCTTCACATGTGTATAACCATGCAATAAGATAGATAATGATGTTTTAGACTTGTTAAATCATGTTATAATGGGCTTCATGAAGAAATGAGTAAATGAAGAAAAATATCCCTAATATGTGTTAAATATTGTTAGAAATTAAAATAATATTTGGGGTCACATGTGATAATAGGAAAAAGTTATGTACATTTGGTTAAAAGGTTCTTAAAGCTTTAAAGGTATTTTTTATGGTAAAACATAAAATGATAACATGATTTTTGACATAAAATCACAGAAATAATGTTTTGGAAGAAAAAGGTTGAGTTTCAGTGCCAAATTGAAATTAAATGTGTTTTTCACAAAATTATGATAAAAACGGAAAATGGTTAGTTTGGTAAAAATAAGGGTCCTACTAGTTGGACCTCCTCTTTAAACCTTATCGGTCGGTTTTCGGCGAAAAATGAATGATGTGAATAAATGGCATGTTGATAAAGTGAATGAATGGATTAAATCGTAGAATGAGAAAAACCGTAAAATGATGGGATAATGTGGACATTAGTTAAAATGTTAACACACATTAAAATGGGCTATGATGATGCCGGGATAATAAGGAGGGGCCAAAGCCCTAGGGCGAAAGACCTAAAATCAATGTCCATAGCAGGCAGTGTGGAACCTATTAAAGTATGCGGTTATTGGAAGATTTGAAAAAAGATAAAGGAAAAACAATAATATAATGGTTGTTATGGCCATCCTAGGGTCTCGAATTCCCTCCGGCGTGGGCGTTGGGTTCGCCCTTTCTCGGGGCGCTCGACCGTCATGATTGTGGGTGATAATAGAGTCGCCATCCTATTTTGATCAAAACAGGCAAAAGAATATCTCCACCTGA
Source organism: Sambucus nigra (assembly GCA_949130495.1). Classification (NCBI taxonomy): domain Eukaryota; kingdom Viridiplantae; phylum Streptophyta; class Magnoliopsida; order Dipsacales; family Adoxaceae; genus Sambucus; species Sambucus nigra. Next base: position 634,909,702 of record OX422207.1, on the reverse strand, counting down.
AGAGAACCACTTCAAGGCCAATACTGATGCTTGCGAAACCAAGTAGTTCAAAGGTCCGGAGACTAAGTTACGGAATGGGAAAGTGTTAGTCACCCATTCTACCCTTTTGACCTCTCATGGGGAAATTATAATCTTTCTTTTTATACTCCATGATGTGTGTGTGCGTGTGTATAATACAGATGGAGAATGGAATCATTCAATTCACGCCATAAAAAAGGATGAAGTGAATTCATATTTAGGAATGGTCCCAAAAATAATAGTTCAAAATATAATGTGAGTTTTTACCGAATCACAAGTGGCAAAGGAAGAGCGAATGTTTGTATCGTACATAACACAAGAGTGTAAGAATATGAGATTCATTATATATATAAACATGCATAAAGAAGGACTCAAATCTAGAGAATTTCCCAAGACGCCTACGTAGTCCAAGGGGTATCAAATTCCACGTAGTTCGAAGATAGCATAGGGTGGGGTTCAATTCATAAATCCAAACAGGAGGTTTCTCGGATATCTGTGTGTGTAGAGAAATTGTTCATTTAAGAGTGAGAGTGTGAAATGGAAATCCCTCTTTTGGAATTTATAGATAAACCCTCTTCTTCTTCTTTTTTTTTTTATGAAAATAGATTATGTGAAAATACTACTAATAAAACGTTGAGATTAGTGGATGTAATGTAATGAGGAAAAAGTACTAATATAGAAAAAAAATGATTATGCTAATATGAAAGAATTAGAGAAATGGATGGAGAATTGGACCTCCTTATGAATGATTTATGTTGACCTTTAAATGTAGCTATACAGATCTTGCAATGGTATTAAAGTGGTATGGATATGTGTGTGTGGGGGGGGGGGGGGGGGGGATTACCAAGTGAGATAATAAAATGATGGAAGGGAATGTGGGGAAATGATTTATTTTAAAGGGAATAGATCTGGATTCAAGAGAATGTTCTCTGACTTGCTAAGAGGGGTGTTCAGAGGTATGTGTTGTTCTAAGTGTTGATTTCAATCTAAGATCATAGCCTATATCTATAGGTCCAAGGTGGGTTCCAATCATCTTGCTCCTGGAACTTCCTATCAGTATAGCACCTCAGATACACTACCTATCATCCCTAGGGTGCCTATAAGCAATCCGGAATAGGTTTTTTGCAAAAAGGACATGGAATGCAAACCTTAAGTCTAAATCATGCATGACGTGGACTATTAGAAAGGAATTCAGAGACCTTTAAAAACCAATTGAGCCACTCACGGGGCTGATAGTTGACCAAAGTCAAATAGGGATCAAATGCATCCCGATGGTCTCTGGTTGGGAGGTTTTTGAAGGAAAACGAATCGTTCGTTCGAACTGTAAGACTGAACCATTGGGAAGGGTTAACTAAGGTCAAACGGGGCTCGAAACTGATCGATGTCCCTTTAGAGTTATATGGGTCGTTCGTTCGAACCGTAAGGCTAATTCGGACATGGGATGAACCATTGGGAAGGGTATTCTGAGACATTCAAATAATCATTGAGCTTATCCTCATATGGAGAGTTTATCGAAGTCAAATGGTTCTCGGGAGAATTAGGTGACCTCTATATAAGTTTTTTGTAACAACACGAAATTTTTTTAAAAGGGAAATTTTTAAATTTATTTTGGAAATTAGAGAAAAATAAATTTTGGATTTAATTATTTTTAATAATTAAACATATTATTTTTTATACTCGAAATTCGAAAAACTCTATTACAAGACTTTGAATATGAGTATATGTAAGTCTTGGGGTGTTTAGAAGAGTCTTTAAAACATAAAACTCTCTAAGAGTCCTCAAAATATAAAACTCTTTAGAAATAATAAATAAAACTATTCGTCCGTTCGATCGTCCTAAAAAGTTTTTTGCAGCTTCCTCTCGTCTTAAGCTAATATTTCCTTAAATTTCAGCCAATTCCAATGGTTCGATCATCCGAAATGTTTTTTTTAGTGTTTGTATCTTATTAGAATTTTTTTCTTAATCAAACTCTTAATCCTTTATATCTCACAACAAATTCATGGCTTGGCTTTTCAAATCACTTTTTCATCAACTTTTCAACCACAAGACCTCTCCAAAATTATTTTCTTTCATCTACAAACTTTATCACCAAACTTAATCAAGTGTTTGACTTAATATTTGAAGGCTTATTTGGTGTTTTCTAGAGTTTGGTCTAGAATGAGTTTTGATTATTTTTGCGAGAGGAACGTGACGGTTCGATTAGATTTTGAGGCTAAAATTTATGTGATGATTTTGAGGTACGGGGCTTAAACAATATGCTCATAAATTCTCTCGAGAGTATTTCCTTTGTTTTCTGTGTCAATTGCACTCATGTTTAATTGTGATATTCATTGGAATCTTGAAAATTTATTGCAATCTATTATTGGATTCATTGAGATATATTATATTGTTGATTTGAGCATAGTGTCATGAGATTTTAATATGGCACGGAGAATGGGCACTCACCAATAGTCCAAAAACGTTATCTGACATTAAGATGCCTGGGGGAGGTGAGGTGAGGCATGGTGACCCATTGATGTGTTGTTGAGAAATAAATATTGATATAATTCTTGAGTATTGCATTTGATTTGTACATGCGCATTCGTATTGTTGCGATTTATTCATCGTGTTAATTAATTTTTAGTATCTATTCATGTGATATTGTGTACTTCCCCGTATTTTCCTTTAGTGGCAGGCTAGCGTGGATTGGGAGGCTATGGACTATTTTGGAGTATTATTTTAGATCTTGGATTGGAAGATTTTTTTTTTCTATATAAATCAGTGGTGTAATTTTTGTTGGAGAATTGTGTATTTTTAGAGAAATATTATTGTGGAAATAGAACAATTGTGGTTTTGTTATATTTAAATTGTGGAAAGTAGATGCTCTATACTTATTGTTAATGGTTTTAGTTTAGGTTTTATCTTTGTAGCACGCCGTGTGACTCTATTTGGGCGTGCGAGGTGTTACAGATGGTATCAAAGCTTAGGTATACGATAACCTTTAGGTCGAGAATTTTGGGTCTAGCAAGCGGATTAGATATGTTTTCTTTGGAGATAGAAAAACTTGAGAACGTGTTAGGCATCTTGGTGAGGATGTGTAGAATTGATTGAGGACATTAGAGTTATGATTTTCGGGAAATAGAATCGAGTAGCATTTTTTTTAGAGTTGGGTTTCATCGAATTTCGATGAAGAAATTCCTTGTTAGTGGGGAAGTATGTAACAACCCTGATTTTTTTTTAAATGGGAATTTTTAAATTTATTTTGGAAATTAGAGAAAAATAAAATTTTGGATTTAATTATTTTTAATAATTAAATAGATTAGTTTTTATGTTTGGAATTTGAAAAACTAGATTACAAGACTCCAAATAGGAGTATATATAAGTCTTGGGGTGTTTAGAAGAGTCCTCAAAACATAAAACTCTCTAGAAAAATATATAAAACTATTTGACTATCTGATCAAGCTGAAATGTTTTGAGTAGCTTCCTCTCGTCTTCAACTACTATGCCCCTAAATTTCAGCCAATTCTAAGGGCTCGATCGTCCGGAATGTTTTTTTAATGTTTATATCTGATTAGAACACTTTTCTTAATCAAACTCTTAATCCTTTATATCTCACAAAAAATTCATGGCTTAGCTTTTCAAATCACTTTTTCATCAACTTTTCAACCACAAGACCTCTCCAAAATTATTCTCTTTCATCTACAAACTTTATCCCAAACTTAATCAAGTGTTTGACTTAATATTTGAAGGCTTATTTAGTGTTTTCTAGAGTTTCGGCTAGAATGAGTTTTGATTATTTTCGCAAGAGGAACGTGATAATGCGATTAGATTTTGAGGCTAAAATTTATGTGATGATTTATGTGATGATTTTGAGGTACGGGACTTAAACAATATGCTCCTAAATTCTCTCGAGAGTATTTCATTTGTTTTCTGTGTCAATTGCACTCATGTTGAATTGTCATATTTATTGGAATCTTGAAAAGTTATTGAAATCTATTATTGGATTCATTGAGATATACTATATTGTTGATTTGAGCATAGTGTCATGAGATTTTAGTATGGCACGGAGAATGGACACTCATCAATAGTCCAAAAATGTTATATGTCTTTAAGATGCCTAGGGGAGGTGAGGTGAGGCCTGGTGACCCATTGATGTGTTGTTGAGAAATTAATATTGCTATAATTCTTGAGTATTGCATTTGAATATGCGCATTCGTATTATTACGATTTATTCATCGTGCTAATTATTTTTTAGTATCTATTCTTGTAATATTGTGTACTTCCCCGTATTTTCTTTTAGTGGCAGGCTAGCGTGGATTGGGAGGCTATGGACTATTTTGGAAGATTATTTTAGAGCTTGGATTGGAAGATTTATTTTTTCTATATAAATTAGTGGTATAATTTTTGTTGGAGAATTGTGTATTATGGAAAGGCATTATTGTAAACCATTATTCTGGAAATAGTAGAATTTCATTCTCTTTATATTTAAATAGTGGAAAGTAGATGCTCTATACTTATTGTTGATGGTTTTAGTTTAGTTTTTATCTTAGTAGCACGCAGCGTGACTCTTTTCGAGTGCGCAGGGTGTTACGGATAGTATCAGAGTTTAGGTATACGACAAGCCTTGGGGGTCTTAGAGTTGTGATTGAGGATGTGTAGAATTGATTTTAAGGACGTGTTAGGCATTGTGGTGAGGATGTGTAGAATTGATTGAAGACATTAGAGTTGTGATTTTTGGGAATTAGAATCGAGTAGCATTTTTTGAGCGTTGGGTTTCATCGAATTTCTAGGACGAAATTTCTTGATAGTGGGGAAGTATGTAACAACCCGGTTTTTTTTTAAAATGGGAATTTTTAAATTTATTTTGGAAATTAGAGAAAAATAAAATTTTGCATTTATTTATTTTAATAATTAAATATATCAAGTTTTATATTCGAAATTCGGAAAACTAGATTACAAGACTCCGAATATGAGTATATATAAGTATTGGGGTGTTTAAAAGAGTCCTTTAAACATAAAAATTTCTAAGAGTCCTCACAACATAAAACTCTTTAGAAAAATATATAAAACTAATCCACCGTCCGATCGACCAAATTATTTTTGTACATATTTCTCTCATTTCAGCTAATACGTCCTCAAATTTCAGCCAATTTCAATGGTTCGATCGTCCGAAATATTTTTTTTAGTGTTTGTATCTGATTAGAAATATTTTCTTAATCCTTTATATCTCACAATAAATTCGTGGCTTGGCTTTTCAAATAACCTTTTCATAAACTTTTCAACCATAAGACCTCTCCAAAATTATTCCCTTTCATCTACAAACTTTAGCCCCAAACTTAATCAAGTGTTTGACTTAATATATGAAGGCTTATTTGGTGTTTTCTCAAGTTTGGGCTAGAATGAGTTTTGATTATTTTCGCGAGAGGAACATGATGGTGCGATTAGATTTTGAGGCTGAAATTTATGTGACGATTCATGTTATGATTTTGAGGTACAAGACTTAAATAATATGCTCCTAAATTCTCTCGAGAGTATTTCGTTTGTTTTCTGTGTCAATTGAACTCATGTTTAATTGTGATGTTCATTGGAATCCTGAAAAATTATTGGAATCTATTATTCGATTCAATTAGATATATTATATTGTTGATTTGAACAGAATGTCTTGGGATTTTAATATGGCACGGAGAATGGAAACTCGCCAATAGTCTAAAAACGTTATATGGCTTTAAGATGCCTAGGGGAGGTGAGGTGAGGCCTGATGACCCATTGATGTGTTGTTGAGAAATTAATATTGATATAATGCTTGAGTATTGCATTTGATTCGTATATGAGCATTTGTATTGTTGCGATTTATTCATCGTGCTAATTATTGTTTAGCATATGTTCCTGTTTTATTGTGTACTTCCCCGTATTTTCTTTTAGTGGTAGGCTAGCGTGGATTGGGAGGCTATGGACTATCTTGGAGAATTATTTTAGAGCTTGTATTGGAAGATTTATTTTTTATGTATAAATTAGTGGTGTAATTTTTGTTGGGGAATTGTGTATTTTGGGAGAAATGTTATTGTAAACCATTATTGTGGAAATAGAAGAATTGTAGTTTTGTTATATTTAAATTATGGAAAGTAAATGCTCTATACTTATTGTTGATGGTTTTAGTTTAGGTTTTATCGCAGTAGCACGCCGCGTGTCCCCTTTGGGCGCTGAAGTGCTATATTTTTTAGGTAAAACAGACCATTCATGCACATAATGGACCGGTGGATAGGGAATTTATTGAACTTTGAGATTTTATTGAAATTTCACTCAAGTGAGAAAGTTCTTTGGAGTCAAATGGGATCTGAGGGTTCCTGGTGGCCTCTAAATCTGTACTTGGAGTATGACCTAGGGTTTATGGTCAATGAGTGAGTTCTAGGGGCCTAAGGAGTTACTTAGGTGGGTCCTAAGATAGGGTGTCTACAAAGAACCCCTCGAAGGATGATCTTCGAATAAGTGAAGTTAATCCAATTATATACACCACATTGACCTCAGAAAAGAGTATTTTAGGTTAATTTTGCAGACCTAGAGGACAAGCATGATCGATCCAAAGGATTAAGGTCAATTATGTGGATCTAAAGGATGGGGATGACCAATTCAGTGGGTTGAGAAAAATTTTGAGTACCTAAAGCGTGTAGGGACTAATTAAATAAGAATATTTCAATTCTGAGGAACTAATGCTAGGATGACCAATTCTACAGGTCGAGATCAATTATAAGGCCCTAAAGATGTGAAGACCAATTCTGCAGGTCGAGATCAATTCTAACAACTTTGAGTCATGACGGCCGATTCTACAGGTCGAGGTTAATTCTGAGGACCTTGAGTTCTGACGACCAATTATGTGGGCTAAAGTCAATTTTGAGTACCTTAAGGTGTGACAACCAATTTTGTGGGCAAACGTCAATTTTGAAGACCCTCAGTTATGACAATCGATTCTGCGGGCCGAGATGAGTTCCGAGGACCTTGAGTTATGCCGACCAATTATGCAGGCCGAGGTCAATTTTGAGGACCTTGAGTTGAGGAGACTAATTCTTTGAGGTGAGGTGAATTATGAGGACCTTGAGTTGGGGACTCCAATTCTGTAAGCCGAGGTCAATTTTGAGGACCTTGAGTTGGGCAATTGATTTGCGAGTCGAGGTTAATTCTGAGGACCTTGAGTTAGAGTGGTTTATTTTGTAGGTCTAGGTAAATTATGAGGAACTTGTATTGTGATGAGCAATTCTTCTAGTCGAGGTCAATTCTGAGGACCTTGACTTATGATGATCAATTCTATGGGTCGAGGTCAATAATGAGGACCTTGAGTTGGGGCGAACGATTCTATGGATCCAGGTCAATTCTGAGGACCTTGAATTGTGAAGACCAACTCTGAGGGACAAAGCCAATTTTGAGGACCTCGAGGTTAGTTGACCGATTCTGTAGGCCGAGGTAAATTCTAAAAGCCTTAAGGTTGTGATTATCGATTCTATAAGTCATGGTCAATTCTAAAGAACTTTATTTATGACGACCGATTCTTTAGGTCGAGGTCAATTATGAGGAACTTGATTTGTGATAATTAATTATGTGGCTCAAGGTAAATTATGATAACCTTGAGTTGTGACGGCCAATTCTGCAGGTCGAGGTCAATTTTGAGAACCTTGAGTTATGACTGTCGATTCTTCTAAGGACCTTAAGTTGTGATGACTAATTATGTGGTTAGAGGTTAATTCTAAGGACCAAAGGTTATGGTTTGGATGGGGATAGATATACTAGGGAAGGATTGAAGGATTTTGATGTTGGTGCACCTTGGGTTTCGATGGGGAATGGGTTGACTTAAAATTTTATTGGGAGAATGTGTAGGTTAGTGGTTCCTAATGGGGAATTGCACTAGACTTGGATACGGGCGTATCATTATTTACGTTGGGTAATGAGAGTGTAAGGGTAATCCTACTGGGGGATTTGAGAGTTGTAAAGTGTTTTTGTGTTTCAAAATGGTTTTCTTAGGAGAATATAAGGTTCAAAATTTTTTAAGGATTTTTGGGGATCTTTTGGGAATTTTTTGGATTTTTTTACCTTTTTGAGACGAAGGTTGGAGGTAATGCCAATAGGCAGGTCTTCTGAGGTTGTAATCAGCATAAGGCACGGACTCCTGGACTTTTTCGAGAAAAGGAGACGACAGCTATCGATCGGCATGGGCAGGGGTTTGTTGATCGACAGGCCCCTTAGTGTTCTATATAAAGGGGCGCCCATATTAATTTTTCACACCTTTAAGTGATTGAATATCTTGATTTCTCTCTCAAAGAGTCATATCTAAGTCCTTTATTTCCTGAATACTCCAAATGACAGGCACTTCAGGTGATGTTGGGGAGGCCTAGAGTTCGGTCTATGGTGCCCCTTGTGCGTAGAAATGAAATGCCTTTAACTCATTCGAGCCAATTAATGTTGAGTGGATTTTTCTTTGTGAGCTTACGCACCATCGATGGGCAAGGGTTAAAAACCCTGAGGGCTATGTAAGTATGGTGACTTTGGGTTTTCCAATTCATTTTTCTCCTTTCTCGTCTTATTATAATCAAAGGTTTTTTTTTGGTTTCTTGCAGACTGACATAACTCCTTTGAGCATTCTATCTTGGGGGATGACTGGGTTGAAGGAGGTTTGGGATAAGCTCCCTGCTACTATATGAGGGATGGCATCGTACGTCGGGTTCGGCCAATTGGCAGAGACAATGGATGAGACACCGCGTTCCACTATGACTGGGTGTGATCTTGGGGAGAAATGGTGGGACACTACTCACATATTCCATTTGCGATATGGGGAGATGATCGTTAATCCTATTAATGTCTAGCAGCTGGTGGGGCTGGATTATGAGTGGTTCTAGATTGTGGGGGACCTCACTTTAAGGGTTATATCGGAGGCGCTACATGTGGCTTTAGGAAACGTGGATAGAATCATATCGGGGATTCTATTCGGATATCTGGGATGAGAGAGATGCTATTGAGGATAAGGGTGGATGTGAAGGATGGGAGACAGGTGAGGCAAATAATTTGTTTATTTATTTTTCTTTTGGTTGGGGGGTTCTTGGCATCAACGAGTGACAATGTTTCCCGTCTTTGATTTTTGTTGTATCTACGAACTATTTCAAACATACCTATGTACGACAGGGGAAAATTTACCTTGGCATCCCTTTACGATTCCCTAGATACATTCAGGCGGTGCTGTCGGCAGACCTTACAGGGGCCACATATTTTTTGGAGGTAATTTTAGGTTTATTTCCTATTGCATTATTTTCTTACAATCCTTTTGTATTCTCCTTGGTGATTGTTGTCTTCTTATAGTCATGGTTCTACTCGAATATTAGGCACAATGAGGGGTTATTTTCCCTAAAGGATGATGATTTTAGGGACTTCTGTCGAATGTTTCGGGGGCGAAAGTCCAACTGGCTGTCAAAACCAGTCCTTATCGCTGAAGGATATGTGTAGTGTCTTGAATGACTTGATGAGAAATTAGGTGAACTTTGATTCATTCTGAGATCTTCTTAGCATATTTATTTTTTGAGTAGATGCAAATTCTTTACTAGGGATATAGGTGACCTTCTACCTATAGGGGGTGTCTTAATGGGACACAGGGGTTGTTGGCATGCATCCCAGATGCGGCGACTGTTGGAGCATGAGTTCGGGTATGCATGGTACCTGGGAGAGAGGGTAGTGAGGTAGATAGTGGAGGGGGAGGTTGTGATCCCACTATCGGTGCCCCTTATGAATATGAGGCGGGTGAGGGATATGTCCGATGATGACAGGGCGACAACGATGATAGGTGATCCCTACACGCATTACATGAAAATGAAGGTGAGTTATGATTATTTGGACTTTGTAACTAGTTTCTTGATGCCCTCTTGCATCTATGACTTGGATAATATGACTCCGCCCATCACTGTTTCAAGGAGGGTTATAACATACCTGTGGGATCTGCTTGTAGCATGGGAGGTGGTGTAATAGTAGTGGCGTAGGAAGCTCTGCTCATTCAGGTCACTCACCCTTCTTATAATTTTTGTTTGAGTAACAGGGAGTCATTGAGCGTACCATGCCACCTCATGCGTCGATGGTTAGTTTGACGAGGGTTACTGATGAGGCTCTTAGGCCTGAGGTATATTTCTTTCCTTCTCTTTTTCATTTCCTGTTTAATCCTTCCTTAGTTTTTAAAACTGGATCGCCTTTTATTATTTTCTTCTTGCAGTATGTACGGGTACCGAGCAATTGGTTGTGGGACATCAAGGATTGGATGGCCTCTTTGTTTGCCTATGTGAAAAAGTTAGCCACTTTATGTATGGTACCACTGGATATTTTTTAGGAGAGTTCCAGTTCTGGGAGCGAAGGATCCACCGCCAGTCGCAGAGGAAATCGTGTGCATAGTGGGGGCTGAGGATTTGAGGGGAAGGTTATGGGTTTAGGCAAAGTCTAGTTATCATAAGAATATGTATATAATATGCAATTTCCTTTTTGTATATTTCTTAATTTAATGACCTATCCTATATGCAATTTTGATTTTATTCTTAGATTGTTTTATTTTGTAAAGACGGAGATGGGAATGAAAATGATTTTGAGAAAAATATTTATTCAAAGAGGAGTAATAAAAAGGAATGACTCGGGGGTGACTTTTTAAAGTAAGGATACTTGAAAATTGATTTTGGCCAAAAGAGGAAAAATGATTTTTTTCTCAAATAGGGGGGTTGTCGATCGGCATACCCCTTGACTGCCTATTGGCATAGGGGTCAAGTCAAATCACACCTAGGCATTGATTTCACTTTCATGAACGTATGGTACTCTGAAGGGCAGAGAGTTGGAATTTCGAATGGTTTATTTTTTGTGAGGGTTTTTGGGTAAAAAGGAGAGTTAGTGGATGTGTTCTTTTTCAACACCATCCATCTTTATTTTCTCGTGTCTTTTTTCCCTTTCTCAAAATACCTCTTTCAACGTATGAGGAATTATCTTCTTACCTCGAAGGTTTAGAGACCATGTGTCTTTATAACACTAACTATGACACTTTCAGTTTGCGTCGGTCTTCTTTATGGAGCAATTGGGTCATAGACTGGAAATTACTGGAGGCGGCGATAGAATTCTGGTACCCTGAGGATCATGTTTTCCTATTCATCATGAATGAGACTTGTCCAACCTATCAAGAATTTTCGTCAATGTTAGGGATTAGCCCCAGTGTTGTGGCGGCTATGACTGATTTGTCTAGTTCTCCATGAGTATCTTCGGCTGAGTTGCTTTATATTTCCCCTTCGGTGATTCGATCTTTGGTACGTGGAGGGACTATTTCTCTTTTGACATTTATGTATTCAATGCATCAGAGAGACTTTGTTGATGCTATTTTATCAGAACTATTTGTTTAGGCCTGATTGTGAGGCTGTTACTAATGACAGGTGACTTGACAAACAATCCTCAAGTGGTTACGATAGTGGGGGGGATGTTTTACCACTATAGTCCTATGGTGTTGGGGATGGTAGAGACCTTGAATGGAATCGATGCTTGGAAACATGGCTATTATGATTTTTAAGGTGTGACCCCATGATGTTGTTTATGTGGATTACAGAGAGGTTTCTCCTGGTGGTCCCTCCAGAGTATCCCCTGTCCGGTGTGCCTAATATCTTTGTCCGACCTTTCTTAAGTTTTGTCCTTTCAATAGAGAACTGGTTTAATTGGTTCGTGGAGCACGGGGCTCGATGTCTTCTTTGGTTAGTGCCATGATGGGGAGGCATGAAACCCATTTTTTATCTAGGAGAGTATCGGTATGGGCAGTTATTTGGCCTCTATTAAACTTCCTTTTATTTCCCTTGGTGGCTTCTGCACTAAGCTTGGTGGCGACAAATAGTGCCTCCTCGCTTAACAATCTTTTTCCCGATAGAGGACTTGACTGAATATTTGCAGATTATACTGGGACCCTTGGGGAATCGTCATTTGCCGTCTACCCGTCCATCTCAATCTATAGGAAGGGCGTAGTATGTGTCTGGATATTATTTGAAGTGGTTGTGGAAGAGGGTATTTGGGAAGATCTTGGAAGCGGAGATTGGTCAAAGGTGGATTGTGGCTTTCGACACCATGGAGGAGGGTGTTGTGGTTTCAAAAAAAATGGTTAGGGCGTATAGCTGCATGGAACATATACAGAGTGTTAATCAGGAGTATGATACTTGGTGACCTCCTAGGACAGGTAATGATAATGAGGCAGGGTCGTCTAGCAGTTGAGGGCATCCTTAGTGAAGTTAGGGAAAGTTTGTGTTTTGGGTAATTTATATTCGTATCTGGGATGTTTTAGGATTTTTCTATGAAGCTGGTTATTTGGAATAGAATTGTGTGGGTTATTGGAAAATGTAGGTTGATTTCTCTATTGGAAGGGGGTGGTCTGTTTGACACCCTAAATTGATAATTTGTGTAATAGATATATTCCTTCGATATAAAAATGATTTTGACATATTTTGTTGTGTCACTTGATGAATTTCGCATTTGAATTATCTCTACCAATCGCGAAGGCATACATAATCATTTTGTTCAAGTAAATGATAAGATGGACCACCGTTCTCGGGGGTTAGAAAAGAATATCATTTGTGGAAAAAAAGGACAATGCCCATATGTGTTGTATGGGCTGCTTACGTACCTCTAGAGGTTTTAAAACTTTGTTATCTTCATTTTGAAAAGAATTATTTCAAGAGGATCAAGTCCCACGTAGTTCTAGGTAGGGTAAATGAATAATGTTTTTTTAGAATAGAAGGGGATGAGAAGAATCGTAGTGCATCAAAAATTTGGATTAAGGGTAGAATTTCTTGAGATGGCCCATATTAAGTGGATGCGTCATCTATTCTCTGTTGAGGATTGTGACCATATAGGCACTGCCTGACAAAATTTTCTTTACGATCAAGGGGCCACCCCAAATAGTTTTGAACTTCCCTCTTGGGTCCCATACATACGTTGTCATTTCTTTGAGATTCAGGTCTCCTTTTTGCACACTGCGGTCCTTGAATTTCCTTTTGAATGATCATGCTATACGATGATGGTACCCCTGTATATTTTATAGATCTTTAAGTTTCTTTTTGTCCGAGAGAGAGAATTCGTCATAGCGGCTCTGATGCCAATTTTCTTTACTAACTTTTCTTTCGATCATAATGCATAAGGAAGGTATGTCTAGCTCAATGGGGAGAATGTCTTTCAAGACGTATATTAGATATTAGGGGGTAGTCTTGGTAGGTGTTCTTATAGAGGTGAAGTAACCCCATAGCGCGTATGTGATCCGGTCGTCTTGTCTCTACAACTTTCTGTCATCTTGCTGATAATGGTTTGGAGGTTTTTGTTTATGGCTTCAATAAACCATTGGTTTGTGGTTCGTAAGGAAAATACTTGTGTCTCTGAATCCCATAGTCGTTGACTAGTTGTGTGACCTATACTTCGAAGTGGAGCCCATTATCTGATACTAACTTATGGGGAACTCCGTATCGGAAAATAATGTTCTTTTTGATGAACATAGGCACTTTTTTAGCATTTAGAATTGTGTATGATGCAACTTCAACCCATTTGGTGAAGTAATCAATGGAAACTAGGATAAACTCATAACCGTTTAAAGCTTTGGGAATGACCTTCTCTGTTATGTCTATGCCCCGGGTGGAGAAGTCCCAAGGAGAGTTCATATTGTACAATTCCTGGGGAGGTAAGTGTTAGAGATCAGCAAAATTATTGGCATTTGAGACATCTTTGAATATTGGAAGTGCAATCTTAAACCATGGTAGTCCAACAGTACCCTTAACAGATGATCTTATTGGCAAGAATGTGATCATTCATGTGATATACGCATTCCCCGTTGTGGATTGTCTGCATCATTTCTTTAATATCATCCCTTGATATGCAATGTAAATAGGTTCGATCGAAGTTTCTCTTGAAAAGAGCTTTGTCACATGTTATGTACTGAGGAGCCAATTTATGAAGGGTTGCATGGTCTTTCTTATCTACATATCTGGGATACCTTTCATGCTTGAGGAGGAGCTAAATATCATAGTACCATACGTGGTAGCAATAGGTGGTCATTGCCTATTTCTGAACCAAAAAAGGGGCCATTGTTATTCCCTTGGGCATGTCGATCATAGATCGAGGGTTACAAAGGCATCATCTAGACGGTTCTTTGAGGGAGGAAGGTAATGGAAGATAATATCTTCGAATTAGGAGGCAATATCTTCTAAGTGGGGATGAAAGGATATGAGCTTCTTATTTTTTTACTTTCCATTTTCTGAGGATTTGGTCAATAATGAGGGCAGATTTCCCATAATTATCTAGGTTCTTGATGTCTTTCTTGAGGTGATCTTAGGTCCTATGATGCATGCCTTGTATTTGGCCATGTTATTGGTGCAGGGGAAGTCTATCTTGATGTCGATGGGAGCGTGGTAATCATGCAGAGCGATCAAGAGTATCCTAATATCATATATTTTCTTATTAGTAGCTCCATCAAAGAACATCTTCCATATAAGATCCTTTTGAGAGGCGAAGATAATGTCTTCGCCTGGGAATTTAGAGATTCAAACATCGGTTCCTTCCATAGGAAAATCATCAAGATAGTCGGAGATGGCCCTCCCTTTTATGACTTTTTGCATGATGTACACAATGTTGAACTCGAATAGAAGCATCAAATAATGGGCCATTCAACTTGATAGAGCGAGTTTCTCTAGTAGGTACTTAATGGAATCCAATCGGGGGTACTAGTCCAATGGTAAAGGCTAGCACATAGTGTCATAACTTCTGTGTGACTCGGGATAAGGCGACTCATGCTTTCTCCAAAGCAGTGTAATTGACTTTTTGCATGGCCTATTTTTTACTAGAGTAGCAGATGGATCTTTCTTTATGTGATTCTTTAATGAATTTGGCCAACAAAAGCCCTATATGCAGTATTAGTGATAGTTCAGTATAAGAGGAGGAGAAGACATGGTTGCGGAGGCATGAGCACCGGAGGTCGAGTGGGGTATCTCTTGGTTCAGTCAAAGACATATCGGAAACCATCATTCTAGACTCTATTGAATTCGCCAGGAGAATTTTAAAAATGGGTTCGCACGTGGAGGTCAGTTGGTTGATGAACTGACCGATTTATTGAAAATTTTCCAAACATCCTTTGACTTACTTCTCCATCTAGGGTTATGGAAGTATGGATTTCAATTTAATAGGGTCCGTTTTAATTCCTTTCTCACAGACCATGAAACGCGAGTGTTTTCCTTTTGTGACTCCATAAACACATTTCTATGGATTTAGCTGAATCTGATACTGCCGCAGTTGCTCAAAGAACTTTCGGAGCACAAGAATGTGACATTTCCAAGTCTTGGACTTGATGATTATGACATCCACATAACCTTCAACTTCTTTATGAATAAGGTCATGCATGATGGTTGTGGCGGCCCTTTGGTAGGTAGTTCTGGCATTTTTGAGCCCGAATGGCATGATGATATAGAAGAAAGTTCCCTAGAGGGTCATGAAGGAAATTTTCTCCCGATGGTAAAGGTACATCTTGATCTGGTTACAATTGAAAAATTCGTTACAAAATGACTTGAGGGCATAGATGGTTGTTTTGTACATATGTTGATGTTTGGAAATGGGTAGTCGTCCTTTGGGTATGCTTTAGTCAAATCTCGATAGTCGACACACATGCGAACTTTTCCTCCTAATTTTGATATGGGGATGATGTTGGCATGCCCCATAGGATATTCAACTGCACGAATAGAACCCACATTCAGTTTTTCGACTTCTTCCTCTTTAACTTTGATCAATCATTCGGTTTGGAGTTTACTTAACTTATGTTTGACTGGTTTACATTTCGAGAATTTCAGGATCTTATGCTATGCTATTTCTAGTCCAATGCCAGGCTTGTCATCGTCGGACCATTCAAAGACATCTATGAACTCGTTCAGCAGCTTTTCAAATTGTGCATTCCCATGCTTGTTAAAGGTAG
Organism: Sambucus nigra; assembly: GCA_949130495.1. NCBI lineage: Eukaryota > Viridiplantae > Streptophyta > Magnoliopsida > Dipsacales > Adoxaceae > Sambucus > Sambucus nigra. The sequence goes on along the minus strand of OX422207.1, from coordinate 634,893,729 downwards.
ACCCTATCCTAATCTTGCATTGGTGCCTACTAGAATCGAGATTAACAACAATAGTCTCATCATCATAAATTTGAATGCAGTTATGTTATTTATTTTTTTCTTATTGAGATGAGTTAAGAATTATTCATTTGCAAAATCCTAATCATCAAAAGTTTGATTAGAGTCAACACAATTAATGTAACACATAAGAAGATACTCAAAATCCTCATTTATTTAATTTTCAGGGAAAACAATGTTGAGAGCTTCGTCAAAAGAGTTCTTAATTACATTTATATCAAGAAAAAGTGAAATAAAAATAGGTGCAGAGACTGCTTAGATAGGATGAGGTTTGGCTAGGCTTGAGCAGGCAGGACTAGGATAGCATGCAAGTTTAGGATAGGGATATAAGCAGTTATGATTTTGATGAACGGGTACGATGGCACATCATCCTGATGGATCATGTAGAGACTCGGTCCTAGTGTTTGTAGGTCAAAGGATTCTTCAGAGTCATTTTCCTAGGAGTTCTAAGCAATTTCCATGGTTTTCTCGGCAGAAGGCTTCTCTTTATGTTTCTAGTATCCATACAAAATGTGGTTATCTTAGAAGAAGATCTCCATCCCCAGTTTCATCTTCTTGTCAACGTGATGATACCATGGTTTCAGGAATCCAGAAAATGGGAAGTATTAACCCTCCTTGATAAATCTTCCATTCAAAGAGTCCCCCTAAATAGTCTTTTCATTCTCTAGGCTTATTTTTTATTATGGTCGGTGGAGATTTTTAAGTTCAGTCGGTGAAAGTTGGTAGCCCAAACCATAGGGAGGAAAGGATTTTTTAAGGACTACAGGCTTAAGTATTCCTTGCTAACATCATCCTAGCACCATTCTGCGCATGAAGTGCGTGTCTTTGAACATCTGAATTACATTGAGGGTTATGCTCTACATAGAATCGATCTTTGAACTTGTCCCCTCTGGAATAGGGGGAGGGTCAATTCTAAAATCATAGAGGAGCATGTCGTTGGTCCCATGTTGAATCTATAATACTAGATTGCTAGTACTGGTCCTTTTCGTACTGTCGTCATCCCCCAAAATGGTGATGACCTGACCTTTGGCAAAGAACTTTATTTTTTAATGAAGATAAGAGGATACCCCTCGAATACTACGGAGCCATGGATGGCCAAGGAGTATATTGAAGCATGTAGGTATGTAATTTTGTTAGAAGTTTGATACGGCAAGCCCCTAGTGTGATTTTTATAGGCCCGTTAGTTCTCAATGAGTGTTGTCATGGACATGTACGGTAGAAGATGTAGGAGTGAGGTCACTAACTTTCAATCCAAAGCAGTTGAATGTTCTGAGAGGACATACATTTAGAGAAGATCCATTTTTAATAGTGATAGTGGGGCCATTTTCCCTAAGACTTCGATAAAGATGTTGATAGCATAGTAGTGATTAAGGACAAACTTCAGGATTTCTTCGATACAACTATATTCACGGCTTCTTCGGGAGTAATAGAGGGAGAAACTGTGGGTCCAGTGAGGAGCTTTATCAAGGCAATTCAAGGCAGCTGAGAGGACATGAAAAGTCCCTATGAGGTTATATTGTCTTGGGCTTTCTTTAACTAATTGAGGACTTTGCTGTCCTCAATGGTCATTTCTAGCGCTGGGAGACCTTCACCCACTCAATTTCCTTTGTCTAATTCGGTTTTATGGGGAATCAGATCTTTATAATACTGCCCTGATCTGGTCATAGGGTTCATCGAGGCAGGGAAGAATAAAAACCCCGTGGCTTCATCTATCTCGGGTTAAATGGATATTTTGTTTATTTCTACCAATAAAGCCTCGAAGAATATCATTCCACATAACTTAAATACTAGAATGGCCTCTTTATGATTCGATTCATCATCTAAACTGTCAAAGTCACCCCTCATTCGATGGTGACTACGTCTTCCTACCAAGAGTAATCAATGCATTCGACAACCTCTACAAATTTATTGTATAAGTCTTCCCACTTATCGAGGAAATGCAAAAGTGAAGTAACAAATCGTCCATGAAGTTTTAAAGTAGTGAGAAACTTAGGGATGATGCATATTTTCTCTGTTTGGCGAAACATATTGGCCATGATCTCTACCACATTATTTATATTGACTTTTTCAACGGCACCACCTATTCGTCTGACTGCCGACCCCACTTTTGGGCTTCCATAAACAAGCCACTGAATTTTTATTAGTCAATGGACATCTCGATGAATAATTTCAACCCAAACCCTTGGAGTTGGTCTAACACAATAGGTAGTTCCATGCCTCCCCCCTCAGATTGGGTACGGACGTTAATGCAAGCCCTCGTAAGGAGATATATAACTTGATCAGCAAGATATGTAGGGTGCAAGAGAAAGGATGGGAAAACCTTTAGAGGTTTAGGCAAGACTGTGGGGATGATGGGTGCTTTGATGGGCATGATTTGGGTATAAGGTTCAAACTCCGAGTTATTTTCTAGGTAGATGGCCTTTATCCCAGTTTCATGTGTTGGAAAAGGTTGTGAGGGGTGTTGGGATTAGGATTAGCTTGAGGGGAGATGATACCCTGGTCTATTAGGCCTTGAATCACATTTTTGAGATGGAAATATTAGTCGGTGGAATAACCTGCAGATTGGTAGAAGTCACAGTGGGCATCGAGTTTGAAGTTTTTAGGTAGTGGATTTGGTAATGGTTGGGGTTCCAATGGTTTGATGAGATTTATGGTCTGCAGATCATGGTAGACTTTGGACAGGGGAGCATGGAGCTTGGTGTATTCTTTTGTGCAAGGATTGGGGCACGTTTGGGGTGCCCAATAAGTTGCAGGTTAGGATATCTTGTTGATGGTAGCGACAGAGGCATTAGTAGGCTTCTTATACTTTTTCGGTGTAAATTGTCCTATCAAATTCTTCGTTCCAGGTTCCACTTTGGTGATTCCTTCTTCGACCGGCCTCTTGATGGGCTCAAAATTGCAGTTAATATTGTCCTTCCATAGATGCTCGAATATGGGGAAAGAAATTCTTCTTCACAATGCTTACTTGTTTCTCCTCTGAGGGACTGTTGGTTATAATGGTAACTTTCCCTCTTCATCTTCTAATAAAGATAATGATTAATTCCCTAGGTTTCGCTTGAACAACTCTAGGTCTTGATGCGCCACCTTTAACTCTTCGTTGTACTTTTACTGAGACATGAATTCTCAGTCCACATCTTCCCAACTACAGATTCTAGATTCTTCAGGAGATAAGAACCATAAGGGGGCACTTTATTTCAAGGTCTGCGAAAATGTTTTGGCCATTATCTCTTCGGAGGCACCATGAAGGGTCATGGATTAGTGCTATCTTCGAAGGAGCATAATTAGGGGCCCAGTGAACCTGAACTTCTTAATGTTTGGCATCTTTAACTTCTCATGTAGTTCCCGGATATCTTGACTTCGTTAAACTTTTTTTTACAACAGTATAAGATTTTCCTTGACCTTATTAAATTCCTATTCTTTGGGATCAACTGGTACTGGCAGATTAACCTCTAGTTGGGCGAGGTTTTGAATCTGGAGTTGAGATGATGGTGGCCCGTTTGTAGGCAAAGTGCGTGGGACATGCTGGTATTCTTATGGAACCCAAAGAGGCTCGGGGACAGGTGGACCCATATCACGAGGAAAGAGGACCTCATATTCTTCAGGAATCTAGGCTCAGTGTCTATGTATTTTTTGGACATTGGTTTGAAGGTTGTCAATCTTGGCACTGAGTTGGGCTAGGATGGCCATCAGATCTAGCTGAACATTCGGTGCTTGGACGGTGTTCTCCATGTATAGCTAGTAGAGGTGGATTCCAAATTTAGTAGAAGTAACAGAAGAAGGGATGGAGCTTCGGGGAACTTTGACAAAATATCGAAGCCAATATGGAGCTAGGACAAAGTCAGACATGCAACCGACTTGAGAGGGAAAACAGTTCGAATTTATTATTGAAGGAAATAGGGGGAATTTTTTTTTTTTTTGGGTATTTTGTAAGGGGGAGAAAAATGTTTTTGGTATTTTTGGTTTTTGAAAAAGGAGGGAAAAAGAGAGGAATCTCAACATTATTAATATAATAATAATAATAATAATAATAATAATAATAATAATAATAATAATAATAATAATAATAATAATAATAATAATAATAATAATAATAATAATAATAATAATAATAATAGTTTTTCACTTGTATTAGGTTTTCTTAAATGCAGAAAAAATGTTGAATAGGATCCAAGCCTGGAAAAATAGGGTTTAAAAGTTTAAGACACAGTTTGACTTGTTTCTTGGCTCACAGACACGGTCCTATTTTAAAAAGGCGAATTAGCATGAAAATTTGGACGGTATGCCGACCAAGAATTTTTACAGAGTTTTTCATGGTAATCGGAAAACTAATTATGAGTGCCCTATAGTTGATGCATATATGAGGTTTGTGCACTTGTCAGGTTAGTGGAAGGGTTCCCCCTTTTGGCATGACTTCCAAGATATACCTCTTACCTATAAGGGCAATCATTCATCAGTACATGTGGATAAGCCATTTGATATACCTAAGTATACATGAATTACCTCACGATATACCTCATGGGGATGGTATGTGTGAGTGATAGTTCAATATACTCGACATACGTGAATGAGTTTCCTACTATATACCTCCCGTCATGAGTTCAGCCAAGCGGTACAATGCGGTGGGAACCGTTTGATATACATCGAAGGTATGAGACTAATGAAAGTTGAGATTCGTATACCTTAGGTTAACCGCACCCCAGTGAAGTCGTCACCCATCACAAAGTGACCCCCCAATATGGGACAAACTTTTGGTCAATATTTCCATGCTCGGTTGATGTAGTGTGAAAAAATGCATGAGTCATAATTAGTATATTATAGAGAGATTGTTTTATTTCTTCATGCTAAGTAAAAGGAGTACTACTCTACTAAGGGATAATATACAGGTATCATGAAATGTAAATCTATCATGGAGCATAGACACTACACCAAAAAGACCAAATTGTCACTTTTGATCCGACAGCCCTTGTCACGGTCAATGATCGTGAAAAAAAACATGCATTTTTTGTCACAGTCATTGACCGTGACAAGCTCATGACAAAGGCTTGTCACGGTCATTGACCATGACAAGTCCGTGACAAGAATAGTTATCACGGTCTTGTCATGGTCATTGACCCTGACAACCTTATAAACTTTTCACGGTCAAGGACCGTGACAAATTTGTCAGTAAAAAAACCCTTCCCTCTTCTTTTTTCCCACCATTTTCTATTCCCTCCATTGTCTCTCTCTCTCTAAGAGACTGCTCTCTCTCTCTATGACATGTATTTTTTCTTCTCTCTTTCTCTTTCATTTGTGTATATGTGTTTGTATGTGTTCGTGTGTGTGTGCGTGTCAGGTGTGTGTGTGTGAGTGCATGTGTGTGTGGTGGGCGGGAGGAGGCAGGGGGTGGTGGGGCAGGTGCCTTTGTGTGTGTTCATTTATGTGTGTGTGGGGAGGTTGTGTGTGTGTATGTGTAGTAGGGCAGGGGGTGGGGCATTTGTTTATGGGGGGTGGGGGTTGTGTGTCTGTGCAGGGGTGTGTGTGTATGTTTGTGTGTGTGTGTGTATGTGTGTGTGCAGGGGAGTGTGTGTGTGTGTGTGGTTGGGCAGGGGGCGTGGGATGTGTATGCATGTGTGTGTTGAAATAATTGGTGTTTCGTTTAGTACTTAAAATTAATTGTTAATGTTGATTTAGGATTTGAAATTAATGTTTAGTTTAGGACTTGAAATTAATTGTTAATGTTAATTGGACATTATAAATATTGTTTCTTTATTCTTATTTAGGTTTGAAATTGTTATTGTTGAATTAATTGAGTAGATGAATTAGATGGATTACGGGATACACATTTGTTGGTTTGTTGTTGCTGTTGCTGTTGGATTATATTGGACGGAGGTGGTTGTTAAATTTTTCTGAAATACTTGATTTAATTCACGCTAATAAATTCATAAATAATTATATTTTCTTAATTTGTTCAGTTGGTTAATTTGGGAAGTGGCACAACCACTAGATTGTTGTCAAAATGGGGGGAGGGGGAGTTTTCGACTTTTTCTAAAATTACTTTGTGTCACGACCCATTCGATAGTGGCACGACCATGGAATTATCATAATTAAATCAAACATACCTACAATTACACATAGTGCGCATAGATACTAGCCTTGTATTTATTATGCGTACGCATTCAATAGTCACTGCCCGTTTGAGAGTGGCACGACCATGGAATTATCATAATTAAATGAAACATACCTACAATTACACATAGTGCGCATAGATACTAGCCTTGTATTTATTATGCGTACGCATTCAATAGCCCTTAGACCCTTACAAGAGTCATTACCCCTGTAATGAGATCTTTCGAATTGTCCCATTTGGACAGTTTAGGACTACATAATTTATGTATAATCATATTCTTAGTGTCTTAAGGTTGTTACTTTTGGATGAAGTTCTAGAGTCGTATCCTAATGTTCTCTGAGTACATACTAGATTGGCAAGTGAGAGTGTTATTTCCGTTGATCAATTGAAATAACACTCACACTTGGCAATCTACGTCATGTACTTGGAGAATTATGGGGATATGCTGTCAAATTTTTCTCAAATCGTAACAATGTGCATGAGTTGTTAAGTATATTACAAAAATATGCGATCTTGTTGGAATAGGACCACTCACCCTTTAGAGGAGATGAAGGAAATAGAAATTACTATTATAAATTGAAATTTAAAAATCGAATATAAATAAGACAATTAATTGAAACATGCTATAAATGTAAGTTTTGTTTATACTATTCCACGAATATATGTTTCTTACCTTTAATAGGTGATTGTTTGTTGTAGCCACTGGACCCTTGTTCATGGCACAAGAGTACAAAAAGTATCGATTGAAGAGTTACATATTCAGCGCAATGGTGTACAAGGAAAACACAAATGTATAGAAGTCGGGCATTTCATGCAAGGCTCTTACTTTCTTTCGAGCGAGGTCAAAAGATAAAAAATGCTTGAGTAAGAGTTGAGGATAAAAATGCTTGTAAAATTGATCATGGAACCAATTTGATCATGGTTGACTTGTCCAAGTTAAAGAGCAACGAACACGTGAGCGATGATTCATTTGTTAGTGCATTTTAAAAGGTCAACCAAGTGTTTTACTCAGAGTAAATCAATAATGAGCCGTGGTCAATCGTCTTACATTCTCTTAAGCCTCTAAACAGTAGTGTGGATGACTTGGCTCCTCCTACCGAATATCAATCCATTTTTTATGATAACCCGAATTTGAACAATTTTTAAATTTGAAATAAGTATTCCAATTTAGCACATGTACTATTCCAATGTGGCGTGATGCGTATTCAGGGGTGTCTCAATGCGTATGTCGTGTGGCCTTACTTCCTACTCAAACCTAGCACATGACATTATTTGTATCTATTTTATTTGGACACTTGGAATATATTTGTATTGTTTTGATTTGTTACATTTTGCTTTGGATATGGAATTATATATGCAATGATTTGATGCATTCTTTCTATTTCATTTGGATCTATGTTGTTTGAACAGGTACAATTTTGCTATAACAGGTACAAATATATTGCTGGCCCGTGGCAGTGGCCAAACTGCCCAGAAGATTTTTTTTAAATTCTTCCCGGACTTGTCACGGTCATTAACCGTGACAAATTTTTAAAGGCTGTCACGAGTTTGTCACGGTCAAAGACCATGACAAAACTTGTCAAGGTCAAAGACTGTGATAGGATCGTGACAAGTTTAATGAACTTGTAACGGTCATTCTCCATGACAACAAAATTTGTCACCCCCAAAATTGTCACAGTCATTGACCTTGACAAGTTGGACTTTTCATGGTCAATGACCATGACAATCCGGAAGATTTGGTGTAATGGGAGACTATACTATGAATGTTGATAGGAGAGCATCAGTGAGTGACATGTGAGTGAGTGTTTGTGCTAGTGAGACTATACATGGATCAACTACAAGTGGTGTGTGAGATGTGTAAGTGAGCCTGGATATATACAAGCCATAAAATTGTCGGGGTGTACTAGTGTGTCTTAAGTATGGATAATCTAAGTGGTGTGTCGAACATGTGAGTAAAAGTGAATCTAAGTGTAAATGTGTAAAGTGTTCATGGGCAATATATATATATATATATATAAGTGTGCAAAGGTTAAAAGTGAGTGCAAAGTAATATATACATGAGAATGGGACATGGTATATATAATCAAAAAGTAAGTAGAGGAGTAAAGGGAATATACATGAGAGAGCATATGGACATATATAGAAAAGAATAACACCCATGCAGAAATAGACCCTAGTCCTCTTAAAATGCAACATCCCGAGCGGAATCACCACTGTGGCCATCCTGTGATCACGGATTCCTTCCGCCGCGAGTTCACGGTGCATCCTTTCTTGGGGCACTCGGTCATCGTCATTATGTAGTCTCCAGCCTATTTCCCTTAAAATAGGAAAACGAATATCGTCGAATCGAGAGAACATCATCAAGTCCAATACTAATGCTTGTGAAACCAAGTAGTTCGAAGGTTCGAGGACTAATTTATGAAATTGGAAGGTGTTAGGAACCCAGCATAACATTTTGATCTCTCATGGGCAAATGTTAATACTTCCTTTTAGAGTCCGTGATGTGTGTGCGCGTGTGTATAATATAGGGGAGAATGGAATCATTCAACTCGTGCCATAAAAAAGGACGGAGTGAATTCATCCTTAGGAATGTTCCCAAAAATAATAATTCAAAATATAATATGAGTGTTTGTCGAATCACAAGTCACTATAGAAGAGAGAATCTATGTATCGTAAGAAAAACAAGCATATAAGGATATGAGATTCATATATATATATATATATATATATATATATATATATATATATATATAAAAGATATGAAATAAACATATAAACACGCATAAAGGAGGACTTAAATATCGAGAACTGTCCAAGACGCCCACGTAGCGCAAGGAGCATCCAAGTCCACGTAGTTCGAAGATAGCATAGGGTGGGGTTCAATCCGTAAATCCAAAAGGGGGATTTCTCTCATGTGTGTGTATAGAGAAATTATTCTTTTAAGAGTGAGAGTGTGAAATGGAAATCCCTATTTTTGAATTTATGGATAAACCTTATTTTTCTTCTTATTGGGTTTTTTTCTGAAAATAAATTATGTGCACGTGCTACTAATAAAAATTTGAGATTAATGGATGTGATGTAACAAGACAAAAGTACTAAAATATAAATAAGATGATTAATGCTAAAATGGAAGAATTAGAGAAAAAGATGGAGAATTGGACCTCCGTATGAGTGTTTGATGTTGAATGTGAGATGTATATATGTTGATCTTGCCATGGTATGAAAGTGGTATGGAAAAGGGGGAGGTAATTACCAAGTTAGGTAAGAAACTGATGGAAGGGAATGCGGTAAATGGGTGTTTTAGGAAAGGCAATATCTCTGAATTCGAGATAATGTTCTCTAACTTACTCAGAGGGGTGTTCAAGGGTTTGGGGTGTTCTGAGTGTTACTTTCAAGCTGAGATTGTGGCCTCTATTTATAGGTCCAAGGGGGTTCCGATCAACATGGTCCTGGAACATCCTATCGGCATAGAACCATAGGCACACTCGCGATAGGCAGGGTCCCTAGGGTGTCTATAGCCAGTCCGAAATAGGTTTTTTAGAAAAATAGACATAAAATGCAAATCGTAAGTCCGAGTCCCACACGAGGTGAACTGTTGGAAAAGAAATTTAGATCCTTCTAAAAGTCCATTAAGCCACTCCTGGGTCCTAAAGTTTATCAAGGTCAAACGAGGCTCGAAAGCACTCGGTGGACTCTAGACGAGAGATTTTCGGAGGAAAACGAATCGTTCGTCTAAACCCTAAGGCCAATTCATGAATGGGGATGATCATTGGGAAGGGGATTCGATGTCGATTGAGATTTCATTCAGATTTATTAGATTTGTAGGGTTGACAAGGATCAAACGGGGCCGAAAAGCACCCGATGAGTAAAACGAGTCATTAGTCCAAACTATAAGGCTTATTCGTGGATGGACCGTTAGAAAGGTTATTCTAAGACCTTTATAGATTCATTTATATTCACTCAAGATAGAGATTTGACCAAAGTCAAAAGGGGCCCGAGAGCATCCGGTGGCCTCCGGATTAATTTTTGGGGTAAAATGGACCATTCGTCTAGATCGTAAGTACGATTCACGCATGGGATGGACCATTGGAAAAGGAATTCAGTACCCTTCAAGATTTCATTGAGATTTCTCTTAGGCAAGAAAGTTGACCAAAGTCAAATGGGGCTCGAGAAGGCTCAGTGGCCTCTAGATTGATACTCGGTGTATGACCTAGGGCTAATGGTGAACAAGTGAGTGCTAAGGACCTAAGGAGGTGCTTAGGGAGGTCCTAGGATGGGTTTCTGTAGTTGTAGTTGATAATGGATAAGTAACACAATCTAATGAAATGTTATAAATGAAGACTAATGAATAAAATATAGGATAAATAGTCTTTAGACCCAGTAAAGGGTTGTGTGAAACGATTAAGTGTGAGCTCATCACTTGGGTGCATTTCATGGTAGTTACATTAATACTAGCCAAATTCTTAAATATTTTCGAAATTGATTAAAATACATGTTATATACATGTAGTATTTTTTGTAGAAAATGTATAACTTAGTATTACCCACCTTGTTAAGTGTTCACTTACACCTATTGTTTATGTTAAAACCCCAGCCCCTACCCCAGGTACGTCAAGTAGGTACACCAAAAAGGATGCTAGTAAGGCCCCATAAGGCAACCAACATCATTACAGACTCTGGACTTTATTTAAAAATTTAATTTGAAGCATCAGTAATTGGGTACCTTTAAACATTATTCAGGCTTTGGGCTCTGGTATGTAATAATACAGTGTTGATTCTAGTTTAATTCTCATTTATTTAGTCTTGTCAATCAAATTAAATTTTTCTAAATAAATCTTGTAAATTGACTAATTACATAAAGTAATCACTTTTTTTCTCAATTTAAATTGCTAAATTTAGTCCATAACCAATGATGTAATTAAAGGATTTTCTAGATTAAAGTAAATGGACTTTACCTCTCCCCCTTTTAACTCCTTGACTTGGTTCGGTTTGAACCAACGGTGACCCAAAATGGAGTCGAAGTGTTACAAATGGTATCTGAGCAATAGGATCCTCTGGTGTGACGAAGTGTTTACATTTTCTTAGTATGCCATCCTTATATGTTCCTGCTTAGTTAATGCTTTTGTACTGTTCAGTACATCGCTTCCGCTATTCCTTTTTATTCGCATAATTGTGTATTAATTTCTCCATCCTTGTGTAGATTCCTCCACACTACGACACAGCTAGCGGTTCGGGCACCAATGATCTTGAACGCATAGATCAAGTCGTGCGCTAGATCACCGAATCCCTCACACAACAACAACAAGACAAACATAATGGGGTTATCGAGAGAACCACATCTGCCTCTATTCTAAAAGAGTTCAGGAGGTTGCACCCACCTATCTTTAATGGGGCAGCTGGCCCCGGTGCAGCTGAGGAGTGGCTCCATGAAGTCACCAGGGTAATAGAGATTCTGGATGTGCAGTAGTTCACAAGGTTAAAATATTTGCATTATAGCTCATAAAACACGCACATCGCTGGTGGTTTGCCTACTCTTCTAGTAACACTGAGATAATTGACTGGAGTAGTTTCAGGGTTGCCTTCCTCAATAGGTACTTCCTGTGAGAATTAACATATACTAAGAAGGATGAGTTCTCCCCTTGATTTAGGGGAAGACAATAGTGAATGAGTGATAACACACTATATATTGACTTACTTGAGTCTATATATATAGGAGTTCCAACTAGTTTGGATATTGAGACAAAGTAGGTTAATTTTTATGAGTTTCTCCATCTTAAAAATGTTCAAGAAGATTGAAGAATTTCAGTCCAGGAAAACCTCAAGATCAACCTAAAGGGAAGTTAATTCCACCTATAACCACTTTAGGACACTTGCACTGCATATTTTTTATTCCTATGTGCATATGTGGTTTTTAAACACTTCAATTAATTTTTAAATCAATTTAACTCTTTAAACAACATTTTTAAAACATTTAAAATAATTTTTGGAATTATTAAAATTTGTCTTTTAAAAGTGTTGGGGTTAAAAATTGTACTTTAAAGAGTGTTTTAATTCAGTAGAAGTTAGCTTGGGTAGGATCTCAAAGCTGTAGAGACTTCAAGGGGAGTTTGTAAATATTTTCCGAAACGCGTGTTTTACACCCTTTCTCCACCGTACATGTGTTGGCTTCTAAGGATGTCGATTTTTGTTTTCTCTAAGATTCATTCCTACCATTTAATCTCAGCCCTTGGATGGTTTTAATCAATATTCTGCATGCCTCCTTTTGCAATCCACGTGTTTCCATTTAAACTAATGATATTCTATTTTTCCAATGCTCATTATAAATCTTTGGATGAGAAGTCAAAGTGGTAATAACTAATATCAACCCTTGGATTTCATAAACAATTTGAGATCCTTCAACAGCTAGTATATAAGCACTCTAAGTCTCAGCTATTTGAGACTTTTGCCATTTCGTCCAACCAGAGAGAAAAAGAGAGAGTAGAGAGAGAAGAAAACATATTCTTTGAATCCTCACATCTCTGAGTGATTTCCCTTCACCCATACACAATAACCTTTAACGTTTCATCTACCAGAAATCCAAACTTTGAGTTTTAGAACCATTTTAGGGTTTCTGTGAGATTAGTGGTGGGTTTGATCATCTTTTGAAGACCTCTTCACGTTTGAGTCTCTCTCAGAACTCGTCTCTAAGAAAATAGCAAGTTTCATTGCTGAAACTTGAGATTTTCTAAAAGAGAACATCACACGTTTACTTTTTCATTCTCTTTAGGATGTCTTATTTTAGATCCACTCTGTTTCACTTAAAAAGTAACTTATGTTTTCTTCAAGGATAAATCAGATCCTTAAAACGTTTGTGTCTCTTGAACTATATTTCACATTTTATGAAATAAATATGTACAAAAATAAAACGAGACACATAGGACCTTGGCTAGTTTTAAAATCAAGGTTGTTTTTCAGATCTGATCTTGATAAGAAACTTATTTGACAAAATAATTTGAATCAGACTTTGCATGTCATATAGAGCCTATTGATTCATAGGATCTTGTCTGTATAAATAACTTGATAGGGTGAGTTGCATAAATCTAAATTTAGTACACCTCGCATACACATTCTCACACACGAACACTTAGTCACAGTGGTTCTAGTTGAGAGACTTGAAACTTGAAAGAGTTGCTGGATTCAGAATCCAAAGAAAATGAGGTCAAGGAAAAGGCAAAGAAACAACGAAGAAAAGATCAGATGTAGTAAAAAAACCTTTGGAGTGGAGTAGCTCATGTAGGTATAATTATGAACTTAGATTTATGATCTATGTCTGTTTGCTTAAGTGATGTAACCTAATTCATTACTTTAGTGGATTTTTTATTTTGTGTCGTGGAGGGAACTGTGGATGTTTCCCTTGATTAAGGGTTTTACCACGTTAAAATTCATGTGTTATTTACTTTGAATGTTCTTAATTTATATTGTGATTGGTACTACATGTTGAACTTAGTAGATGGTTTTTAATTTCTAAAACCTTAGGTAATTAACTACCAAATCTAGACTACATATTAAGAAAATAATTTTGAACACATCTTCTGTTGTTTATTCGAAAAGAGTTTTGTCCAAAAAATTTATTTGGACTTTACTCAACTTATAACATTCTCTTATCAATTTAGTAAACAAGTTTTTCAATTAGTACCCAGTCAAGTTTAAAAGTTTATGCAATTATGTTAATTCCTTGTAGAGAGATGAGTCTGTTTGTTATGGGTCTCAACCTAGGTATTCGACAAACACTGACAAGTATTGATCTGCCCAATTATAACACTGCAATGAACAAGGCTATTGATTTTAAGATTAATACTGAGGATGGTAAGGCTATTCGGGAGAAGAAGAGAGAGCCCAATAGCTCCTAGTCAAGCAGTCAAAATATGTCCCAAAGCAGGGATCGAGGCTTCTTCCCAAATCTTAAGGTTGTCATGGGGGTTATTTCTTCAACAACCCAGTGCACTAGTGATCAAGACCCCATAACCCCCACAAAGAGGACCTATTTTTACTTATGGCTCCTCGAGTCAATTTAAGAGGGATTGCCCTCAGCGAGCTTCGAACAGTCAACAGGTCAGTCAGCAGACTGTTAATTTTATGATAGGCTTGAGTTCCAATTATATAAGCCCTACTCAGCTACAGTAGTAAGAGTTATCTTCGGTATATTATTAGATCATGAGGCATAGCATGGATAGTTTATGTCCAAGATGGGGGCAGGGTAGCCACGAGCCTGGTCAGGTGCCCAGCACCCAGAGCAGTAGGTTCAACCCAGAGAAATATTAAGCCATGAATCAATATGTTGCACCTTTTGGCGATCCACTAATGATGGAAGGTATGGTTGTTTTGTATAGCACATCGATTAAAGCATTATTTTATTCTGGCGCATCACATTATTTCATGTCGAGTTCCTTGGCTTTTAGTTTGGGACTAAAGGCAGACAAGTTATGTCCTCCTATCTTCATTGTTCTTTCGATGGGTGGCGGTATAGTTCTTTATAGGGTCTTCCTTATATGTGTGATCATGGCTAGAGACTATGTCCTGGAGTACGATTTGATCCTCGTGGACATGGATGGGTTCGGGTTGATCCTTGGTATGGATTGACTTTCATGTTTTGAAGCTACCAATTCCCTCGACATAGTGTCCTAGTATCACTTCTAAGCCTGTTCAACATCATCATCACAACCATATCCAACATATGGGTCCTTTGGGGGCCTAGAACTAGGTTGAGCTAAGCAAGGGGCATACAAATAGACGCTGAATGGTTCAGTAACTTTGTATAAGAATCTGAACCACCTCGGGGGGTGAGGGTACAAGAGTACGGGCGAGAGAGAAAATGACACCCTACTTGTTATCCTATACTAATAAGCCGTCGTAGGACCATAGACCTACATTGAATAGGCCAACTCCTGGTATATCAAGAACTAAATGGTCATCACCCTCTAGAGACTGAACACAGAGATAATCACCTCCTGAAAATCACCAAATAAAGAAATATATCAGTATAGAAACGAAAAAACAGTAAAAGGAAATAAGGATAAATAATAAGGCATACCCATTCCACTCCTAAGGACGCTCAAAACCTAGGAGCAAGATGATCCAAAGCAACATTGGACGAAAGATGGGGAAATCTAGTCAACAAGTCACACTGAAAGGACTCCATGTCATTAGGAAGGGCGATGAGATCCACCCTTCTAGCTGGAACATACTTCTAGGCCACACGTCCTACTTGGTCCTCCTATCATCCTTTTCCTCCAGATCCTTTACCTAAGCCTCTAGGGTGGCAATGTGAGCCTCCGCATCCCCCTCCGCTTGGACCCGACACTCTATTGTGCCTTCCTTCCTCACCCTTATCACCATATCCGTAGCGTCCTTTGCATACTCCAAACCTATAGATCCTCTAATTCCATGTTAGGAAGAGAGTAAAAATCCTCGCATGTCTTAGGGGTCTCCAAACTCCCAGCATGCCCCCAACAGGACCGCTACATTAGATTTTAACCTCAAACTCGCCCCTATCTCCCTTAATGACATAAGAAAATCCATTGTCACCTTCAAGAAAGATTTCATAAAACCCTCAGGATCTTTCTTAGCCCTTTACCCATTCCATATCCCATATGGTCCATCACCTCCCCTAGACAACCCCTCGAAAATCGCCACCTGATTCCTAACACCCCCCCCCCCCCCGAAAAAATCTCCACCTCCTCCCACTTACCCTTGGTAACCTCCTGATCCCCATCTTCTACCCTCCACTCACCCTTTGGATACATCTTTTATCCATCCCCTACCTTGGTCACCTCCTCCACTAGAACCACCTGAACCTGTGCCAATAAAATCTACCAAAGCATAGGGAAGGACATCATCATCACCCTCCTATCTAAAAAGTGTTGATAATGGAGGTTCTCCCTAATACGATCATCAAAAGGGACCCCATATAAAATCACCTGAAGATCAACTACAATCATCCCCTTTGTATGATTCAAATAGTAAGGGGGGAAATTGATATGCCCAAAGTGTACCCCCTCGGCTCCGAGACATCAACCTCGGCCATTGGTATGGCCGATGTTGGAAGGGTCTTATATCAATGACCAACGGTCTCATCTCAGGCAAGGTCGGCCATGGCCAACGTTACAAGCTACCTCGACAAGTGAGGTCTCCATGATCCATGGGAATAGTTATTTATCATACCATCCATAGACGACAACCTCGATTGTGAGAAGGCCGAGGTTACAGAGGTTACACTTCCATCAAGGCCATCTTCGATAGGGTCTCAGCCGTTGTTCCTAGCATGTTCCAGCTCAACCTCGGCCCAGGCCGACCTTATGACTCACTTATTTTACCTCGGCCCCACATGGGCCGAGGTCATCATGATAAATCTCGGATAGGACAGCAACCATACTTTACCAACCTCGTATTCTTTCAGACCGCGGTTGTGACCAGACAGAGGGCCGAGCTCTTATGCGCATATGTGAGGATAAGAACACGTGTACACAAATCAGTTATAACAAATCATTCCCCTCACGTGGGGGGGAATATTTCATCATCATTCTCTACATGTGATAGTGATAGAGGTCTTCATCGTATTGGCTAGATCAACACACACATGCTCATTGCATGCATGGGGGTACATTACACCCCCAGGTACTATATATACGTGACTTCTCCTTCCTGTAGGGGGAGGAAAAATTAGTAACCCTAGCTGAAACTCTGTCTAAATACACTTGTAGAGAGAGAAAGCTGGAGAGATTGTATCTATTGCCATTAGAGCCCTCATACAGTGATACACATCATACACTTGCATAATGGATGTAGGCCTAATTGGCTGAACCACTTATATCCCGGTGTGAATCTTTTTCTCCACACCTCCTTCTACTATATGTGTATATACCCTTGTGCTTCCATTGTTAACATTTATTTGAGCTCACAGACACCTTGAAGGGTGGTGCTAATTCCAGCATCATCATTTTGGCACCGTCTGTGGGAATCGAGAAGCTATCTCTTCCTCATATGTTGCTTAGCCTCACCGAAGACTCTGGTGGTGAACCAGGCCTCCCCTCTAGCGCGGAGATGTTTCACCATTGAAAGAGGTCCTGTAAGGTATTAAGCTCATTTACTACACTAGCTCTTTTGTTCTAACACATGGCACCGAAACTACCACCACCTCTTCTGCCGCATGTAGCGGGGGGACCTAGCTCCAGCTAGGCACCACCCCAATCCAAAATGGTGGAGGTGGCCGCAGCCTTGAGGTCTTTGGCTGCAACGCAACAAGCAATGCAGGATCAATTTGCAGAGCTCAGCCAAAATATGATGAGTCTACCTAGAGTCTCATCGGAAATGATCACTCCGGCGGCGGTTTCGCCTCATCATGACGCCAGGGGACCACCCAGGCACCGCGAAAAGACCAACCTACGCCCCAGCAGAGGAGGGACATTGCTGACCCTAGGCGCTTACACCTGAGGATAGGTATGATGATCTAGAGGTGGAAGATGTCCCAGAAGATTGTTGGGAACCGTATGAGGTTTCGAACAATACAATTCGTCCTATCCAACGGAGCCAAGGTTATTGGGGAAGAAGGGGTGGAGAAGCCCAACAACGAGAATCAGCTTTTGATCGACTGAGCAGGGGGTCAGCCTTTGAAAGTCTCGATCTCGTAAATGACCTAAGACAAAGGTTGTCAAGGTCGAGAAGTGCAGCTGGCTCACAAAGGGAAGAGAGACAACGCCAGCCTCATCAAGGACGAGGAAGAGACCAAGAAAAGGTCAACAGCGAACGTTGTGTCGTGGTTGGGGAACCCTCAGTCCACCCCTTGGAGGTGGCTGGGGATAACCTCGGCCAGGATGACATTGCAAGACCATGGAATAAATCTATTCAACGCCTTGAGAATAATATAGGAGATCTCATTAAAAGTCGGGACCCACTGCAAAGAGGTTTCTCAGAGGGCTCTCCATTCGTGGCTAAGATAGTAAGCTTCCCTACCCCAGCCAAATTCAAGCCACCCACAGTGACTCCCAAGTATGATGGTAGCACTAATCCTGTACATCATATTGAGATATACCAATCAGCGGCGTACATTTACTCAATACCATATGAGATGAAGTGTCGGTCCTTCTACGGGACCTTGACGGGAGCTGTGCACATATGGTTTACTTATCTTTCGAAGAATTCAATTGAGAACTTTAAGGTCTTGGCTGAACGGTTCATTCTCAATTTCTACTTTGGGGTAAGACCTTAAAAGAAGACCACCCATCTATTGTACGTGAAGTAAGGCAAGCATGAGAGACTAAGAGACTACATTACCAGGTTCAATAAAGAAAAACTTGAGGTTAAAGATTACGAAGAGAATATTGCCATGACCACCCTCATGGGAGGTCTTCAGAAGGGAAAGTTGTTATGGAAACTTACGGAGGACCCTCTAAAGTCCATGGTGGAGCCATTGGCAACTGCGGGAAAGGTCATGAACGCTGAAGAGGCCATGGTCGCCAAGTATGAGGATGAGAATAGTGGTAGCAGCGAAAAGTTCCAAAGAAAGAAGGATGGAAAGAAAAGGTTAGTTGATGACAAGTTTGCACGTTATACCCTTCTTACGGTAAGTTGCGAACATATCCTCAATGAGATCAAGAATGATCGGTCCCTAAGATGGCCAGAGAAGCTGAAGGCTCCTCCGCATAAGAGGAACCAGAACTTGTGGTGTGAATTCCATCACAACCTTGGCCATATAACAGACAAGCGCTTTGCCTTGAAGGATGAGATTGAGAAGATGTTAAAGTCAGGAAAATTGAGGAAATATGTTGATGGAAAAGCTCCCAAAAAGGGAAGAGATGACTCCAAAAAGAGGAGGAACGATAGGTTTCGTGATAATACCCCATCAAGAAGGGATGGTGACTCAGACAGGGATGATGAAGACGATCTAGACCTCCCGCCAAAAGATGATAACACCCCAGTGAAGAGTGTTGGTATGATCTCCTTTTCCATTATCAACATATGCGGAGGACTTACGGGGGGTGGTTCTGAGGTTACTGACAGAAAAGCTCATGTGGCAGAGGCCAAATCAATGACCAAATTTGAAGTGATAAATCTAACGTCTTCCGAGAAGCAGAAGAGAAAGAAGGTAGACACGAACACTCTCGTAGTTGGGTTCTCCCGACTAGACTTCAAGGGCATTCTAGCTCCACATGATAACCCTTTGGTGATCACGATAAGAGTTCATGGATGTGAGATACAGAGAATTCTTATCGACGGAGGAAGTTCGACAGATGTGATGTTCTGGCCCTGCTTCAAAAGCCTAGGACTTAGCAGAGCGAGGCTGGTACCCTATCATCATCTCTTAATGGGGTTCAGCAGTGAAAAGGTCCATCCACTAGGCATGTATGATATGGACGTGTGAAAGGGTGATAAGTGGCCTAAGAGGTTGACCCGAAAGATCAATTTTTTCGTTATGGACAAAAATATCTTCTCGACCGATAACCTCATCATAGGAAGAGTAGCCCTTAAGGAGTTTGAAGCCGTGCCATCGACGGTCCACCAGATGCTAAAATTCTTGACCCCTATAGGGTAGGGGAAGTGCAGGGTGACCAGACCATAGCACGAGAATGTTACTTCAATTCGGCTGAAGAGAGAGAGGCCCACAAGAGAGCTACTACCATTTATAACATCGATACACTTGACCCTAGAGATGAAACAAAGTTGAAGAAAAGAGAGGCCACGGAAGAGGTAGAATCCATCGTCCTCAATGAGAACGAAACTGAAAAAAACCGTCTAGGTCGGCAAAGCCTTAAAAGCGGAGATCAAGGAGGAGCTGATAAACTTCATGTGGAAGAGGCAGAGTGTCTTCGCTTGGAGTCACGCAGATATGCCTAGCATCAACCCCGAGGTCATGTGCCATAAACTCAACGTATCTAAGGATGCTAAGCTCATTAAACATAGATGAAGAATATAGTCCAGGGAGAAGTACGACGTCATCAGGGAAGAGGTCGGGAAGTTGGAGGAGGCTGAATTCATCTGAGAAGTGATATATCTGGAGTGGCTATCAAACGCATTCATTGTGCCCAAAGCCAATGGAAAGTGGAGAATGTGTGTAGATTTTACTGACCTGAAAAAGTCTTGCCCGAAAGACAGTTACCCCTTACCTCGGATCGATCAGATGGTAGATGCAACCGCAGGATACGAGCTCATGAGCTTCATGGACGCGTATTCAGGCTACAACCAAATCTTCATGGATGTCGCAGACTCAGAGAAGACAGCCTTCATTACTGACAAAGGGACGTATTACTACAAGGTGATGCCCTTCGGATTGAAAAATACAGGGGCAACCTATCAACGTCTTGTGAATAATATGTTCGAAGACCAAATAGGCAAGACTATAGAGGTGTATGTAGACGATATGTTAATGAAGAGCCTAAAGTCCTGCACTCATGTGGAAGACATGGAAAAGACCTTCAATACCATGAAGCTGTATAGGATGAAACTCAACCCGGCAAAATGTGTCTTCGGGGTAGGAGCTGGGAAGTTTCTTGGATTCATCGTCAATCAAAGAGGAATAGAGGCGAACCTTGAGAAAATCAAGGCTTTGCTCAACATAAAGACACCTCGGAGCATCAAGGACGTTTAGAGGCTCACTAGAAGAGTGGTTGCACTCAATAGATTCATTTCCAGGGCGACCGACAAGTGCCTTCCATTCTTCAAAGTGCTCAGAGAGGCCTTCGAGTGGGACAAAGAGTGTAATGAGGCTTTTGATCAGCTCAAGTCATACCTCGGATCTCCTTTGCTCTTATCTCGGACAATAGTGGGAGAGAGGCTGTTTGTTTATCTAGTGGTCTCTAAATCAACTATAAGTACGGCTATTGTATGGGAGGACATTGGGGTTTAAAGCCCGTATACTTCAATAGTAAAGCCCTTCAGGGATCTGAGTAAAATTACCCTTGTATGGAAAGGTTAGCCTACGCCTTGATACATGCCTTTAAGAAGATGAAGCCCTACTTTCAAGCCCATTCTATGGTCATCCTCACTGACTCCCCATTAAGACAGGTCCTCTATAAACCTGAGAAGTCAGGAAGATTGATGGCATGGGCCATTGAGCTAGGGGAGTATGACCTTACCTATCAGCCTAGGACGGCCATCAAAGGGCAGGCACTGGAAGATTTTGTCGCAAAGTTTACATGAGAAGAGGTCAAGGGTGAGAATAGCCTAGAGGCCACAGAAGGGTCACACAGCAACGTCTTCCGACACCCGAAAGAGGTTATGCCGAAGAGAGTCAGAGATGGGATAGCCGAGAATGAGGAAGACCGGTACCTCTTCAGGCAGGGAATTATGTTTGAAGAGGGTTTCTCATCAGACAAAGACATCTGGAACCTCTTCATCGATGGGTCTTCTTACAAAAATGAAAGCGGTGCAGGCCTAAAACTCTCAGACCTGGATGGTACCAACATAGAATATGCCCTAAGGTTCAACTTCAAGGCATCGAACAATGAGTCAAAATACGAGGCCATGATAGCAGGCCTCTCCTTGGCAAGAACCGTTGGTATAAGATGATTACTCCTTCACAGTGACTCAAGGTTGGTTGTTAATCAAGTATTGGGGTTTTATGAGGCCAAGGACGAAAGGATGGCCAAATACCTGAAGAGGGTGAGAATGATACTTGAAGGCCTCGAGGAGGTAAATATGAAGAGAATACCTCGACAAAACAACAGTCATGCAGACGCATTAGTAAGACTAGCTTCGACAACGAGGACAGATATCAGAAGGACAGTCCCAGTTAAGATCTTACCCAGAGCAACCATTGAAGAAGAAGAGGTCAGTAACCCTTGCCTCAATTTGAATCTTGGGGACTCGTGGATGGATCCAATTATCAGATATATCAGAGAAGGGGTGCTACCAGAGTCAAAGTTGGAGAGGAGGAAGTTAAGATACAGAGCTATAAAGTTCTTAATAGTAGGAAATGTCCTGTATAGAAAGGGACTCTTATTACCCCTGCTCAGACGCGTCCATCCCACCGAAGTTCCTCTCATCTTACGAGAGGTACATGAGGGTTCTTTATCCAGTCATATAGAAGGAATGCCCTTGGCCAAAAGAATTATTACGCAGGGGTACTGGTGGCCAACCTTGGCAAAGGACCCTGCAGCTTATGTAAAGAGGTGCGATAAATGTCAGAGATTCTCCACAGTCCCACATTAACCTCATCATCCTATGACGTCTATCAGTTCCCCTTAGCCATTCACAGTATAGGGGATTGACTTGGTAGGTCCCCTGCCAAGGGATGCAAATAATTATAGATTTCTGATAGTCGCCATTGATTACTTCTCCAAGTGGGTAGAGGCAGAGCCGATGATTACGATTACAGAGCGAAAGACCTTCCAATTTATTTGGAAGAACATCATATGCAGACATGGCCTCCCAAACACCCTCATTTCGAACAACGGAACACAGTTCAAGAACTCTTCCTTGGAAAAATACTGCAAAAGAATTGGGATAAAGCATTTTTCTCTTTCCTGGCCGACCACAAGTAAACGGTCAGACCGAAGTCATAAACAGAATGAACCTTGACGGGATCAAGAAGAGGTTATAAGAGGCTAAGGGTAGATGGATCGAAGAAGTTTATGCTGTGCTATGGGCCTACAGAACAACGGCTTGGACACCAACAGAGAAGACCCCATGTATGTTATCACATGGCTCAGAGGCCATCATACCAACAGAGCTTGAACTCCCTACTCATAGGGTGCAGACTTATGACCCTGAGAAGAATAGGGAGGAGAGAAGACTCGACCTAGACTTGATCGAGGAGATAAGGGAAGATGCAAAAATCAGGCAAGCAGCTTACCAATAAAGAACAGTAAAGTTCTACAATCAAAGGGTAAAATTAATACCCATTGCCGTGGGAGACTTAGTACTGAAGAAGACACTGCAGAAGGCAAACAAGCTTCACCTAAATTGGCACGGTCCCTACAAAGTGATCGAGGAGGTTGTACCCGGGACCTACAGGCTAGAAAACTTAGAGGGGGAACCTTTTTCCAATCCCTGGAATGCTGACCATCTAAAGAAGTATTACATATGATGTTGCCAGAGTTTGTGCCAATGTATTATCTTATGAAGAGATTATTAATGAAAAGATCAAATTCCTGTGACAGTTCTTGATGAGATTATGCTCGATTGGTGAAATTATTTATGAGGATAACATCTTAGTTAATGACCTCAGACCTTATAACATCATAATTTAGTGACAAGGTCTGAGGTCAGACATCATACTTGAATAACCTTAGACCCTTAACATCATTAAGTTGGTGAAATTATTTATGAGGATGACATCTTAGTTAATGACCTCAAACCTTATAATATCATGATTTGGTGACAAGGTCTGAGGTTAGACATCATACTTGGATGACCTCAGACCCTTAACATCATTAAGTTGGTGAAATTATTTATGAGCATAACATCTTAGTTGATGACCTCGAACCTTATAACATCATGATTTGGTGACAAGGTCTGAGGTTAAACATCATACATGGATGACCTCTGGCCCTTAACATCATTAAGTTGGTGAAATTATTTATGAGGATAACATCTTAGCTGATGACCTCAGACCTTAGAACATCATGATTTGGTGACAAGGTCTGAGATCAAACATCATACTTAGATGACCTCAGACCCTTAACAACATTAATTTGGTGAAATTATTTATGAGGATAACATCTTAGTTGATGACCTCAAACCTTATAACATCATGGTTTGGTGACAAGGTCTGAGGTCAGACATCATACTTGGATGGCCTTAGACCCTCAACATCCTTAATTTGGTGAAATTATTTATGAGGATAACATCTTAGTTGATGATATCAGACCTTATAACATCATGATTTGGTGACAGGGTCTGAGGTCAGACATCATACTTAGATGACCTCAGACCCTTAACATCGTTAGTTTGGTGAAAATTATTGCATGGCAAAGAAAATCATCCAACAAACAATTCAGCAAGAAAAGAAATAAGAGCCCTCCTCAGAGGTTGAAAGATTACGTTACAAATGGCAAAAATATAAAGTAACATTGTTCATCAGAGGTTACAGTTCAAATACATAGTGAAAAGTATAAAAGCTTCACAAAAATAGCCCAAGGATTTGCAGGGACAGTGCTGGCATCCTCAGCCTGATTCCCTTGGCTGATGTTGGTCACCTCAGCCCCATTATCTCTGGGTTTAGCTCCCTCAGTCTCTGTAACATCCAGTGGCGCAGTCTTCATAGGGGCAGCGTCTTCCTCTTCAACCTCTTGAAGGGCTTGGGCAAATTGAGGGTTAGCAAAACCCAGACCTATAACGTCATAGGCTTTCAAGCTCCGTAACTCCTTTTCCTTAGCAGCCGCCCATTTGCCAGTAGCCTTAATACCTATTTCGAAGTACTCAAACCCAAAGCCGATGAATTCATTGGAGACTTTGTAATCGGCCAGAATCCCCTCAGAAGCATCCTCAAGGGCTGCCTTCACTGCAGCATCAACCTTCTCCTAGAGAACGTGATCCTTGGCCTTCAGAGCAATGGTGTGGTCCTTTTTAAGCTTGGATATCTCTTTCTCCAACTCCTTAACCTTCTTATCAGGCCCCTCAAAGGCAGACTTCAGATGGTCTACCTCTGCATTCGGAGAGCTTTGCACCTTCTCGGCCTCCTGGCCTTTCTGGGTGAGGGGAAACTTCTTCAGAGTCCAGTTGGCAAGATGATGCATAGCAACGAGGCCCTGCAAATCATGTGGTCGTATATATTAGTTGAAATTAAAAATAGAGGTTACACTTCGAAGATAAACTGAAATCTGAAGTCATACCTGAATAGACCTGTGAAGGTCAAACTCAACCAGCAGAGGGGTGTCCATGGATCGACAAAAGCATTTATCAGCATCGGTCATAGCAGATCCGATGGCATCTAATGCCTACAAACTGTGGCCTATGATGCTATCATTAATTTTCAGTTGCTCTATACGAGAATCCAATGCATCCTCAGAAGAAATAGGGATGGCACGATCCCCACCTTTCTTCTTCTGCCTCTGATCCTCAGGGGCAGGATCGACAACCTTTCTCTTCTTGGTTTCCTTAGCCCTCGAGGTTGAGGGAGGGGGAGGAGGAGCATTCAGACCTACTTTTTTTACGAGACTCGTTAAACTTGGTGCTGCCATCTCCCATAACTCGTCAGATATTCCCTTCGGACTCTCTACAAGATAGAAAGGTCTGAGTTAGAGAGCCAGACATACATAAATTCAAAGGTATAACTTATTAAAATAAAAATCACTTACGAAGCTCTGTCAGAGGGATTCCCCCAAGACCAGTCTCAGAGAGATAGTAGGGAGTCATCAGGTGTTCGAATTTGACAAGCAGACCATGATCTTCCTAATCTTGAAGGTCTTTGACCTTCTAAATATTGTTTAGGCTTAGCCTAGGGTCATCCTTGGAAGCCATTGTTACCTTTCCCCATCTCAGGGGTATCCTCGGCTCTAATGAGGAAGAGGGGGCACTTTGAACAAATTCCCATGGACCTGATGCAAAGAAGTAGCGTGGCTTCCAGTTATGGTTCGAGTTTTGGGTGATCTGTAGCATCTTTTTAGTTGACTTTTGATCTAAGAAATGATAATAGCTCGGATGATTGTTGGCAGACGAAGGGACATAGCACCCCGTGAAGACTTGGATTGGAAGGTCTGAGTGATGGACAGCCTTCCACAGGACAATGGATCCAATTATCACCCTCCAAGCATTGGGTGACAACTGGGAAGGAGCCAAGTTAATCGAAGCTAATATAGCCCTGATGATAGGATGGATGGGTAAACGAAATCCTAACTTGAACATCTGCTCATATAGGCAGATCTCACCATCTCGGCTGTCATAAGCCCTCTCTACCCTCAGAGGTCTCCTAAGTTTTATAGAGGGACTTATGAAATATAGATGTCTGAAGGATAGAAGGTAAACATCACTAAGTTTACTCTCAATATCGACCGCCTCAGAGGTGTTAACGTAACTCTTAACACCATCATCGTCATCTGTCTCAACGTCGGCCCGAGAAGACGATGGGGCACCACCTGGAAACCTCTGAGCGAACTCAACCCCTGTGACTGCCAATAGAGGAATGGCTTCAAGAATCGGTGGAACAGCCGCACTTGGTCCAATAATCTCAACCTCTGAGGAAGAGGTTGATGTGCTTGAACTTTTGTGAGACGAGACCCGACTGGAAACCTCTGCCTGATCAGGGACTTAATCTTTTTGATTTGTGAAGTCTATGGCCTCTTGAAAGGAGTCCACAGACATAGGATCTGAGGTGGATGAATCAGACTCCGACATTGGAGAGGGTTCAGCAGGAACCTCAGCTTTGTTAGCTGGTGGAGTTGGTTCAAGGTATATAACCTTTAGAGGTGGTGGAAAAATAGGCCTGATGGGGAATGCCTCTGCCCTACGAGCTTCCTCTTGGGTTCTTTCTATTTGTCTAATTTTATGTAAGGTCTTATCCCTAAGAGAAGGGAACTCCTCTAAGAGTTGGTAAAAGGGTCTGAGCATATGAGGCCGACGCTAGACTTATGACTCTCCCAAATTACAAACAAGATTGGCAAATGGAATTAAAGATCAAGCTATTAAACTTTGAATAAAAATGACGAAGAACAATTAAGAACAGTTCGTTGGAAAAAACAATAGCTTCACCAGAAACCTCTTGGAGCTCACAGAAAAATGCAAAAGTAAGAACAAGGGAAGAAAAATGAAGAAGAAGGGATGGCAAGGGACACCTAAAGAAAAGTGATGAGAAGCAAGGAAGGAATCACGAGGAATGACC
The DNA here is from genome assembly GCA_949130495.1 of Sambucus nigra. Taxonomy (NCBI): domain Eukaryota; kingdom Viridiplantae; phylum Streptophyta; class Magnoliopsida; order Dipsacales; family Adoxaceae; genus Sambucus; species Sambucus nigra. The sequence goes on along the minus strand of OX422207.1, from coordinate 634,866,776 downwards.
ACCCAAACACACTTCAAATTAGAGCTCTTCTAGAGAGAGAATGTTACAGAAATGACCAAAGATGGAGAAGGAGATAAATGAGGAAGAAAGAGAAGAAAATGGGGTTTAAACCCTTAATTATGAGTGCACGCATCCCAAGGCCCATCATTTCCTTGGGAGCCCAAAAGATAGCCAAACATCATCAAACCTATCAGGCACGCTACCTACTCCAGTAGCTGACACTTGTCAATAGACCATTGACACCTAAAGAAATGCAACCTCGGGCAAATATATCCCTTAGACACCTGATCACACAGGTAACTAAGGGCTAGGTGGTGATTGATATGCCCCAAGTGTACCCCCTCGGCTCCGAGACATCAACCTCGGCCATTGGTATGGCCGATGTTGGAAGGGTCTTATATCAATGACCAACGGTCTCGTCTCAGGCAAGGTCGGCCATGGTCGTCGTTACAAGCTACCTCGACAAGTGAGGTCTCCATGATCCATGGGAATAGTTATTTATCATACCATCCATAGACGACAACCTCGATTGGGAGAAGGCCGAGGTTACAGAGGTTACACTTCCATCAAGGCTAGCTTCGATAGGGTCTCAGCCGTTATTCCTAGCATGTTCCAGCTCAACCTCGGCCCAGGCCGACCTTATGACTCACTTATTTTACCTCGGCCCCACATGGGCCGAGGTCATCATGATTAATCTCAGATAGGAAAGCAACCATACTTTACCAACCTCGTATTCTTTCAGACCGAGGTTGTGACCAGACAGAGGGTCGAGCTCTTATGCGCATATGTGAGGATAAGAACACGTGTACACAAATCAGTTATAACAAATCATTCCCCTCACGTGTGGGGGAATATTTCATCATAATTCTCTACATGTGACAGTGACAGATGTCTTCATCGTATTGGCTGGATCAACACACACATGCTCATTGCATGCATGGGGGGAACATTACACCCCCCAGGTACAATATATACATGACTTCTCCTTCCTAGAGGGGGAGGAGAAATTAGCAACCCTAGCTGAAACTCTATCTAAATACACTTATAGAGAGAGAAAGCTTGAGAGATGGTATCTATGGCCATTAGAGCCCTCCTACAGTGATACACATTATACACTTGCACAGTGGACGTAGGCCTAATTGGCTGAACCACTTATATCCCACTGTGAATCCTTTTCTCCTCACCTCCTTCTACTATATGTGTATATACCCTTGTGCTGCCATTGTTAACATTGAATTGAGCTCACAAACACCTTGAAGGGTAGTGTTGATTCCAGCATCACCCTTACCCTTAGATACCCTACAAGAACGTCCCACATGCGTTAATGAGTCGCCCTTACCCTTAGATAGAAAAGGGACCCATAAATCTCCTCTAAAAGAAACCTCCGCCCATACAATGTCCAAGCAGCTACCCCTACCTTGCCAAATGACGTGTCAACTCCCAGGGCACCTAAAAGAAGCAAGCACTAAGAAAAAGTGAGTCATAAGGAGAAGGAATGTACTAATTAATGAATGAAAAATGATGAAAACAAAAATACACTAAAATAATTACACTCTCCACGGTCATCCAATTTAGAATCTCCTTAGTTACGTCCAATATCATTGAAGACCATGCCCTGAAATTCCCCTGTATGTAGTGTCTAAAGAGGGGAAAATTCCCATCCACTGGATCCAAAGTCCAAGACCTCTTAGAATACGTGTCCACATATGCAAAAAAACACAACTTCATAATATAAAAACAAGGTACGAGGTAAGAAACATAATAAGGCAATATCTAACTAAAACAAATAAAAAGAATGAAACTAAATAACACATACCTCCCATAAATAAAAAAACTGTAAAGTTCTTAGTAGAAAATATCAAGAAGAGGGACATGGAATAATACATCTGTGCTAACCCCATCCTCCCCCATGCATACCCTTAAATCAAGGAAAGTTCCATCAGAAATGGCAACCACCACAAATGAATCCCACCATCTCCCTCGGTGCCAAGATACCTCCCATCTCCTCTATTAAGAAACACCCCGAGTATCATCTCGCTACCGCCAAATCTAGCCAAGGGTCCTCCACATGATCCATATCAACATTTCATAAACTAACATCTAGAAGCTCTCCCTGAGCGAGAATGACCTGTATCCCTAAGGCAACATGTACCCTCTCCTCTATGATTGACAGAGTCTAGTCCACAGTAAGGATAACCCCATAAAAAAGAAGTCAAATAAAGACATAGAAGTCTAAAGGATTCATGGTCAAAGTGTCAGTGGCATCCCACAAATCCTCTCCCAAAGTGGCCATTATCAACCAACTTCTCCTAAAATGCGTAGATGAAAGACACTCCAGTAATAAACGAAACCTTACTCCATATATGAAGTTACTTACAAATGGGGGAGCCCTCACCAGCAATTCTACAGAACCACTAACTTGAGCATGTCCACCAGGTTACAAATAAAAAGATACACAAATATATGCAAATGAGTAGTAAGAAAAATAAGCTTGCTCTATTAGGATTTTATTTCCCGTTTATTCACACTTAAGCTATCTAATTTCGTACCCACTATCCAAGAAGGTTAACCAGTCATTAGGTGACCCAAAATCCCCCAAATATTTTTTCCTCTCAGTGTTTAATTATAGTGTATCCACACTTAAGCTACCTATCTTTGCTACATGCTAACTAGGATAGTTAACTAGTTGTGAGGTGACCTGAAACCCCCCGGAGCTTTCTCTTAATGTTTAAGTTACTGTATATTGACACCTAAGCTACCTATATTTCATTCCCACTATCTCGAAAGGTTAACTAATTGTGAGATGACTTAAAACTCCCCAAAGCTTTCTCTATCTTGATGTTTGAGTTACTGTGTATTCACACTTAAGCTACCTATCATCGGTTACTGCTAACCAGGAAGGTTAAGTAATCATGAGGTGATTAAAATACCCTTAAATCTCTCCCTCTCGGAGTTTGTGTTACCGTGTATTCACACTTATGATACCTATATTTGGTTGCTACTAACCAAGAAGGTTAACCAGTCCTAAGGTGTTCCCAAACCCCCTAAAATATTTGTCCCTCTTAGTTTTTGAGTTACGTGTATTCACACTTAAGTTACCTATCTTTGATTCTGGCTATCTAAGAAGGTTAACCAATTGGGAGGTCCTCTAGAGCTTTCTCCCCCTAGCTATTTGAGTTACCATGTCGTCACGCTTAAGCTACCTATCTTCTATTCTCTCTAACCAGGAAGGTTAACCAGTCGTAAGGTGAACCAAAACCCCTGAATCTTTATCCCCCTCGGTGTTTAAGTATTCGAGTTTTCAAAGTTAAGAAACCTATCTCATATTATTGCTAATTGGGAAGGTTAACCACTCTTGAGGTGACTTGAAATGCCCCCAAATCTTTTTCCCTCTCGATATTTGAGTTTCCATGTATTCACACTTAAGTTACACATCTTTGGTTCCCGCTAAATAGGAAGGTTAACAAGTAGTGAGATGAACGGACATAATTTGAATTTTTCTCCCTCTTGGTGTTTAACTTACTGTGTATTCACACTTAAGCTACATATCTTCCGTTCGTGCAAACTAGGAAGGTTAACCAGTCCTGAGGTGACTCAAACCCCACCATAGCTTTCTTCTATATTATTATTGTCTAAAGGGTATGTACATGGGCCTAGTCCATAGTCATCACACCCTCATTACAACTTTTTCCCCCGCATTAAGTTATATGCCCTCTTTATATATCGTTGTTTCTACTATTTTTATTATTATTGTGTAAATAGTCATATTGTTATCATGTTACCTTATACATATATATGTGGGGGGGGGGGGGGTCTGGGTGTGTGTTATGATTAGTTTAGTCTTTCTTTGTTTTTATTTTTTATATTGTTTCCATTTCCAGGTTTCTTTATCCATATTTTCGCTGTGTTTTATCCATCCTCCATCATAATTAATAGTTTATTTTCCTTTTATCTTAGGAAGAAAAAAAATATAAATTCATTGTCTTTTAGCCCAAATGTATAAATAGTCCCATAAAAATCAGGTATTATACAAAAATGATAAATCTTAATATTTTTATAAAAAGCAATGCAATAAAACATGAAAAGGGAAAACATGGAGACTTAAACATGGGCATCCATGGGACTCACCCTTAAACTCAGTTACACTCACACTCCCGCAAAATACCTAGGTGTCCTCCTCGTCCATTGACAAAAGGAGGATCATAATCCACTAGTGCCCATAGTTCTGTGAGCTTACACTGGCAACCTACGCCCCCCCCCCCCCCTAATCGTCAGCATGTGAGCCATACTCTAGTGCTCGGTGGTCCCCAAAAGAAACATCATTGACCAAGGCTCTGCATCCACTGGCCCAACCTGTTCCTCCTGTCTAGCATTACCCTCTATAGTCCCCTCATCATCCTGATTTAAATCCAGGACCTAAATCTCGCTGTCATTTACCATAACAGACACCAAAGGATCCATAGTGCAAGGAAAATCTAGACAAACTGAAAAGAATCTCTAAAACAAGTGTAGAAGTCTCAAAATATAAAGTGAAAAATAAGAGATAAGAAGAAAACAGTTGGAAGAAGTGAGGAAACTTCCAAAGGTAGCCCACCTTTATACACTTTGGATGTTGAAACATTTAACTAAAGAGTTCAGCGGTTTAGGAGCCACGGTGAACCGACATGATCACTCCCTAAAAATCCTCCCCCCCCCCCCCCCCCCCCAAAAATAAAAAATAAAAATAAAATAAATAAAAAGTGTTCTACCCTTTACACCCACATCCACAACCATACTAAATATAGGCAACCCTATTTTTTACCATTCTTTTTTTGACAAATAGTGTTTGCACGCACACCCTTTTAGTCGACCGCCTTTGTGGACACCCTGATTCACAATCGAGGTGTGGGACATTGATCCTATTTAGTAAAAAACCTTCAACCTATACCCACAAAAAGTCTCAAGAGTAAAATATGGAAACCACCTTAAAAATAAAGGGGTAAAAACCAATAAGGACAAAACCTTGAGGGCCCAATAATACAAATATCAAGAACTTTCCAAAACGGACAAAAACCCTCACATGAGTCCTTTAACCAAACGGTTGAAATCCCCCTATACCCTTTAACCGAGCAGTTAAAGGTTGTTAACTAAATGGTTATCCCTTTCAGGTAATGATTGTAGAATCTATGAAATCTTGCCACCACCATACGCGTGTCCACCCCACCCTGTATCCACCTTATATGTTGCAAGACTAAACAAATGGTTTAACCTCCATTTGACCAAATGGACAGAGGACGTCAATTGACCCCTATACAAAGAGGTCCACGCCAACATTGAAGATCACCCCAGAACTTCAATACTGATTCAGTTTTCTAACTTTCTTCAATCCCGAGCACCTGAGATACTCAAGATCATTGTAAAAAGTACCGAGTCAAATTCATACTTCTAAAAATTCGGCTCACGCTATAAGGGTAAAGAAACTCTGTAGGTCAATACCGCATATATATATATATTGGTGAACTATCCATATCCATTTATCTCATTTAGCCTAACCCTCATTTAGGGGACCGAGTATGCACTTTATGATGTTTATATTTTAAGAGCCTAGTTTTTAACCCAACATCTTTGTTATTAAATTGAAATGACATACTCATATGTAAAATAAATGCTAATAAAATGCCACGACTAAATACAAACATGAAAGCATACTTTTCAAAACTGTTCTCAGGAAAGTGTCAATGAGTCCACTCACTCCTAAAATTTTCTAAAACAAAAGTCCAAAAGATGACTACTCTCATCTCTTATCCAAGGTAAAAAAGCCCATCGCTACGAAGGTAACCCTGAATATGTGTTTTCCTGTAAATACATAGCAAACATCAGCCTTTGATTAATGTAATTTTAACATATAAATATATTATTCCAACACAAAGAAAATGCAACACTAAAGACTAGGATCCATAAATACCATAATGATGTATGTTGGATACTCGGTATCCCATCGCCTACACCTATAAATATGTCCCATTTATTGAAACTACGTTGGATTTTATCCGAAGTCCCTTTTGGTACGTATGCGTTATATCAAGCCCAACTAGTGAGGCACAAGACATATTATAATAGGTCTCTCGATGTATTATCTATTAGGTATTCCTCTATCTATAGTCAAAATATAGAGTAACTAGCTCGAGCCATATGACACCTTCGGTATTTAGTCTTCTATAAGAGATACATAGATCTATGTTGGTGGATTCTGGTCCACTCTTAACCTAAATATGCCTTCCCCTCTCCTTATACACCTCCAAACTAGGCCTAAGGAAAATACCTCCCTACTATTTATCACCCAACTATCATAATATGATATGTTCGTATCGGTGATCTTTGGTCCCACTCCCATTTCGAACCTCCATCAAAGCTACTCCCTGTCTCGCAGATAGCTTCTCCCCCTCTTAAGCCAAGTACTACACTTGCACATGCATAACATTGGAACACGTAAACAACCTAACTACGTAGGTTATGATCTCATGTTTACACGAGTATGTAGGTGCAATACCGAGTCCTTATCGTGTGCCAAGCATCAACAATATATCTCATGATATATTATCTCTAAGGAGATGCATCCATATCCCATCTCTCATCCATTATCCCTTTCTTATTCAAACAAGATATTAGAATGCCTTAAAGTTACGACCACTCGTGCACAACCAAACAAACATTCAAATACACACACACAAGAACTGAATTACGTAGGATATGATCCCGTGGCTACACGAGTATGTAGGACCAATACCGAGTCCAAATCGTGAGCACAAGCCTAAAAAATATGTATCATGATATATTATCTCCATATATTCACCCATATGTCATATTATCTTTCTATCCCTCCTCACCTCGAATGAGATATCAAACTATCGCAAGCCACAACTTCTCATGCATACACACACATACTATTAAAGACGTTTCGTTATACAAGCTAAAATTTCTCACTCCCTCATGTACACATAACGACCCCCTATTACCTAAGCCGAGATTTCTCGTACCCTCATATAACCTTAACGACCACCGCTTACCCAAGTCGAGATTCCTCGTACACTTATATACATATTAATGGACAATTGTTATCCCAAAATACACACTTGCACACAATCACTCTTGTGTACCTACACCTATTTAAGTGAAGTTCCTACACCAGTCACTCATACTAATTTTTATACCTGAGTACTTAGATACATTTTAAGGGATTTTGTAACTAAGGTATCTAAGAATGTTCTAAAATAAACTAAAAAGTAATCAAAAAATGTAAAGAATGATCATAAGCATATAATCAAAGAAGCATAAGGAATAAGTGGGATTCCTAACACTTTCTACTCTCGTAACTCGATTCTTGACCCCCATAAAAAGAATCTCTCGACCAATCGCAAGCCCAAAACCGCTTTAAGATTAGTCCAAAAGGTCTAACCTAAACCTTTTAATTATATTTATATAAAACGAACTGGAAAACTGAATAACCGACAACTGCTCGCACGGAATATTTAGGCCCAGGTTTAAATCGCGACATGCGACTGACATTGGATATGGTGTCTAACAACTTCTAGGGGCAAACATCAAACCATCCAAACTGATAAACCCAACCTCGGGGTGAAATGGAAGATTGAGATATAAGCACTCTCGCATCCCCGTTGGATTCACAATCGAACCACGAAGTCATTTCCTGATGCAACAAGTCTTGCTTCTCCCTAGAGTAGGCCCAAGCCTCTAAAGCCAAAATTTGAATCCAAAGTCTAAGCTAAAAAACCTGTCAATCTCTTACCCTTAAGTGTTTCTCAATTTGTTTCATGCACCCAATCTGGTGTATCCCTCTCCCATGTAAACTGATACGAAATCCCCCGCACAATGCATATTGAGCACACCTACCATTCATGAAACACCCCACCCTTCTTCCCCCCTTGAGCAATGCCCATGGGTGAGAGGGATAATACCTCACGTCTAACCCTAAAGCCTCACTTTTAGCAGAATACTTCTTTCTCTTTCTTCCCCCCCCCCCCCCCCTCTCTCTCTCTCTTTTCTTAAGAGAGAAGCCAAAGTCATATATTTGAACCTTCATAAAGTTCCTTTTACTAGTGAAACCCTCAAATACCCCAACTTCAAAACTCATATTTTGAAGACTTAGGAACCTTTATTGGTCGCGCCTTTCTATATAAGCTCGCCAAAAAACCCTGGAAGAAATCGTACCCCATGAACCCCCTTCGTTGTAGCGAACCTGCTTTCACCGCTGGTATTTTAAGCCACATTCCACAGAGTTTCTTTGGACATAAAAAAATTTGTGTCTTGTAAAGTTTTTTTTTCATTGTATATAAGGGTGTTGTAATAGAAAAATCTATATTACAATTTCTATGCAAAGTCAAGAGCTTTCACCATATTCTACGTATGCCGAAATCATGTTGGAGGTTAGACTCTGGTGTCGGTAACACCTTCGACGGTGGTACCTTACAGCGAAGTCTTATTAATTTTAATTTACACGGTAATACATTATATAATCATGTCTTTGTGGTTGTTTTATTTTAACCACTTACTTTGAATTTCATGATACATGTTATTCAACATCAAATAGAAATTCACGTTTAACCACTAGAGGTGATATTTCCTAATTAATTTTGTAGAATTTGACAATTCTTTTTGTTCCCTAAGCCAAGGATCTTCATTTGAAGCATGGTATAAGAGTTATATTGGACATAGCTCATGTTAATTAATTAATCAACATGTGCTAGTTAGGGATCTTAAACTTAAACATAATTAATGTTTAATTAGTTAAAGTTATGTAGTGGCTATGTCATTTGTATCTCTAATTGCATTTGCGTAGAGAGTTAAAAAATGTGAGCCTAACCCATGCTCTTTGGAAACCCTTTCATTTCATAGACATCTTTTTCTATTCGAAGTCGATCTGAGGAGCCAATGCAGTATTTTGTGTTCCAACTTTATTATTAGTTGATTTATAATTTTTTGTAGGCACATGTTAGTTTTTTAATGGAAAGCTTAAAAAAAAGCCAACAAGATATAATTTATTGAATAACTAAACCTGTTATATTATTCATTTAACAATAATGCCCTCACTTACCCCTACATCCCCCCCTTTCGTCAGATTGGACATTCATAAGGTGGGGATTAGGGTGGAGTACCGCTAGCGCAGACAATAGTTCATATAGGATATATGTTTGTATGTTAAGAGGAGTTTTGTTAAATGAGTAATTTTATTTAACCCTTATTTATTTCAAATGGGTCCTAGGTTTATGGGATCCCATACTATTTTATTTGGTTTTGAAAGATTACATCTTTATAACTCTTTGTGGATATCGTTTTTTAATTAAACTCCCATGAAGTTAATTTACTAAAAAGAAAACAAAAATGAAAATGGATGAGTGGGCCCATCATGAAGGCTAACATAGAAGGATACCTAAACTAAAACTAAGTCTATAATAAATAAAAATAATAATAACTCCTTTCGAACATCTGGGGAAATTGTAGTCTTGTTTAATGTTCATGATCTTATATTCTAATTTCTATTCATCTTCGAGAGACGTACTTTATTTTTTTTGTTTTTCATCTTCTTCAACTTTTTGTATTTCTTAATATGCTAACTTCATATTAATTATGTCATGTTGAAGTGGAAGGTCTTTGTCTCATTTTTTCAGCATTGAATGCTCTAAAAGGACCCTTGAACTTGAGGAAATTATATATTCTTCATAATCTTGATCTGCATGCATGGATAAAAGTTTACACTAATCATTTTGTTCAACTGAAAGGATGTTGGTCCCTTTCTTACAAGCTAAAACTTCTTTACTAATTGTTATGAAAATATGAATTTCTTTGCCAAGAATATGATAATACAAAGGAACTGCCCCCCCCGCCACCCCCCCCCCCCCCCCCCCCACACACACACAATATCATAATGAGCATAATTATCACTATCCTCTCCAACGTAATCTGCCCAGTTAACTTTGTTGGTGAAGTAATGAATACTTGAGCTTATTGAGATAAATTGGTTATTGCGTTAACTGCTTCATTGAGATTAGTTGAATTACTAAGAACTTCAATCCTGCTCATTCCATTACTGGCTTCATTCGAGGATACACTAGATGAATCAAAGTGTTCAGGTCCCAAGTCACCCTCATTATTTGAGTATTGATGAGGTTGTTTTTTAAGAGTATCCATATTAGTTTGGAATCTTAGATCATAGAAGGTAAACTTCTCATTTGTAGGAGTATTTTCTCCACCAGGCAATCGAATCTCACCAACCTTATTTGTGCTATATTCTTGTGCGACAATATCAATAACAACTAAATTTATTTCCTCTCGAAAAATCTTCTAACGGTGGCATATCTTCTAACTCCACAAATTTATTTCTTGGTCTGGTCTCAACCCTATCAGTGTTCCTCAAAGATCAGGATTTTCTAACAAACCCTTTTCGTCAATCTCTGGTTGCCTTGCTATTAAATTCCACTTGAGCACATACTTTTTTCCTGGCATTTTTACACGAAAAGATTGCATGACCTGCACACCCATAATAATCACAAAATGAAGGGAGTTGTTAAATTACAAAATCTATGGGGCGACTCATAACATTTTCTCTCTCAATGGTAATAAAATTGGGCAAATCAAAAAAGAATTCTATTTTAACCAAAAATACGTGTAAACAACCCATATTTTTTAGCCAATGTTATGGGATCGATTCTGATTGGATTTCCAATTCCAATAGAAATGTCTAAAAGTAATCTTGGGTGCCAATATTCATCTGGGAAATCCAAGAATCTTACCCAAACATTAGACGAAGAGGAAGCACAATTTCTCTATTTGAAGTCGAGAGTCCATTTTAATGGTTTAAACATTCCAATATGGAGATTAGTTGACCTATGTATCCACATCATATTCATGTCTTGTATAGATTCAAAATAAATACTATAAAATACCTTACCTTTATGCATAAGATTCCATGAATGGTTAGTTTTCCAAAGGCTACTAAGTATTTGATGAAGTATTTTGGCAGAGACCAATTTCATACCTCTAAATAGTATTAGCCTTCTAACTAATCTATTTTTACAAGCATCAAGATAGGACTTATAAATCGCATTTGAGATCTGGATAATCGGAGACTCCCTACTATATACTGGATCATGAAGGTTGGTGACAAGAAGAAGCCTTATGAATTGTCTTAATCTCAATTGGAATATTAATAAATGTTGGGCTCTATTATGTTAATCTGTAACTAGCATGTAGCCTGCACGATACGCAGGCGCGAATGTATATTACAAAGATTGTTGATCGATATTATATTAATTCGTTATATATAAATGAGATGTATTTAGAGAGTATTGATAGACCAAAAACAATTATGTAAAAGTTTATCCTTGTGAATGTATTGTATTAAAGAATCCCAAAACATAATGAATATGCAAAGAAAAATTTGAAAATGTCTTCAGCATTCCAAGCATCACTGTGGTCACTCAATCCCTGATGTCAATTCCTTTTGCTCCTACAATTAAAGAAATTTTAATTGAAAATATATATATGGTTTAGATATTAACTTTATATTCTAATGTTGATTGAAGTTTGAAACTATATTTATTGAAGTTTATTGCAATACCTTTATTTTTTAGTAAATTATTTTAGCATTTTAAATTACATGTGAGTTGTAATTTATTTAAAATGGGAAATACTGTAAAATTATAAACACTAATTAGTTAAGAACAAGATTAATATTTATGCGTAAACTTACAAGTGTGAATCAGTCAATTTTAGTACGTCGTATGTGAATAGAAACGATGGGAATTGGCGGTATCCCAACTAGGGCAATTATGAGGGCTACTATTGGGTTGAGATAGGATTTATATTATTAGTGACTTGAATGGTGATTTCGAGTGCATGGTTGACCCGAGAATGGTCAAAATAGAGTGCTCGGGATAGTAGTTGGGTTTCACGAGTTCTTTCAACTAGTCAGGACACATTTGGGGCATTTAAGTCATTTTTCATTAATAGGTTAACCAAAATTAGGGATTAAGGAGTTTAAATGATTGCTTAGGGTTTATAGGCAGCCATTATACATTATGAAATCACCTCATAGACTTTTGGGTAGAAACGAGAGAGGTATAGCACTTAGGAGGTCCAAAAGGGCTTACCTTGGAGAAGAATTGGAGAGGATTCTTGTCAGACTCTAAACAATGCGTATTGGATTAAAAATTCGACAAACTCAAGGCAAATGTATATCTTGATTTTTTAATTTATGTGTTGTATAATCATTCATATAAAAATTAGTAAAGATTCACAAAATTTTTGGTATTATGATATTTGTGTGCATGATATTATGTGAAACATACCCCTTTAGTGCTATCAGTGGAGGTTACGCAATGTGGGTGATCTTCTCTTGACAATCTCAACAGTCTAAGTATCAGCCTTAGGTCATGGCGCCATTTTTCTATTTTTGTGATTTATATTCGCAGTGAGTTAATTATGGGTATGATTATGACACACTATCGAAGGACTATGACCGCTTCCTGTAAGGAAATATTTTACATAGTCCGTTTGCATTAACATATGTCGTATACTGCTACAACCTTCGAATAAAAGTTCAAGTTCAATCAAGCATCAAGACAGATCCAAATATCAACAGTCTTCAACAAACAAGCCTCAGCAAGATAGATTTTGGTAACGTTGTGTTTAAGTACCTTAATGTTTCATTTAAAGTGTTGGGATATTTTTCCTAAAATGTTTTTAAACATCTCAGGCATCATTTTTCATCAAAATAATTTTGTAAGTGTTCAGGCAGAGTTTTAATAAAAATGATTTTTCGCTGATGTTGTTCAAACAACATCTCTACGTCATTCAAATGATAACTTTAAGTCGTTCAAATAACTTCTTCAAACGACATGGAATCTTACGTGATACGTCATTTGAACCTCGCTTGAGGTGTTTCATATAACAACATCACACTATTTTGGTTTTAACACTGTCGTTAGAAGGTCACACGATCCCCTGGATCAAATGACATTTCATGTCATTCGAGCGACATCCACTTGTTGTTCAAGCAACCCCATCAACTCAAGTTTCTTATAAATACCTGATTAAATGATTCATTTTTCTCAAGAAGACCAAAGATTTTCATTCTATGAAAACTGCATTTGCAGAATTTGTATCTTCTCACTTTTTGAGGGTTTTAACTTTATTTTGATTCACAAATCATCCCAATAGCTTTAGTGAATCAATTTGGAACCCAAGATATGATTTTGGTGAAGTTTCTCTTATAGATGGAGTAAATCTACGGTTGACTTGGTAGCTCTTGAGGGAGGTGTTGGTTGACTATGACTGCGGTCATTAGGAGTACTCGAAGGTGTTCCTTGTTGAAGGTAGAACTGTAGTTCTTGTGGATTTGTTGCGAGAGTCCCCTGTTGGATAATGTTACTGCCTATGTGGGTATTTGAAAATATTCATTGCAGATTTCGCTTGTAATCTTGTAAGTTGTGATTTGCAAATTATTAGTGAAATAAAAGGTTTTTGATCTTCGGGGATTTTTTCCTAAAATTGGTTTCCATTACATGATTCTTGATTTTTTTATGTCAACCACTTAGATGCATGATTTAGGGTTTCACTAAAATTTGGGATTAATTTAAACTCGTTGGATTGTCATATAATTATATTAATTTGAGAACACTTGAAGCATTCCGCTGCACTTCACTCTCAAATTGGTATCAGAGCGGGTTACGCTAATTTATCATGTGATCCTGATTTTCACAGATTTTGTTTTGAGATACCTATTATTTCAAATTTTGGTTTGTGACCCCGCTTTTCTTAAGTATGACTTTTAGTGGAATTGGTGATTTTAGATGTCAACTTTTTGAAAGGTTCAATTGGAAAATTCACATGAATTCTTGTTTTAAATATTTCTTTAAAAACGACTCAAAGAGGTGTATTGGTTGTGAGGGATTTGGTACGTTAAATGAGTGTCCCACTAATATGTGAAGAATATTAATAAACCTACATCTCATGTTTCTACCCTTAGTGGTAGTGATTTGGAAGAAGAATTCTTTTATGATACTAAGCAAGAGCTTCTCACCCTTGTGTCCAGTTATGTAAGTGAAACCCATGAAAGTGAGAGTGATGAGACTGAGGGTGATTAAGTGAGGAGGAAGAGAAAGAGTAAGAGTTGAGTGAGTTGCAAGTTGCCTACAATAATCTTTATGAGGAATTTGTAGAGATAAAGAAGGCAAACTTGAAATTAAAATCTAAGTTGCAAGAACGTGCCTTAGATATTAATAATACCGATCCGTAGATTGAGGATCTTAGGACACGTGAGAAGATGCTTAGAGAGAAGCTAGGATATGTCGAGGGTGAGAGAGATAGTCTTCAAGGGTTGATGGAGGCTATGAAATAGGAGCATTTAGAATTTGAGGATTCTAGTCGAGTACTCGAGTCGATGATAGGTGAGCTTGAGAAGAGTTTAAGAGAGCCTAGTTAGGTGAAGTTTGATTTGGAGTCTAGGTTGAAAAAGCTAGATAAAATGCTAGGCATTGTCCCAATCAAGGATGATAGGTATGGTATAGCCTTCGATAATTGTGTTGTAACCATTCCTAAAGCCAACGACATACGTGTGAGAGAGCCTCCTAGGATTGTTAAGAGAGATCCACCTAGGATCGTTAGGATAGAACCACCTAGGAACACTAGCAGAGAGCCACCTAGGAACTTTATGAAAAAGCGTCCCTGGAATTTTAGGAGAGCTCCATCTAGGAAATTTAGGAGAGAGACACCTTTGGGTAACATTCACCAACGTACTTACACTAACACGCATTGTTGTAGGCAAGGTCATCTTAGGCGTTTCTATTACAAACTTCAAAATACTCTCAGGAAGTTTAATTATAAAGTAAATTCGATTCCCAAAACCCCCCACATATCATTACAATTCTATTTGGGTTAGGAAATCGGATTTAGAGGCTTTTGGATTCATTGCTCATGACTCATGTTTGATTTCACGTGATTCACCCCATGTTAGATTTTTAAAGTGATTGATTTTAATATTTGTCATATAGTAGATGTGGTTAACTCAATTTTTCACTTTTGCCAAGACGAGTAGCCCGATTAAACATGGCCCAAAGTCTTGAGGCCCTGCGCATCAACTAATTCAGTTGTGACTTATTCAATTCCTAAAATCTCTCAAGGAGATATTCTAGGAATTATAGGTTAACGTGGGGGAGTCCAACAACCCCGCTCTCCGAAAAACAGCATATATATAGTAAACCCTCAGCCCGGGGCAAAGGGCAAGTATTCTTTTCTGTAAACACTCCCCGGAGTAAAGAGAAATAAAATACCGAGAGCATCACCATGGTTGTAGGATTTCTTGCTGAACCACGTATATCTTTGTGTTGTGTGTGATTGTCGTTCCTTTAAATTCTTTACTTATTCTAGTGATTACCTTTGCTTGATAATTTTTGTTGAGTTTAATTGTCACCACAATTGGCGCCGTCTATGGGAAACGTTTGTTTTCCTCTAAGAAAGCCTTCACCAAAAAGAATTTGAAATGTCTGGTCATAGCAGCAATGCCCCTCAAGAAGAGGATATTCAAGAGCAGCCTGCCCCTCGTAGGATCAGATCTGAAGTTCGATGCTCAAATCCTAGGGCTCGCTCAGAACGACAAGCCTCGAAGGAAAGCTAAGGGCCAGCCAGGTCCACACAGTTCTCCAGGATAATCGACACCTATGAGGCCAGGCTCCAGGAGAAAGAGGAGGCCACTCGCAAGCAAAAAGATGAGAATGCTCTCTCAAAAGTAGATTGGAGAGAATGGAGAGAGAACTCCATCGTAGCACTAGGCAACGTCAATACCGCACTCCTAGCCCTCAGACGAGTAAGTCTCAGAGCCGAGGAAGGGGCCCTAGATGTGGATCTCAAAGACTTGAGGATCACAGATCAGATTATGACTTGCTCGACTAATAATAACCAACTCTTCATTATAGGAGCCCAGCTTGAGGAAATGATGACATACGGAATTTGGTCCGAAGAGAAATGGACCAGCACCCAACACATCGGGGTGCCAGATCGACCAGAGAGCTAGGCAGGTGAGCTCTCAAGACCCAGATGAAGTCCCCTTTCTCAAGGGAAATAGAAGAAGAAGAAGAAGAAGAAGAAGAAGAAGCCCCCAAGAATTTCGTAATTCCCAGGTTCAAGATCTACGATGGAAAGACTGAACTTATTGACCATGTGAGGCAACACAGGAAGGCTATGACCCTATAGAACCATAAGGACGCATTAATGTGCCGGATCTTTCCCTCGAGCTTTCATGGTGTGGCCCAGAAGTGGTTTGAAAGACTCTCTCACAGATCCATCAAGAGATTTTAGTCCCTGACAGAGCTCTTCATGGCTCACTTCATCACTAGCAGCTCCCATCCTAAGAGGATGGATGCCTTGTTAATGGTGAAGAAGACACCTCAGGAGAGCCTCAGAGATTACATGAAAAGATATTGGTAGTTGTTCAACGAGGTCGAGAACTACTAAGATCAGGTCGTTGTGGCATCCTTTAAAATTGGCCTACCCAACTCCTGCCTCTTGCACCAGTCCCTCACGAAGAAGGAGGCCATGAACATTAACAACCTAATGGCTCGCATTGAAAAATATGCCAAAGTTGAGGATGTGACCCACCTTAGTGTAGGGGCAAATGGTCGAGCTAAGTTCGTTGCCAAGGGCAGCGATAAAGTTGAGAACCAGAAGAAAGGAAGCAAGAACGGGGGTAAGAGTGGCTCCAAGAGAGGGAATAAAAATGATGCTTAAAAGGATTTCAGGTAGTGAATACTGTCTTTAAAGAACCAATGTACAATATCCTAGCAAAGATTAAGGACGAGCCATTCATTAAGTGTCCCAGAAAGATGGGAGGAGATCCCTCAAAGAGGAACAATGCATTAAGATGTGCTTTTCACAAGGAATGTGGGCATAAAACTGAGCACTGCAAATCCGTCAAGTCTCACCTTGAAGAATTATCCCAGACTGGGCACTTGAACAAATTTGTGGAGAATAAGGAAGAGAAGGTCGATGTCGATGGAGACACAAGTCCCGATAACGTGCTCGAGGAGGATGTTGGCTATGAGTTCACAGGGATTCATGGGGCATCGGACCTAAAGCAGATTCAAGAAAACTCAACTCGGATGGAGGTTAAAAAGCTTATGGCAGTAATGCAAGGTTTTCAAATTGATCCAAATAAAACACAGGCAGGAAAGCATCGGCGAGTAGATAATGTCGACTACAGCAAACACTGTGTTCACGAATGAAGACCTAGTAGGAGTAAGGACCTCACATCATGATGCCTTGATCATTACACTCAGGATAGCAAACGACGTTGTCGACAAGTTACTCGTCGACCAGGGTAGCTCATCCGAAGTGATGTGTCTTGACCTATTCAGAAAGTTAAAGTTAAGCATTGCCGACTTAAAGAAAGCCACTGTCCCTCTAGTCGGATTCGCTGGTAAAGTGACCATCCCTTTGGGAAATATTATACCGCCTGTAAGGGCAGGAAGTGTCTCTAAGATGATCGAGTTTTTGGTGGTCGACATTGACTCGCCCTACCAGGCCATCCTTGGCAGAGGGTGGCTACATGCGATGAAGGTCTTACCCTCCACCTACCACCAGAAACTCAAGTATGTGACTGAGCGAGGAGTGATGGAGATCCCAGGAGATCAAGCGATGGCTAGAAAGTGCTTTATAGCTGCCATTCCACCCAAGACCGAAAAATGAGGTCGAGAAGACCAAGGAGAAGGTTGAATAATAGGAAGGTTTAATACCCTCCAAATAGCAGCTAAAATATAAAAGACACGGGTTGGAGGACACCAGTCTCCTCCCCTCTGAGCGGGTCGTTGAGAACCTGGAGAAGGTCGCAGCTGGTGGCAGCAAGAAAGATAGAATGTTCTTGATCGGAACCTCCCTCACAGACCTAGAGAAGAAAAAACTGACATTACTTTTATGGAATAACTTGTACATTTTTGCGTGGGAACCCTACGAGCTACTCGAAATTAATCCCAGTGTGGTTTTTAATCGGTTACACGTTGACCCATCTTTCAAGCTGATCACGTAAAAGGCACGGTGAACTGCACCTGAAAAGGCCAAGGCTGTAGAGAAGGAAGTGGAAAAGCTGTTGGATGCAAGATCCATATGGGAAGTTCAATTCCCGGGGTGGTTGTTCAACCCAGTAGTGGTCCCAAAAAGCAATGGAAAATGGAGAGTCTGTATTGACTTCACCGACCTTAATAGAGCATGTCCTAAAGACAGTTTCCCTTTCCCGAAGATCGACCAGTTGGTGGATGCTACTGTAGCTCATGGGAGAATGAGTTTCCTGAACGCATACTCCAGTTACCAATAGATCCCTCTGCATGAACCAGATCAAGACAAGACAACGTTCATCACCACCGTCGAATTGTATTATTACAAAGTTATGCCATTTGGGCTCAAAAATGCAGGAAAAACCTACTAGCGGTTTCTCACCAAAATGTTTAAGGACCAAATGGGAGATACTATGGAGGTATACATCGATGATATGCTCGTCAAGAGCAGGAATAAAGAAGAACACCTTGTGACACCCCGACTAATTAAATACCGGGTAGCTACTCCTTTATTAAATTAATTCAAAATGCCAAGTTGGTTCAGTTAATAACATCACTGTCGGAAACATTTTAATAATTACTAACCACCTAGTATTTAAAAAGTAAGTGCCAAATTTGAAGTTAAGTCTGATTAACATGCAGTAATGAAATAACCAACATAATCCATTCACCATACGAAGTAATGAAATAACCAACAATGATAATAATAATCCGGAGGAAAACTCCTCACAACAATCCCAACAAATGGAAATGATTCTCCAAGTCTGAATCCTGAATAACTACATGCCAAAAGTCTGAATAACTGAAATAAATGCACAGTCTATAAAAGAAATGGGCGACATGCCCTACAACTGATAACTGATAAATATTGAGTCAAGATCGATGAAGCGTCTACAAGCAAAGTCCTGTAACTTCCACAAACAGCTACAGCTCGTCACCTGAATGAGAATCCTATGCATGGTGTCCTTGTGGCTAGGCACCTAAAATGGTTTTTACAAAAATAGATTTGAAAGCAAATGGGTCAGATCCCGAAAGTGGAAAACATTTTGAAAACAGCAATTGTTTTAATAACATTAAAACATTAAATGCAAAATACATGTTAGGACGTGCACTCACATGAAATTCTCACCTCTCGACTACATGTGCACTCCTAACGTACATTACCCATCTAAATGACACATATATCTAACCAAAACGTAATAAGTTCTACCTCTTACTACTCGATTCCCATATTACATTCTAACGTTACCAAAGAATAGAGGGCTTTACTTAAACTCAGATTCTCAATATGTAATACATTTCACTATTGGTTAACCCGTTATGTTTTCTCAAAACAATACCATAATTTTATTCACAATATTAACATGAAGTTCCCATTAATTAAGTGTATATTATTCACATCATAAATATACAATACAAGCACCCCGAGACTAGCTGCAGTGCACACACTCTGCTATCCATCCCGGTACATCACGTACATAAGGATCACATATTTCGAATCTCTCAGGAATAGTTCACAGATAACAACATCACAAATAATGGAGGCGAACACAGTCACATCACATGGGTCACGCACATACATGCGCTCCCATGATCAGCAGACTTATTAACATCCCAATAAGTCCTTCTCTGACCTATGTTCATCGAGGTAACCAGTCTAAATCCGGGCAACACAAGGATTAGAGGGCCCTAAGCGAACGCAAACCTCCCGTGATAGCAAGTATGGTAGGTATGTCATACACATAAAATCAATACATATATACTAAGTATGCACACGTCTTAGTAATCACCATAATATATTGGTACATATCTCTTCTCGTACTGACATATAATACTACACCATTTATATGTTCCCAATTAATATAATTAATTAGGTCGTCAATAGTTCACATCGTAATAGACACTCACGTCCTACTTCACATTTTCCCTTAGGTTCAAACTACACTTCTAGGTTTGACTCCTCATTATATCCCAAACATCCCAAATATATCAATTACTCATCAAGGAAAGGCTATCTCTACCTATACACAAGGTTACTGGGCACTCGGGATCAAAACAGGCTAAAAAGCCTAAACTGTCAACTCGTTCGAAGTCTCGTTCGAACGAGGCTGTTCGAATGAGACTTCGTTCGAACGAACTGAGTCTTCTAACGAGATCTCGTTCGAACGAAGTGGGATTTCTAATGAGATCTCGTTCGAACGATCTTATCGAACGAACTTCACCCTCATTAGAAGTCAATGGTCAACTCGTTAGAAGCTCGTTCGAACGACCTGGGCAGGTCTTCTAATGAGTGGCCAGTTTCAAGCCCAGATTTTCCTTAACTCGTTTTTCAAACTTTTCTTCCTCTCTAATCCCTTCTAAACATCAATTCAACACTTGTTCAAGGTTCCTAATCATTCTTAAACATACTAGATCATATATTAACACGTTTTGTGGGTTTGATTCAACCTAAATATCATCCAATCATCAATTCTCTACACTTTTCCCCCAATCTCAAGAACATGAACCCTAGAAATTTCTATGATCATTAATGGGCATGATTAATCCGTTTTTGTTTCATCCAAATATGTAATATCATCAGATAAATCACCTACCCACATTTCTACATGCAATTCTTCATCAAAATACTAGTTTCAAATTCCAATTTAATGGGTTTTCATAAATCTCCCAACAACAATAAAATTTTATAAATTCCTACGCATGGAAGAAGCATTCTTTGCAAAAAAACGAAATTAAATCACTTGCCTTCTATGAATCTCTGAATTTGATGACGAATCTCTGAAGTGTTCTCTCTCTCTCCTCTGCAGAATCCTTTTATCTCTCTCAACAAGCTTTCTTCTCCAAGTAACAATGGTGGCTAGGGGTTTGTGGTTTGGGAACTCTTTCAATAACCTCCGTAGCCTATTTGGGTATTAGTGGGCTTAGTGGGTTAATGCCTGATCAGATATTAATTCCCAATTTTCGTAGCTTTTAAATCCTCAAAATTCAAAATTACCAAACTACCCTTATACGTTGCCGATATGGCCTAAAAATGCCCCGGGACCCAAACCAAACCCCCGGCTAGTGTTTTCTAACTATTTCGACCCTTCCGGACGCGTTGGCGCACTCAAAATGACCATACGGATAACAGAAATAAAATTCAATTTTTAATTATCATAATTATATACCATGACGCGACTGTCACACGCGTCTCAACAAAATTTCCAAATTGCCGTATTTCAAACTCACGACAAATTTCATAATTCTAAATTCATATATAATCATATATGCACATATAATCAAATACCAACTCGCATCTCGCTAGTATTTTTAATCCGAATTAATTTCCAATTAATACGCATTAAATTAAATTAATCCCATAAAATAAATATCACAAAATATATGGGGTATTACACACCTCTCAGACCTATCAATGACCTTCAAAATCCTCAGGAAATATCGAATGAAGCTCAAAGTAAGTAAGTGTTCCTTCGGTGTCCAGTATGGAAAATTTCTCGGGTACTTGGTTAGCGAGAGAGGCATTGAAGCCAACTTAGACCAGATTGACGCGATCAATAGGTTGCAGCCCCCCGGCACGATAAGAGATGTACAGAAGCTCACGGGCATGCTCACTGCCTTAAATCGGTTCATCTCGAAGTCATTCGAAAGGTGGCAACCATTCTTCCAGTTATTGAAGAAAAGCAAAACTGTGGAGTGCAACCAGGATTTCTCGAAGGCATTAGAAGAGCTCAAAGCTTATCTCAACACACCACCCTTTCTCTTAATACCTCAAGAGAACGATTCTTTGTACCTATACCTCATAGTTTCCAGCCACGTAGTCAGTTCTTCATTGGTATGCGAAAGAACGGGAATCCAGCACCTTGTTTGCTACTCGAACAAGACTCTCTTGGACGTCGAACAGCGATACCTACCATTGGAAAATATCACCTTTGCACTGTGGTATCCTCGAGGAAATTAAAGCACTACTTTGAAGCTCACTCTATCATCGTCCTTACATCTCACCCCCTTAAAGTAGTCCTACGAAAAAGCATATCTTTCCAGTAGACTATCAAAGTGGTCAGTCGAGCTCGAGCGATTTGACATCCAGTTTTAAATAAGTAATGCAATTAAGGGATAGGTCCTCGCCGACTTCATCGCAGAATTTATAGGAGAACATCCTCACAACCAGCTTCAACCCCTTGGTAAAAGGGAAGATCACTCGGCGCAGGGTGTTTGGCGACTGTTCATTGACTGAGCCTCCAACTCCAAAGGGGCAGGAGTGGGCATTGTGTTGGTTACCCCAGAAGATATAATCCTTGAACAAGGAATTAGGCTTGGATTTTAAGCCTTTAACAACGAAGCAGAATATGAAGCATTGATAACAGGCCTATAAAAGGCACAGGCGTTGGGGGAAAAGCAACTCTAGGTATTCGACGACTCACATCTGGTCTCTAATCAGATAAGCGAAGACTTCAACGCGAGGGATGAGAGAATGGCATCCTACCTCACCACAGTAAAGAAATTAATGTCTAACTTCAAACAAGTCAGCGTCCAACAGTTTTCTAGAGGAAAAAATAATCATGCTAACACCCGAATGGCCTTAAGCTCAACGATCAACTCAGACTTAAAGAGAACAATTTCGATCGACTTCCTCGCCCAGCCAAGCATTAACCAGAGTGATGAGCTGAAAGACATAGGTCACGTTCTTCAGATTGAATCAGGCCCCAGTTGGATGGACCCCCTAAGGGATTATTTAAAAGATGGTGCCCTACCAGAAGATAAGAAGGTCGCTCATCAGATAAGAGTCAAAGTTTCTCGCTTTCACTTATATCCTTAAGGCAAACTCTATAAGAGATATTTCACCAGTCCTTACCTCTAATGTGTTCACCCAAAGGACGTCGAGCAAGTCCTGTACGAGCTCCATGAGGGAATCTGTGGGAGTCACATTGGGGGCAGGCCGCTAGCTTTCTGAGCAATGAAGGAAGGCCACTGGTGGGAGTACATGCAGAATGATTCTGGGATATATGCTCGCAAGTGAGAAAAATGTCAACTATAGGCTCATATGGTCCACCAACCTTCCAGTGACCTAAAATTACTTACTAGCCCCTGGACTTTCGCTCAATAGGGAATGGACATTATGGGCTATCTACCTACCACCGTCGGTAATCGCAAGTATTTGTTGGTCGCAAAAGACTACTTCACCAAATGGATAGAGGCAGAGATGCTGGTGAACATTCGAGACGCGGATATGATGAGGTTCATATGGAAGAACATTATTTCCCACTTAGGGATCCCCAGGACCATCATCACTAACAATGGAAACCATTTAGAAAGTGGTCTCTTTCAGAGTTTCTGTAATGAATATGGGATCAGGCACCATTTCAGCTCGGTGGCATACCCCCAGAGCAATGGACAAGCTGAAGATTCCAACAAAATCATGATTGATGGATTGAAGAAGAATTTGCAGCGAGTCAAAGGGGCATGGGTGAGCGAGCTTCCACACATCATGTCGACTTATCGCACTACCCCACGGCAAGCAGCCGGGGAAACCCCATTCCCACTGACATATGGTATGGAGGAAATCATTCCCTTGGAAGCTCGCCTCCCCACCTTGATGTCCACCCTAGTCAACCAAGGCCAGAACAATGCAGCATTACTCACTGAACTTGACCTAGATGAGGAATGTAGAGAGCTGGATCTAGTGAAACTAGTAGGATATTAGCAACAGATAGCTAAGAACTACAACAAGAAGGTCAATACAATAGCATTCTAAGTTGGGGACTGTGTCCTACGAAAAGTTCTTGGCAGCGCAGTAAAACCATCAGATGGCAAGCTAGGACCAAACTGGGAGGGACCATTCAAGGTGATAAGGGGTAACCTGCAAGTCGCTTATCACTTAGAAACACTAGAGGGAAGGGAGGTACGTCGAGCTTGGAATGCATCCAATTTAAAGAAATTTTACCTCTAGTTTTCTGTTTTAATCTTTTATTACAATGTCAAAATTTGCAATTCTTTTCTGATTAATAAAATATTGTTTGGCAGTTCCATTCTGTGAAGTGTTGATTTTTTCAGAAACTTTATAACTTGTGCACCTTTTCAAAGTGACAGTCTCTCCTCTTAACACATATAAGCAGGGTATTACCCTCCTCAGGTTCTCGTCATTTAACACGAACAACCTCTTAGCATTGCCCCTGGAAATATATGAAGCCCTACAGGGGACCCTTAGGGAGATCGACCAACTCGAAATTTTTCGCCAAACGACCCTGCTCGAATAGAATATCCAACACCAGGTGTGTCCTCTCCATTGCCACACTTAAGCCTAAGGGAGTGTGACGACACGACCTAAAATGTAAAGTAGGGAAGAATGGTATCTTATAAGCATACTGAACTAGGAGGATACTCACGCAATAAAACAACTCTAGTCGGATAAGAAAAGCCCAATATAATCAAACAAGAAATCAATGAAGTGGACAATACACAACACATGTTTATTCGGAAAATCGCCCAAAACAAAATTATTTTATTACTTCACTGCATTTACAAAGAGTTACATTGGTTGAATTAAATAGATCCTAATTAGGATTAGTCCTCCAAGCAAGGTAATTAGCTACTTGCACTCTTAGACCATCGTTTGGGTGAGGATCTAACTCCTCCTTAACTTTATTTGCATCTGGCTCCAGTAGCTGCCTGGGGATAGCATCTATGGGGACACATTGATCATCCCTCCTGAAGGGGTTAGGCATCACAATTGAAGGGGAGATTTCATGACGATACCAGAGTATTGAGTTCCTGGAGACCTTTAGCTCCCTGAGAGCATTCAACCATCCCCTAATAAAGGATAGCTCTTAAACCCCTACCAACCTCATCGGAGCATCAGTCCAACCTGATCATATCCATCATCCCACAATCGCTGAGGACCTTTCTTAAATAGATGCCTCAGCAGGGTAACATCTCTTTGGAGCCCGACAGCTATCACGTATGTTCGGCGAACATCTCCTCGAAGCTCTTTATCTCCCTAACTGAACCCCCGTCATCTGTACCAGCTCGAGGACCAACTGATGAAGAGGAACCCCACAAAACTTGAGGGGAAATGCTCGACACCTACTCTCTAAGTCGTGAAACATCTCTCCTCAGAGCGGCATTCTCTTGTTGAAGAAATTCTCTAACTTGATTGATCTCAGAGGCATTAAGAAGTTTAGCCCTCAGAGCATTCACTTCCTCTTGAACGGAAGCGCCAACATCTTCCATCTCCTGAAGCCTATCTTTCAGTCTGGGAACAAGCTACGGCTGGTATTTTAAGATCTTATTCCATGACCTAAGGGACTTAAAAATCCTTACAAAGGCTTGGCGAACTTGATTACTAGCATTAGGACCAAGAATCCTTCCTAGTTGAGAAATAGCACGTATATACTCGTCAACATCAATCGGCTACAGACCATATAAGCATTAAAGGATAAATGAATCAGTACACAGAAGGGAAAAAAATTCATTTCATTAAAAAATGGTTCATAGTACATCATCAAAAGAAAAGAACAATCAAAGTGAAAAATACAAAGAGTTACCTAAAGGAGGCTAGCTGGGAACCTCAGTTTGCTCTAAGATTACTAGTTGCTTTCCCTTATCTGCGGTAGCAGTAACGTCTCCCTCAGACGGAGCGGCCACTGTCCCCTGGCCAGAAGGAGTACCATCAGGAGCGGTCTGGACATCAGGAACACCTTCATCGATAGTGGGAGAAGGTGCCTCATCCATAATAGGCTTAGGTCCAGGATTGTGCTCATTAAAGAGTGGGGAGTCGATATCCACCTCGGCCTCCAGAAGAGCCTTACTCCAACTCCTTATTAAAATTGAGACGGCTAATGTATCCAATCTGAACATCAGCATCCTCGTACATAGTGTCCCATCCGGCATTGTACGAGCTCTCCTTAAGGGTGGCGGCCTCTGATTCCACCTTCGTCACCTTTCCCGTGAGCACCTTATTCTCCTCCACTACAACCAAATTGCTCGTGAAGACCAAGTCATAGGACGACTTTAACTCCTCAACCTCCTTGCTCACCAGCTCCTTTGCTTGATTGGCTTCAGTCATGGCAAGATCGAAAGACTTCTTGGCAACATTGTCAGTCTTCAAGCTGGCCTCCAGCTCGATATTTTTTCTTTCCACCTTGGCATTCCTCCTCACCAGCTCGTCACGATTGCGGTAGAGGATAACGAAATCGGTCACAAACTACAGAAAAGATAAATTTTAGCAAGAGAAGTATTGAACAAAATTTTGCAAGAATAGATATGTAAAGGCAGACTTACCAAGTCTATCCTCTGACTCGCCTTCAGGGGTAACTAGTTAGTTTCCATCACCTTTTGACAATCAACCGGCAATACTGCTCTTTTGAGCACCGCAGAAGCCAACTGAGGGGAGAGGACAACAGAAGCCCCCTCGGGTAAATCAGACACGGGCACCAGAGAATGCCCCACTTTTTTCCTCACCTCATGTCTCCTCTTTTCTTCTTCTCTCTCTTTCCTCTCCCTCTCAACTCTCTTCCTCTCCTCCACCTTCTTCTTCTTCTCCTCTTACTTCCTCCTCTCCCTCTCTCTCACCATCTCCTCCTCCTTCTTCTTCTTTTCCTGCACATGTGCATCAGACTGAGAACTAGTGGTAACATCCCCGCTACTAGATTTCTGCTTCTTCAATTGGTGAGAGAGAAGCATTTCATCTTTACCATCATCTCAGATCAAATTCTTCCTAGGAGGAGCCATGTCTTCATCACTGGAGCTATTAGATTCACCCGAAGACTCCTGAACCTCTGAACCCTCTTTCGAGTTGAAAAATTCTTCACTACAAGAGCTCTCCTCACTAAAATTACCATCAGCACAGCCCCTGTTACCACCCTTGCTCTCCTCCCCATCCAATTGGATTGGGTCGGCAGCAACCTCTTCTACGATGTTTAGCTCAGGATTTCTATCCATAGTTCGTGCAATAAAACTGGACCCAATGTTCTTGTATTCCAGAAAGAACGTCGTTGATCGAGGATGCTCATCGTAAGTTAAAGGTTCCCTGATTTTCCAGGCTTTAATCAGTTCGGCAGCCCAAATCTCGCGAAGATCTGGTTCTAAGTTCTTCGTCTTCGCTGGAAAAAGAAAGAGAAAGAGAAATAGATATGAGAAACCATACACAAATAGAGGATAAACTAGCAGACAAGGACTATGCCTACCTATGTACTCCTCCCCATAAAAGGGAATCACAAATCTCCCAGACATCGACCCTTCAGTATGGGGAGGGAACTCCCAATTTCTGGCAATAAACCCCTAATGCCAGTAGTCCTTGTTGTAATCTGGAAGATTTACTACCAATACCCTATCAGGACTCCTAGCCTTGAGGTAAAGAAAACCAGAGCTTGTTCGAGAAAAGGAGTAGTAAAAGAAGATTTCAGCAATCCTTAGATTGGTGCCATAGAGCTGATTAATTCTATGCACGCCATTGAAAATTTTCCAAACATTGGGAGAGCACTGTGTAGGAGCTATATATAAGTAACCAAGAAAATGCAAAAATAAGTTATTTGAGGGAAAAGATAGACCCCCCTGGGATAACAAGAGAACATGAATCCAGTGACCATCCTCAACATCTCTGACATTAAGAGGAACATGGGCACATTCAATGCCCACCCAGTTTGGAATGTTGTAGTATTTCCTAAATTCAGTTATCGACCTATTACCTATTTTTTTCATCGAAAAAGAAAAACCCTAGTAGTGGATATGAAAAAATTCCAACAGAAAAAGGAAAAAAAAGAAGTGAGAAGAACATACGAAGTAAGAGTCAGCTTGGGATGAGGAAAAGTCACAAGCAAGGATGATGAGAAGATGAGAAAGAATCTTGAAGATGGAAGACAAGACCTAAGAATAAGAGAGCTACAGTCAAATCTTGGAGAAATTTAGAGAATGCGAAGAAGATTGAAGCGACTTTCAGAGAATGGCCACTCCAAGATGATTTAAACATTTCTAATCATAACGCACTGGTAACGAGGCGATCTACCTCCTAAATCAATTCGGGAAGGGCGCTTCAATCCCAATAATGTTGTATGATTCACAAAAGTGCCATTAAGGCAAATCATTTAAAATTATTGAGCCCAAATTGTGACCCAAAAATTTTAGGGGAAATTGTGGGTACCTCGATTTGTCACTTTGGCCCAGACGAGTATCCCGATTAAACACGACCCAAAGTCTATAGGCCTCGCGCATCAACTAATTTAGTTGTGACTTATTCCATTCCTAAAATCTCTCAAGGAGATATTCTAGGAATTATAGGTTAACGTGGGGGAGTCCAACGCCCCCACTCTCCGAAAAATAGCATGTATATAGTAAACCCTCAGCCCGGGGCAAAGGGCATGTATTCTTTTCTGTAAACACTCCTCGGAGTAAAGAGAAATAAAATACCGAGAGCACCACTGTGGACGTAGGCTTTCTTGACGAACCACGTATATCTTTGTGTCCTGTGAGATTGTCATTCCTTTAAATTCTTTACTTATTCTAGTGATTTCCTTTGCTTGATAATTTGTGTTGAGTTTAATTGTCACCATACTAGATATGCTTAATTATTTATCTCTTGTAGTATTATGGCATGTGTACTACCATTGTATTTATCTTTTTCCATTTTTAATTTTTTTTTTGAAAAACCATAAAGATTTTTATTTTTGAAACATTTTGGAAAAATACAAAAAGATTTACTATTTTAAAAAAAATTTGAAAAAGCCAAAAAGATTTTATTTTGATAAATTTTTTGGAAAAATTCAAAAAGATTTTTTTTATTTTTTTACACCATTTATGGATGGACATTTATGATGACCAAGTCACAACATCATTCCATATCCATGTGACTATTCGGTTGTGTTTTGAGACGATACATCATTCCATCCTTGTGCTTTATAATGTTTGGAGTCGTTAAGATGTAATTAGAGATTACTTTCTACATGTTTGACTCATGATTTCCTGTATTGCACACTTGCACTGATTTGTTTAATTATTTTGCTTGTCTACCACATATTGGTCGAAGTGTTTCCATCTCAATCATGTCTTTAAAATGAACCAAATGAGATAAAACTTACAATGAAAGTTGTGCATATAAGAACTGTCGCCCCTGAGGAATTTGTTTAATATGAAAAAATGATGAGTGAACACGGGAAAGTGTTATGAGTGAGTAATAATCACGTCGTGAAAGCCACCATTTAAAAGAGCCCGGAAAAAAATTAAGGCAATAAAAATAATCATATGCTAAGAAGGGGCTAATAAGATTTCTCTAAGTTGAGAAAATAAATAGAAACCTCAAAATAACTTGAAAAATAAATATATATTTGAGGGAGTTTGGTTGGAAATATAACAAAGGGTTTGCACGTCCTGACAAAGTCTTGAAATAGCATTAAATAGTTTTAGATGTTATTGGTGTGGAAATCATTTTAGAATTTGATTAAGTCGGTGTTATTTAAATTCAAAAAAAAATTACACCTAAGGATGATTGTGAAGTTCCTTCATTAGAAGTATCCATATTCATTGTTCATGTTTGTTTGGTATGTTTGAGTTGATTTACCTACTAAATATATTCACACCCATTCATTCAGATTCCTCCATTTGGTTATCCTAGTGTAATTTATGGTGTATGATTTTTTTATTGAAAAAAATTGAAAAATAAAAAATAGTTAGTGAATGCTTTCAATTTTTTCCTCGATGATCGTAGTTGATTTACTTTTATTGTCGTGACACTCCAAGTTTATTTTTATTTATTCTTTTCTTTGTTTATTTTGGACAAATCAAAAGGGGGAGAACGAATTATGATTTAATGGGGGGGGGGGGTTGAATTATGGGGGAGATTTGAGATTGGATGTTGTTTTGATTTATGTTTTTCTCATTTCATACTCGATACGTCATGAAGGTATTTCTTTCTTGTATCATGTCTGTAGGTACAAAAGTTGAATATCATTATTTTGCACACCCTGATGATGACAAAGAAAATTCGGCAATCTGTAGATGTTGAAATTTTTTGAAGAAAGTTTAAGACTTACATTTTTAGTACCTTTTCAGTTTGGGGTTCATGGGAGGGTATTAGATTTTTATAGGACATTTGATTTGATAATTAGGATGATTTTAGTTTGTACCGACATAGACATATATGGATATTTGTAAGGACATATTTTACATAGTCGATTTACATTAGATTATGTCGTATACCGCTATAACTGTCGAAGAAAAGTTCAAGTTCAACCATGCATCAAGACGGATCCAAATATCAACATTCTTCAACAGATAAGCCTATGCGAGATATATTTGGGTAAGGTTGTGTTTAAGTCCCAAAATGTTTCATTTTAAGTGTTGGGATAATTTTTTTAAAATATTTTTAAACATCTGAAGCGTCTTTTTTCATCAAAATATTTTTTTCTAAGTGTTGAGGTGGAGTTTTAATAAAAATGTTTTTTCACTGATGTCATTCAAATGACATCTCTATGTCATTCAAACGACATCTTTAATTCATTCAAATAACTTCTCCAAGCGACATGGAATCTCGCGTGATACCTCGTTTGAACCTCTCTTGAAGAGTTTCATCTAATGACATCGCACTATTTTAGTTTTAACACTATCGTTACAAGGTCGCGTGATCCCCTGGATCAAATGACATTTCATTTCATTTGAGCGACATCCACTCGTCATTCAAGCGATCCCACCAACACTTGTTTTTTATAAATACGTGATTAAATGAGTCATTTTTCTCAAGAAGACCTGAGATTTTCATTCTACAAAAATTGCTTTTGCAAAATTATTATCTTCTCACTTTTTGAAGGTTTTTAACTTTGTTTTTATTCATAAATCATCCCAATAGCATTAGTGAATCAATTTGGAACCTAAGATACAATTTTGGTGAAGTTTCTCTTATAGAGAAGCTAAATCTATGGCTGGCTTGGTAGCTTTTGAGGGAGGTACTGGCTGATTACGACTATGGTCTTTGGGAGTACTTACGGGTGTTCCTTGGTGAATATAGAACGGCAGTTCTTATGGATTTGTTGCGGGAGTCCACTGTTGGTTTAGGTTGCAGCCTATGTGAGTATTTGTGAATATTCATTGAAAATTTCACTTGTAATCTTGTAAGTTGTGATTTGAAAATTATTAGTGAAATAGAAGGTTTTTTCCCTTCGGGGATTTTTTCCTGAAATTGGTTTCCTTCGAATGCTTCTTTATTTTATGTTGTCAATCACTTAGATGCATGATTTAGGGTTTAAATCAAATTTGGGATTAATTGAAACTAGTTGTATTGTCATATAATTATATTAATTATAGAACACTTAAAACATTCCGCTACACTGCACTCTCACCTCTAATACGTTTGAGATTTTACCTAGTTGGTGTGAGAGTCCAACCTCCGGTAATCTGGATGAGGTGATCATGCCGGGGTTATGGTAGCATTTTATAGACCCTCATCTAGTGAGTTATGACTCTAAGGGATAAAGATTATATACAACATGTGTGTGGTTGTTGTAGTATATTATTACTTCCATTTATGTGTAGACAAATATACGGGTTAATAGTCAGAGGTTATGGTATATATAACAAGTGATAGTTATCGATAATAAAGTGATAGATTATAAATGTCACTATGAAAAGCAAATAACTAGAGTAGAGTTATATTCTTAATTTTATTGATCGAATGAGATATTAATTCGGAAATTATGAAAGCTAATTAATGAACTAAGGGTAGGTATTATACTTAGCGCAGGATACTATAGTATTTACAATGAGCAGTAAGGCTATCTCGGTGGGGTAGCATAACTAGGGAGGTTAAGATATTACGTTAGGTGTGCACGTTAGATGATAGATGAGGGGTAACTCATGAGAGTGCGTTGTCGTTTCATTAACATGAACATTTTCTTAACATTTTCATTTATGCCTTTTATGTACTTGCAAAAAAATATTTTTAAAAGTTTTGGGCTCTGACCCGTATCAAATCTATTTTCAAAATTTTAGGTGTCCAACCACATGGATGCCTTGGATGATTTATCTTCCAGGGATTTCGGAGCTTCAGCTACTGTGCGAGCAATAGGACTTGACATTAGTAAATTATATTCCTTGAGTTCATAGATAGGATCCACTCCACTGTCGATTAGGCATGTTGTCATTTTTATTTTGACTTATGCACTTCATATTATTTTAGATAGTTGGATTTCATGTATTGGATTTTTACCCGATGGTTTATTAGGGGACTTTATCTATTTGTTCTAGATTTATACTTTCCATGTGGTTTCATTTATATTGTTAATGTATATGGATTTATTGTGGATTTGTTTATTATGTTTCATGTTAATGAAAGATAAAATTGACACTACTTGTTAGAAATAAATTAGGTTTGTTAGTAAATAATTATGTTTCGACAGTGATGCTAAGCATGAGCCATATGAGACTACCATTTTATTTTGGTAGCAGATTGAACACCCATTATTTTAATAGGCGGGGTGTCACATAAGGTATCAGATTATGTCTTTTAGGATCTATGTAGTTTACTACGATTTTAGCGTAGCGTTCTTTGATATAGAGCCCTATTTGTAGGATTGTTGCATTCATCTTTACGTACACACATTAACGTTCTTCTATTGATTATTTTGTATTGGACTGTGAACTTATACAAATTCTAATATCATTTTAGATGCCTCTAAAGGGAACCCATCAGAAAAGGGAAAGTGTTTGGGAGGAAGCCCCGCAGGAGATGGTAACGGTCGCAGAGGTGGCCACTATTATTGTCCAGGATGTTAACTCCATCGTGGCCGCCATGGAACATCATTTTTTGCAGACCTAGCCATAGCAGTCAATGGCACCTATCATCCAGGCCCACTCGGGGCTGTCAACTTGGGAACGAGTGAGGGGGCCCTTTTAGAAAGGGCATCCACTAGAGTTTAGGGAAGATCGGATGTAGTGGCAGTCGCCTAGTGGAAGAAGGGCATTACAATCTAGTAGGTGCAGTAAAACCCAGAGACAGATAGTGGCTACTTTCAATCTAGTAGGTGCAGCATTACAGTGGTGGGATTCAATTACCGTGGTAGAGGAGAGAGATGTTATGACAATAGCGAAGTTCCAGGTGTGGTTTGACCACAAGTATTTGTCGTCAGCAATCCAAATAGAGATGCGGCAGAAATTTTTGGATGTTACTCAGGGAGATAGGTCGGTGGATATATATGAGGAGGATTTTACCCTTCTCACCAACTTTGTGCCCGACGATGTGAACATAGAGGAGACCTAGATGATAAAATTCATGGATGGACTCACTTAGAGGATTAGGCAGCACTTACTTGGTAACTCGAAGTTGAACACCTACTCTGAGGTCGTCAATGCCACATTGCTTCATTATCACGACCATCTCTTCCATATAAAAGGAAGCAAGAGAGTAGGAGATACAAGATAAACAGAAAAATTATGTGGGAATGGTCCAGTGGGGCATTGTAACATCATGGGAGCAGATAACAGGAGCAGGATTCCTAATAGAGGGATCCAGTTAAGAGGGTCGGATCATGAGGTTTCAAACCTGTGAGTGGGGCATTTAGGCATGGCCAACATGGGCATCGTTTTCAATAATAACAGCAGTACCATATTCCTCTTGGTCGTTGGGGCTAATGAAACAGTTGGGGAGGAAAACAAGGTTGAGCCCATCAGGGCCAATCACCGAGACAGCCCTGATAAGGCCACCAAGGCCAGAGATAGGGGACTTCACCGACTGACGCTTTACTTATGGTGAGATGGGTTATAAGAGGAGGGAATGCTTGTAGATAGGAAGAGGACTTCAGCAAGGTTCCCAATAGGGTCCATAAGCATAGTCACCACCTGTAGCACCAGCTCCTATAGCCCTACAGTAGCATAAGAAATTATAGTATGGAAGTGTCTACAACATTCGAAATACAGTCATACCACAGGCGACACCAGAAGTTGAGGGTACATTTTTAATTCATAGGCTTATGGGTAGGGTGTTGTTTGATACTGTATCTTCCCACTCATTTATATCTATCAAATTTGCATACATGGCTGGCCTTTTAAAGATAGCCGATAGTATTGTTATGTGTGTAGACTCTCCATTAGGCAATGGAGCCCTTATACACTTCATTTGTAGGGGAGTAGATATAGATGTCGGGAGATTATGTTTAGTGGACGACTTGGATATTTTGGATATAGTGGGTTATGACATCATCCTCGGCATGGATTGGTTGGCAGGATATAGGACAATGGTGCATTACTATGGGAGGACTATTGTATTCTCCATTACGTGGTAGGAGACATTTCTAATGGCGATGCCTCTACCTGAGTAATGATCGAGCACTCACTTGAATTACATTGAGTAGGAGACCTCATAGAAGGGTGTTATCTTCGAGATTCGATTGTAGTTGTGCGGGAGTTTGCAGACATTTTCTAAGAAATACCCGAGTTGCCACCTAGTTAGGAGATTGAGTTTATTGATATACCAAGTATAGCCTCATCCATAGATTGGAACCTCTCGGTCAAGGCCGACCAATTCCAGACTGTCAATTAGAGGAAGTTATGGATTGGATTTGGGCCCTACACTAAGTTATTCATCCTCGGACTCAAGACTAATGTAAGAGGTCTCGTCCTCATCTCAGGAAACACTCAACAATACCGATACCAAAGGTCTTATGACTAAAGTACCCTCGGCCTTATCAATCCCCTAACAACTCAGCACAACAGTCAACCTATCATTAGAAGATCCTACTTGACAACTCAGCCTCGTCCTAACCCAGATGACCGATAGTTGAAAGTTGGCAGAGCGCGTAAATTAGGGAATGCATGGAAGGGTGTGCATGGGATGCAGATCCCACGTGCACAAAGTTGTTATAATAAAATCTCCCTCACACATAAAGGAATATTTCATCATCATGATCTACATGTGATAAAGACAGGTGGCTTAATCTCATTAGTTAGAACATTCCACGCACTCTTATTATATGCTTGGTGGGTACATTACACCCCCGAGCACTATATAAGCTTGTCCTATCCAACATTGTAAAGGATTGATAATGGTAAACCCAAGCCAATACTCTACTGAAATCACATTAGAGAGAAAAAGTTGAGTATGTTGTATCACAAGGCCATTAGAGCCTATTTTCATAGTTAAACTCATTCACCCTTGCATAGTAGAGTAGAAAAGATGGACAAACTGTAAGGACATTTTTGTCCATCATTAATTTGTTATGTCGTACGTCGTTACACCGTTGAAGAAATTCAAAGTATATATAGTCATTGATCGAGTCGGAAACCGAGCGTCCGTATAAATACGCTAGTCGTTGTTGTCGTCTTCCAACCACAATACAAAAAAACCTAAACTTTAACTACACTCTTGCGGAATATAGTGGCGAGTCTGGGTATCGAATCCACAGGGAATGTTTGATAGATTTTAATTGATTTAATACTTCAAAAAAATTAAAGTGTAAAAGATGATGATGGAGTGAGAAAGGAAAAAGGGAAAAATAAAGAAGTTAACTAAAACTAATTGGAAAAATTAACGTAGAGACACAATCTTCCAACCCTAGAGTATTGATGGTATAAACCTAATCGTAAATTTAACTGATTAATTTGACCCGGAATTTAGTACTCCCAAGCATTACGTATACGAGGTTAAAGCCCGCGTCATACTAAATCTGAGGATGAGTAAATCAGTATCGCGATAGTAGCACTCGAATTGCATTCTAAATCATCACGAGTACCCAGAGGCAAACGAGATATAAAGATCTACAATTGTTGTGTAACTACGCAATACGATCATAATCAATCATTAAATTCAGAGGACTAATATTATACACATGAAATTAACACATCAGGTTGGGTTCATGTATCCCAACCTTTAAAAACCTAGCCTAACATGGTAAATAATAATAAAAGTGCTGGAAATAAAAGTTACCACAACTGAAGAACAAGAACATGCAAGAAGAAATCAAAGATTGAAGAAAAATCGGAAAAGCTCTTGAATTAATGGTGCAAAGTATGTGAATCTTTCTCCTAGATGTTACTACTTGTTATGGAGCTTTTACATAAATGAAATCTTTTTAAAAAGAGTCCTAATGACTAAATATATATGCTAGAGGTCGTTTAGAAGAGTCCCCAAAACATAAAACTCTTTTGGCTAAAAGATAAGCACAAAATAAAAATCCTGTATCTGCCAATTTGTCACACTTAGAAAGCGTGACTAATTTTGTAACGGTTCTGGAGGGTGACAAATGGGCGAACCAGTTCGGGTTCTGGGTGTACCGGTTCGGGTGAATTGGCTGGTTTCTGGGCCTCTTTCAACACTTAGAATATTTTCCAACTTTCTTCTTTTCTTCCTTGGATTTTTTCTCAACTTCAAATGATCATAACTCCTTCACCGTAGCTCGGATTTAGGTGCTGTTTTTTCCAGTATTCTCGTTGTTCCAATATCTTCAACTTTCCAGAAGGCCCCACCCCCGGGATTGGGCTTCAGAATTACGAAAATGCCCTTGAACTTGCCTTCCTAGCCTTTCTTCTAAGATTTTTTCGCAACTTCAAGGGATCATAACTCTTTCACCGTAGCTCGGATTGAGGTGCCGTTTTTTCCAGTGTTCTTGTAATTGAAATATATTCAACTTTCCAGTTGGCCCCACTTCCGAACTAAGTCTGTAAAATTACAAAAATGCCCTTCAACTCCCCGATTCTTGGTTTCTTTCACTATTTTGAGTTCTCTTTTCCATCTTTCTTGCATGAAATACCTGTAAAACACATAAGAGATACAAAAATATGAAATAATTTCCAAAAAGGGTTAGTATCATAGATATGAAATAAATCCAAGCTATTTACACCGCATAGGATCGTAAAAATACCGAAATTAAGGGGATAAATGTGAAGAATTTATGCCTAATCAAACCCCCCTAACTTAGAACTTTGCGCGTCCCGAGCAATGTAAAAGAACGAGAGTATGAGTTAAGGACCCTTCAAAAACTTTATTGGGATAGAATGCCTTTGTCGCGGGCAAGCGATTGCATTTAGCCTATGCAACAAGCCATTAAACCCCTAGGTTACCCTAGTAGGACGAGTGGTGTCTCGTGAGGGTTTGCAGTGAATATACCCACAAAATTCATTATTGACTCAAAGAAATATCAAAATACTTAAAATTGTACAATTTAAACTCCCCAAAAATGGTCACCTTAAAATCTTATGTAGGAGTCTCAAGTCAGAGTGTGTGTGTGCGAAGCCAAAAATTGAACCGCTAACTTCCACCGATTGATCATTACGTTACTTTCCAAAAATTCGTTTTGATTCAAATGCTCATGGGATGATCTCTCAAACGAATCTCTCGGAATGTGGCTATTCTCTCGGTATGCGTGATTTATAAAGAGTAATATAATGGACGCAAAGTCACGCACACAAATTGAAAGACGAAAATTTTTGCGTGAAAAGATCTCTTCATCGGAATACAGTCATAGGGAAATGGGAACCATCATCTCTTTTTCACACCATCTAATCTCTTTTATTATCTTTTTGTGTTTTAACTCTCCACGCGGTAACCAATTTCGCAATTCGAACTCAGTTAGGACTTTTTGGGGGTTTAAGGTATATTGGGTAACATGGAAATGGTCAGGAAATTCGGAATTGGAAAAGTTATTTAGGATGTCCATTTGTGCTTTTTTTCCCGGGCTATTGCTCATTTTTTTTTCTTTTTTTTTCACTTCTTTTCTTTTCTTGCTATTTTTGTTGAGCATTCTTCTATTTTTTCTTGCCCCTTTTTGTTGCACTTTTCGGACTTAAATTCTGAATTTTTTTCATTTTTCACAATTCCGGACTATTTGGGTTTTTCGGGTTGTCAAACGAAAGGAAAAATTTATTCGGCTCAATTTGGGTTATCAAAGGGATAATTTTTCACATCTTTTTATGGCTAATATTTTTGGGTAACAAACGATGGCCTACTTCATTGTCCGAATTACTTATTAATTTACCATATGCGTCTCGAGATTAATTTAATTTAGAGATTTATAGCGCGCGTTTCGAGACAACATTTCATTTTTCATAACCGATCAAAACAAAGAATTGAGATCATCAACGACTTATTTTAAATGCTAAATTATAACTATGAGTTAACCATTAACTCGGATTGATTTAAAAACTCAAAAAGATCGATAGGCTCGAAATCTCACCGGGTTTTGTTAATCTCCACACTTATTCGTTAAGTCATCAATTTTCGCACAATTTCCATCTTTGGTCAATTTCGGCTTTGTGCATTTGATTTTTACAACTTGAGACAAAATATTTGTGACATTTTTGAAGCTTTTAAATTCCAATCTTTATTTATTTTGAAGAAAAATATTTTTGGCTTTTTTCAAAAATTTTCAGTTTTTTTTTTATTTTCTAAAAAAAACACTTTTGGAAAGAACATGTGATCGAATCAATGAATCTAAACAATAAACGGGAAGAATATCCCACACCCCCTATCTTAAATGTTGCATTGTCCTCAATGCGAATCAAGAACACAACATAAAGAGAGGAAAAGAAAGATATTACCCAAAATGGAGCGATCCCCGAAAAGTACGAGTCCATTGAATCTACAAAACATGTTAGAACCAAGCATAGCAAAAAGAATAACAAAAACTCTAAACTAAAAAAAAAAATGCTAACTATTGTACAACCTACGATTTTCAAATTACAATAAGTTATACACTAGAAGTCGAAAAATTTGAGGGTCCACCCAAAATACAATATGGCTTTGAGGGATTAATGGTGTACCCTCACTAGGATGCATGCCTCCCGAAAAATAAGGATTCCGTTTGAACAACGAAAGGCATGTGTGAGATGGAAAAAATGAACCATCACCAATTAAAAAATTTAACGGGATGATGGGGGGTTTGGGTTCTAGGTGGGACAAGTACAATTGAGATACAAGAAAAATATAATCACCTCCCAAATATTTTTCAAGTAGTATGGGGAGAGGGGCACACAAAAAGGAAGAGCCCATATTAGAAAACAATTCTAGCAAAGTGTCTTTGTCGGTAAAAGGTGTAAACGTTTCAGAATTTTCAACCGACTCATAGGAATCTAGCGGTACTTCTAATGGTTCGATAACGGTGAACGGGAATGGTGATGAGATAAACTCAATCTCAAGTGATTCATCATCACTTAGAGATTCAATTTCAAGGGAAAAAGACTCACTCTCAATGAGATGTTCTTCAAAATTTTGAGGTGACACACAAGTCTCAACCTCCTCTTTGTTTTTCCAATCACAACGCATCTCATCGCAAAGTGCGAGAATTTCCTTAATAAAACCAATCTCGATATTGATCGTGCTTTGGGTGGAAAGAAAATTGAGTATTTGTTTGATTATAAAAAACATTCTTTCTTCCAAAGTAAGATTCCTTGTATCTATAACCTTGAATTCCTCATTTGGT
This sequence comes from Sambucus nigra, assembly GCA_949130495.1. NCBI lineage: Eukaryota > Viridiplantae > Streptophyta > Magnoliopsida > Dipsacales > Adoxaceae > Sambucus > Sambucus nigra. The sequence goes on along the minus strand of OX422207.1, from coordinate 634,827,289 downwards.
TGAAAAAAGTCTTTAGTTTCAAAAATATCGGAAGAAAAATCGTCATTGGATTCGAATAATGCATTCAACTCTTTCTCCCAAAAACGATTTTTTTCCCGATATTTATTTTCAAACCATTCATACTCAATACATAGATAGGCCTCACCAATGGTAATAGGTCGAGGTCTAGGTTTTTGAAAATAAAAAGCTCGAAAACGATTTTCTTCCCGATATATATTCTCAAGCCTTTCATTCTCAAGAATTCGAAGACCCTCACCAATGGTAATAGGTCGAGGCACGGATTCCTGAAAATAAAAAGTTTGAGAACTATTCCCATATAAACCATTATAATTACCGAACTCACTATAAAAAGACATGATTACCGAATGGTTTGTAAATGGACAATCCACGTAAAGAGGTGTGCGGTTAAGGATTCAACGTTTCTTGGCGCTCAATTGTGCAACCCTAAAAAAAATATCTTGCGAAATAGTAAATCAATTATAATCTATAACAAAACACTCCCCGGCAACGGCGCCATTTTGATCGAGTCGAAAACCGAGCGTCCGTGTAAATACGCTAGCCGTTGTTGTCGTCTTCCAACCACAATAGAAAAAAACCTAAACTTTAACTACACTCTTGCGGAGTATAGTGGCGAGTCTGGGTATCGAATCCACAAGGAATGTTTGATAGATTTTAATTGATTTAATACTTCAATAAAATTAAAATGTAAAAGATGATGATGGAGTGAGAAAGGAAAAAGGGAAAAATAAAGAAGTTAACTAAAACTAATTGGAAAAATTAAGGTAGAGACACAATCTCCCAACCCTAGAGTATTGATGGTATAAAACTAATCGTAAATTTAACTGATTAATTTGACCCGGAATTTAGTACTCCCAAGCATTACGTATACGAGGTTAAAGCCCGCGTCATACTTAATCTGAGGATGAGTAAATCAGTATCGCGATAGTAGCACTCAAATTGCATTCTAAATCATCACGAGTACCCAGAGGCAAACGAGATATAAAGATCTACAATTGTTGTGTAACTACGCAATACGATCATAATCAATCATTAAATTCAGAGGACTAATATTATACACATGCAATTAACACATCAGGTTGGGTTCATGTATCCCAACCTTTAAAAACCTAGCCTAACATGGTAAATAATAATAAAAGTGCTGGAAATAAAAGTTACCACAACTGAAGAACAAGAACATCCAATAAGAAATCAAAGATTGAAGAAAAACCGGAAAAGCTCTTGAATTAATGGTGCAAAGTATGTGAATCTTTCTCCTAGATGTTCCTACATGTTATGGAGCTTTTACATAAATGAATTTTTTTTAAAAAGAGTCCTAATGACTAAATATATATGCTAGAGACCGTTTAGAAGAGTCCCCAAAACATAAAACTCTTTTGGCTAAAAGACAAGCACAAAATAAAAATCCCGTATCTGCCAATTTATCACACTTAGAAAGCGTGACTAATTTTGTAACGGTTCTGGAGGGTGACAAATGGGCGAACCGGTTCGGGTTCTGGGTGTACCGGTTCGGGTGAATTGGCTGGTTTCTGGGCCTCTTTCAACACTTAGAATATTTTCCAACTTTCTTCTTTTCTTCCTTGGATTTTTTCTCAACTTCAAATGATCATAACTCCTTCACCGTAGCTCGGATTTGGGTGCTGTTTTTTCCAGTATTCTCATTGTTCCGATATATTCAACTTTCCAGAAGGCCCTACCCCCGGGATTGGGCTTCATAATTACGAAAATGCCCTTGAACTTGCCTTTCTAGCCTTTCTTCTATGATTTTTCCGCAACTTCAAGGGATCATAAATCTTTCACCGTCGCTCGGATTGAGGTGCCGTTTTTTCCAGTGTTCTTGTAATTGAAATCTATTCAACTTTCCAGTTGGCCCGACTTCCGGACTAAGGCTGTTAAATTACGAAAATCCCCTTCAACTCCCCGATTCTTGGTTTCTTTCACTATTTTGAGTTCTCTTTTCCATCTTTCTTGCATGAAATACCTGTAAAACACATAAGAGATACAAAAATACGAAATACTTGACAAAAAGGGTTAGTAGCATAGATATGAGATAAATCCAAGCTATTTACACCGCATGGGATCGTAAAAATACCGAAATTAAGGGGATAAATGTGAAGAATTTATGCCTAATCAAACCCCCCTAACTTAGAACTTTGCGCATCCCAAGCAAAGTAAAAGAACGAGAGTATGAGTTAAGGACCCTTCAAAAACTTTATTGGGATAGAATGCTTTTGTCGCGGGCAAGCGATTGCATTTAGCGTATGCAACAAGCCTGTAAACCCCTAGGTTACCCTAGTAGGACGAGTGGTGTCTCGTGAGGGTTTGCAGTGAATATACCCACAAAATTCATTATTGACTCAAAGAAATATCAAAATACTTAAAAATTGTACAATTTAAACTCCCCAAAAATGGTCACCTTAAAATCTTATTTAGGAGTCTCAAGTCAGAGTGTGTGTGTGCGAAGCCAAAAATTGAACCTCTAACTTCCACCGATTGATCATTACGTTACTTTCCAAAAATTCGTTTTGATTCAAATTCTCACGGGATGCTCTCTCAAACGAATCTCTCGGAATGTGGCTATTCTCTCGGTATGCGTGATTTATAAAGAGTAAATATAATGGATGCAAAGTCACGCACACAAATTGAAAGACGGAAATTTTTGGGTGAAAAGATCTCTTCATCGGAATACAGTCATAGGGAAATGGGAACCATCATCTCTTTTTCACACCATGTAATCTCTTTTATTATCTTTTTGTGTTTTAACTCTCCACGCGGTAACCAATTTCGCAATTCGATCTCAGTTAGGACTTTTTGGGGGTTTAAGGTATATTGGGTAACACGGAAATGGTCAGGAAATTCGGAATTGGAAAAGTTATTTAGGATGTCCATTTGTGCTTTTTTTCTGGGTTATTGCTCATTTTTTTTTCTTTTTTTTTTCACTTCTTTTCTTTTCTAGCTATTTTTGTTGAGCATTCTTCTATTTTTTCTTGCCCCTTTTTGTTGCACTTTTCGAACTTAAATTCTGAATTTTTTTCATTTTTCACAATTCCGGGCTATTTGGGTTTTTCGGGTTGTCAAACGAAAGGAAAAATTTATTCGGCTCAATTTGGGTTATCAAAGGGATAATTTTTCACATCTTTTTATGGCTAATATTTTTGGGTATCAAACGATGGCCTACTTCATTGTCCGAATTACTTATTAATTTACCATATGCGTCTCGAGATTAATTTAATTTAGAGATTTATAGCGCGCGTTTCGAGACAACATTTCATTTTTCATAACCGATCAAAACAAAGAATTGAGATCATCAACGACTTATTTTAAATGCTAAATTATAACTATGAGTTAACCATTAACTCGGATTGATTTAAAAACTCAAAAAGATCGATAGGCTCGAAATCTCACCGGGTTTTGTTAATCTCCACACTTATTCGTTAAGTCATCAATTTTCGCACAATTTCCATCTTTGGTCAATTTCGGCTTTGTGCATTTGATTTTTACAACTTGAGACAAAATATTTGTGACATTTTTGAAGCTTTTAAATTCCAATCTTTATTTATTTTGAAGAAAAATATTTTTGGCTTTTTTCAAAAATTTTCAGTTTTTTTTTTATTTTCTAAAAAAAACACTTTTGGAAAGAACATGTGATCGAATCAATGAATCTAAACAATAAACGGGAAGAATATCCCACACCCCCTATCTTAAATGTTGCATTGTCCTCAATGCGAATCAAGAACACAACATAAAGAGAGGAAAAGAAAGATATTACCCAAAATGGAGCGATCCCCGAAAAGTACGAGTCCATTGAATCTACAAAACATGTTAGAACCAAGCATAGCAAAAAGAATAACAAAAACTCTAAACTAAAAAAAAAAAAAAGCTAACTATTGTACAACCTACGATTTTCAAATTACAATAAGTTATACACTAGAAGTCGAAAAATTTGAGGGTCCACCCAAAATACAATATGGCTTTGAGGGATTAATGGTGTACCCTCACTAGGATGCATGCCTCCCGAAAAATAAGGATTCCGTTTGAACAACGGAAGGCATGTGTGAGATGGAAAAAATGAACCATCACCAATTAAAAAATTTAACGGGATGATGGGGGGTTTGGGTGCTAGGTGGGACAAGTACAATTGAGATACAAGAAAAATATAATCACCTCCCAAATATTTTTCAAGTAGTATGGGGAGAGGGGCACACAAAAAGAAAGAGCCCATATTAGAAAACAATTCTAGCAAAGTGTCTTTGTCGGTAAAAGGTGTAAACGTTTCAGAATTTTCAACCGACTCATAGGAATCTAGCGATACTTCTAATGGTTCAATAACGGTGAACGGGAATGGTGATGAGATAAACTCAATCTCAAGTGATTCATCATCACTTAGAGATTCAATTTCAAGGGAAAAAGACTCACTCTCAATGAGATGTTCTTCAAAATTTTGAGGTGACACACAAGTCTCAACCTCCTCTTTGTTTTTCCAATCACAACGCATCTCATCGCAAAGTGCGAGAATTTCCTTAATAAAACCAATCTCGATATTGATCGTGCTTTGGGTGGAAAGAAAATTGAGTATTTGTTTGATTATAAAAAACATTCTTTCTTCCAAAGTAAGATTCCTTGTATCTATAACCTTGAATTCCTCATTTGGTTGAAAAAAGTCTTTAGTTTCAAAAATATCGGAAGAAAAATCGTCATTGGATTCGAATAATGCATTCAACTCTTTCTCCCAAAAACGATTTTTTTCCCGATATTTATTTTCAAACCATTCATACTCAATACATAGATAGGCCTCACCAATGGTAATAGGTCGAGGTCTAGGTTTTTGAAAATAAAAAGCTCGAAAACGATTTTCTTCCCGATATATATTCTCAAGCCTTTCATTCTCAAGAATTCGAAGACCCTCACCAATGGTAATAGGTCGAGGCACGGATTCCTGAAAATAAAAAGTTTGAGAACTATTCCCATATAAACCATTATAATTACCGAACTCACTATAAAAAGACATGATTACCGAATGGTTTGTAAATGGACAATCCACGTAAAGAGGTGTGCGGTTAAGGATTCAACGTTTCTTGGCGCTCAATTGTGCAACCCTAAAAAAAAATATCTTGCGAAATAGTAAATCAATTATAATCTATAACAAAACACTCCCCGGCAACGGCGCCATTTTGATCGAGTCGAAAACCGAGCGTCCGTGTAAATACGCTAGCAGTTGTTGTCGTCTTCCAACCACAATAGAAAAAAACCTAAACTTTAACTACACTCTTGCGGAGTATAGTGGCGAGTCTGGGTATCGAATCCACAGGGAATGTTTGATAGATTTTAATTGATTTAATACTTCAAAAAAATTAAAGTGTAAAAGATGATGATGGAGTGAGAAAGGAAAAAGGGAAAAATAAAGAAGTTAACTAAAACTAATTGGAAAAATTAACGTAGAGACACAATCTTCCAACCCTAGAGTATTGATGGTATAAACCTAATCGTAAATTTAACTGATTAATTTGACCCGGAATTTAGTACTCCCAAGCATTACGTATACGAGGTTAAAGCCCGCGTCATACTAAATCTGAGGATGAGTAAATCAGTATCGCGATAGTAGCACTCGAATTGCATTCTAAATCATCACGAGTACCCAGAGGCAAACGAGATATAAAGATCTACAATTGTTGTGTAACTACGCAATACGATCATAATCAATCATTAAATTCAGAGGACTAATATTATACACATGAAATTAACACATCAGGTTGGGTTCATGTATCCCAACCTTTAAAAACCTAGCCTAACATGGTAAATAATAATAAAAGTGCTGGAAATAAAAGTTACCACAACTGAAGAACAAGAACATGCAAGAAGAAATCAAAGATTGAAGAAAAATCGGAAAAGCTCTTGAATTAATGGTGCAAAGTATGTGAATCTTTCTCCTAGATGTTACTACTTGTTATGGAGCTTTTACATAAATGAAATCTTTTTAAAAAGAGTCCTAATGACTAAATATATATGCTAGAGGTCGTTTAGAAGAGTCCCCAAAACATAAAACTCTTTTGGCTAAAAGATAAGCACAAAATAAAAATCCTGTATCTGCCAATTTGTCACACTTAGAAAGCGTGACTAATTTTGTAACGGTTCTGGAGGGTGACAAATGGGCGAACCAGTTCGGGTTCTGGGTGTACCGGTTCGGGTGAATTGGCTGGTTTCTGGGCCTCTTTCAACACTTAGAATATTTTCCAACTTTCTTCTTTTCTTCCTTGGATTTTTTCTCAACTTCAAATGATCATAACTCCTTCACCGTAGCTCGGATTTGGGTGTTGTTTTTTCCAGTATTCTCGTTGTTCCGATATATTCAACTTTCCAGAAGGCCCCACCCCCGGGATTGGGCTTCATAATTACGAAAATGCCCTTGAACTTGCCTTCCTAGCCTTTCTTCTATGATTTTTCCGCAACTTCAAGGGATCATAAATCTTTCACCGTAGCTCGGATTGAGGTGTCGTTTTTTCCAGTGTTCTTGTAATTGAAATCTCTTCAACTTTCCAGTTGGCCCCACTTCCGGACTAAGGCTGTTAAATTACGAAAATGCCCTTCAACTCCCCGATTCTTGGTTTCTTTCACTATTTTGAGTTCTCTTTTCCATCTTTCTTACATGAAATACCTGTAAAACACATAAGAGATACAAAAATACGAAATACTTGACAAAAAGGGTTAGTAGCATAGATATGAGATAAATCCAAGCTATTTACACCGCATGGGATCGTAAAAATACCGAAATTAAGGGGATAAATGTGAAGAATTTATGCCTAATCAAACCCCCCTAACTTAGAACTTTGCGCATCCCGAGCAATGTAAAAGAATGAGAGTATGAGTTAAGGACCCTTCAAAAACTTTATTGGGATAGAATGCTTTTGTCGCGGGCAAGCGATTGCATTTAGTGTATGCAACAAGCCTGTAAACCCCTAGGTTACCCTAGTAGGACGAGTGGTGTCTCGTGAGGGTTTGCAGTGAATATACCCACAAAATTCATTATTGACTCAAAGAAATATCAAAATACTTAAAAATTGTACAATTTAAACTCCCCAAAAATGGTCACCTTAAAATCTTATTTAGGAGTCTCAAGTCAGAGTGTGTGTGTGCGAAGCCAAAAATTGAACCGCTAACTTCCACCGATTGATCATTACGTTACTTTCCAAAAATTCGTTTTGATTCAAATGCTCACGGGATGCTCTCTCAAACGAATCTCTCGGAATGTGGCTATTCTCTCGGAATGCGTGATTTATAAAGAGTAAATATAATGGATGCAAAGTCACGCACACAAATTGAAAGACGGAAATTTTTGGGTGAAAAGATCTCTTCATCAGAATACAGTCATAGGGAAATGGGAACCATCATCTCTTTTTCACACCATGTAATCTCTTTTTCACACCATGTAATCTCTATTATTATCTTTTTGTGTTTTAACTCTCCACGCGGTAACCAATTTCGCAATTCGAACTCAGTTAGGACTTTTTTGGGGTTTAAGGTATATTGGGTAACATGGAAATGGTCAGGAAATTCGGAATTGGAAAAGTTATTTAGGATGTCCATTTGTGCTTTTTTTCTGGGCTATTGCTCATTTTTTTTTCACTTCTTTTCTTTTCTAGCTATTTTTGTTGAGCATTCTTCTATTTTTTCTTGCCCCTTTTTGTTGCACTTTTCGAACTTAAATTCTGAATTTTTTTCATTTTTCACAATTCCGGGCTATTTGGGTTTTTCGGGTTGTCAAACGAAAGGAAAAATTTATTCGGCTCAATTTGGGTTATCAAAGGGATAATTTTTCACATCTTTTTATGGCTAATATTTTTGGGTAACAAACGATGGCCTACTTCATTGTCCGATTTACTTATTAATTTACCATATGCGTCTCGAGATTAATTTAATTTAGAGATTTATAGCGCGCGTTTCGAGACAACATTTCATTTTTCATAACCGATCAAAACAAAGAATTGAGATCATCAACGACTTATTTTAAATGCTAAATTAGAACTATGAGTTAACCATTAACTCGGATTGATTTGAAAACTCAAAAAGATCGATAGGCTCGAAATCTCACCGGGTTTTGTTAATCTCCACACTTATTCGTTAAGTCATCAATTTTCGCACAATTTCCATCTTTGGTCAATTTTGGCTTTGTGCATTTGATTTTTACAACTTGAGACAAAATATTTGTGACATTTTTGAAGCTTTTAAATTCCAATCTTTATTTATTTTGAAGAAAAATATTTTTGGCTTTTTTCAAAAATTTTCAGTTTTTTTTTTTATTTTCTAAAAAAAACACTTTTGGAAAGAACATGTGATCGAATCAATGAATCTAAACAATAAACGGGAAGAATATCCCACACCCCCTATCTTAAATGTTGCATTGTCCTCAATGCGAATCAAGAACACAACATAAAGAGAGGAAAAGAAAGATATTACCCAAAATGGAGCGATCCCCGAAAAGTACGAGTCCATTGAATCTACAAAACATGTTAGAACCAAGCATAGCAAAAACAATAACAAAAACTCTAAACTAAAAAAAAAAAAAAAACCTAACTATTGTACAACCTACGATTTTCAAATTACAATAAGTTATACACTAGAAGTCGAAAAATTTGAGGGTCCACCCAAAATACAATATGGCTTTGAGGGATTGATGGTGTACCCTCACTAGGATGCATGCCTCCCGAAAAATAAGGATTCCGTTTGAACAACGGAAGGCATGTGTGAGATGGAAAAAATGAACCATCACCAATTAAAAAATTTAACGGGATGATGGGGGGTTTGGGTGCTAGGTGGGACAAGTACAATTGAGATACAAGAAAAATATAATCACCTCCCAAATATTTTTCAAGTAGTATGGGGAGAGGGGCACACAAAAAGGAAGAGCCCATATTAGAAAACAATTCTAGCAAAGTGTCTTTGTCGGTAAAAGGTGTAAACGTTTCAGAATTTTCAACCGACTCATAGGAATCTAGCGGTACTTCTAATGGTTCAATAATGGTGAACGGGAATGGTGATGAGATAAACTCAATCTCAAGTGATTCATCATCACTTAGAGATTCAATTTCAAGGGAAAAAGACTCACTCTCAATGAGATGTTCTTCAAAATTTTGAGGTGACACACAAGTCTCAACCTCCTCTTTGTTTTTCCAATCACAACGCATCGCATCGCAAAGTGCGAGAATTTCCTTAATAAAACCAATCTCGATATTGATCGTGCTTTGGGTGGAAAGAAAATTGAGTATTTGTTTGATTATAAAAAACATTCTTTCTTCCAAAGTAAGATTCCTTGTATCTATAACCTTGAATTCCTCATTTGGTTGAAAAAAATCTTTAGTTTCAAAAATATCGAAAGAAAACTCGTCATTGGATTCGAATAATGCATTCAACTCTTTCTCCCAAAAACGATTTTTTTCCCGATATTTATTTTCAAACCATTCATACTCAATACATAGATAGGCCTCACCAATGGTAATAGGTCGAGGTCTAGGTTTTTGAAAATAAAAAGCTCGAAAACGATTTTCTTCCCGATATATATTCTCAAGCCTTTCATTCTCAAGAATTCGAAGACCCTCACCAATGGTAATAGGTCGAGGCACGGATTCCTGAAAATAAAAAGTTTGAGAACTATTCCCATATAAACCATTATAATTACCTAACTCACTATAAAAAGACATGATTACCGAATGGTTTGTAAATGGACAATCCACGTAAAGAGGTGTGCGGTTAAGGATTCAACGTTTCTTGGCGCTCAATTGTGCAACCCTAAAAAAAATATCTTGCGAAATAGTAAATCAATTATAATCTATAACAAAACACTCCCCGGCAACGGCGCCATTTTGATCGAGTCGAAAACCGAGCGTCCGTGTAAATACGCTAGTCGTTGTTGTCGTCTTCCAACCACAATAGAAAAAAACCTAAACTTTAACTACACTCTTGCGGAGTATAGTGGCGAGTCTGGGTATCGAATCCACAGGGAATGTTTGATAGATTTTAATTGATTTAATACTTCAATAAAATTAAAGTGTAAAAGATGATGATGGAGTGATAAAGGAAAAAGGGAAAAATAAAGAAGTTAACAAAAACTAATTGGAAAAATTAAGGTAGAGACACAATCTCCCAACCCTAGAGTATTGATGGTATAAAACTAATCGTAAATTTAACTGATTAATTTGACCCGGAATTTAGTACTCCCAAGCATTACGTATACGAGGTTAAAGCCCGCGTCATACTTAATCTGAGGATGAGTAAATCAGTATCGCGATAGTAGCACTCAAATTGCATTCTAAATCATCACGAGTACCCAGAGGCAAACGAGATATAAAGATCTACAATTGTTGTGTAACTACGCAATACGATCATAATCAATCATTAAATTCAGAGGACTAATATTATACACATGCAATTAACACATCAGGTTGGGTTCATGTATCCCAACCTTTAAAAACCTAGCCTAACATGGTAAATAATAATAAAAGTGCTGGAAATAAAAGTTACCACAACTGAAGAACAAGAACATGCAAGAAGAAATCAAAGATTGAAGAAAAACCGGAAAAGCTCTTGAATTAATGGTGCAAAGTATGTGAATCTTTCTCCTAGATGTTCCTACTTGTTATGGAGCTTTTACATAAATGAAATCTTTTTAAAAAGAGTCCTAATGAATAAATATATATGCAAGAGACCATTTAGAAGAGTCCCCAAAACATAAAACTCTTTTGGCTAAAAGATAAGCACAAAATAAAAATCCCGTATCTGCCAATTTGTCACACTTAGAAAGCGTGACTAATTTTGTAACGGTTATGGAGCGTGACAAATGGGCGAACCGGTTCGGGTTCTGGGTGTACCGGTTCGGTTGAATTGGCTGGTTTCTGGGCCTCTTTCAACACTTAGAATATTTTCCAACTTTCTTCTTTTCTTCCTTGGATTTTTTCTCAACTTCAAATGATCGTAACTCCTTCACCGTAGCTCGGATTTGGATGCCGTTTTTTCCAGTATTCTCGTTGTTCCGATATCTTCAACTTTCCAGAAGGGACCACCCCCGGGATTGGGCTGACGAATTTCGAAAATGCCCTTGAACTTGCCTTCCTAGCCTTTCTTCTATGATTTTTCCGCAACTTCAAGGGATCATAACTCTTTCACCGTAGCTCGGATTGAGGTGCCGTTTTGTCCAGTCTTCTTGTAATTGAAATATATTCAACTTTCCAGTTGGCCCCACTTCCGGACTATGGCTTTTAAATTACAAAAATGCCCTTCAACTCCCCGATTCTTGGTTTCTTTCACTATTTTGAGTTCTCTTTTCCATCTTTCTTGCATGAAATACCTGTAAAACACATAAGAGATACAAAAATATGAAATACTTGACAAAAAGGGTTAGTAGCATAGATATGAGATAAATCCAAGCTATTTACACCGCATGGGATCGTAAAAATACCGAAATTAAGAGGATAAATGTGAAGAATTTATGCCTAATCAGTCATCAACGGATCCGAATATCAAAGAAGAGGAGGAATCAGAATTCTGCACAGCCGGACCGGTCCACCCAGAGAAAAAGAATCGATCCGCCTACTGAAAAGCCAGTATACCCTGGATCGGAAGTGAACCGAAGAAGCTAAAATTAAAACGAACCGATCCACCTACCCGGACCGATCCGCCTCAGAACCGAACCGGTCCACCTGGGATAATCTCAAACAGATCGTGCAGAGATTTTTTAGGCCTAGTTACTCCTTCATAAACCCACTACGGGAAGTAGTTCAGAAGACTTATTTCACACGATTTTCAGAGTTCATAAACCTAAAAGTCTTCACTTTTTTGAGTTTCAAAACTCATGGTTTGATTCACACAACTGCTCATACATTTGTGAATCACTTTTGGTAACCCTAGAACACAAACCGTTGATGTTCAACCCTTGTGAAGAAAACCGTTCTTCTTCTTCATTGCAGCTCCCTTGGAAAGGGATATTTCCATCCGCCGACTACAGAATCCGACAACTGAGGGTAATTCTTAGTCACTTGTATTTTCATTGTAATCCGAAATTGTACAGTTACAATATTATAATGAAAATAAATGGTTTTGCCCCTTTGGGGGATTTTTCCTCAATTGTGTGTGTTTGATTAATCTTCATGATCTACTTCTTCATTCAATCACACCTAGTTGCATGTTTAGGGTTTATTTGGGTTAAACTGAATTTAATTATATAATTTCTTATTTGAGCGCATGGGCATACTCTACTCAAATTGGTATCAGAGCATTTACGCTAATCTATCGCCTATTCCTAATTTTTCCGCAAAATTTCTCTAAGATATCAATTTTCTAAAAATTTGATTTTTGAAAAAGTGCGTGTTCAAATGGAGAAATCATATAATAAATTGCCTATTTTTTACGGGACAAATTATACATATTGGAAAGCCCGAATGAGTTCGTCTTTAAAAGCCATAGATGAAAGGATTTGGATTTTTGTTGAAAGAGGGTGGACACCTCCCTCCGTCACTGTGGAAAACGTGACTAATTTAAAACCTGTCACATCTTGGACTGAAGATGAATTTAGATGGTCTTTTTTTAACTCTAAAGGTTTGAGTGCTATTTTCGGTTCCATCACTCCCGCTGAGTTCCGACGTATCATGACGTGCACCACGTCAAAGGAGGCATGGGATATTTTACAACTCACCCATGAAGGAATAAATGCTGTGAAAGAGTCTAAATTGCAAAATTTGACAACTCAATTTGAAACCATCACCATGCATGAGACTGAATGTTTTGATGATTTCTATGCTACACTTTCTGACATTATTAATACTAGCTTTAATCTTGGTGAACATATTCCTAATACTAGAGATGTTAAAAAGATTCTTCGTTCTTTGCCTAAGCGTTATATCCCTAAAGTCACTGTGCTAAATTCTATGGGCAATTTAAATACGCTAAAATTGGAAGAACTTGTAGGAGATTTGCAAACTTATGAAATTGATATATTCCCTAAAACTGCTAGGTCTAAAGATAAGGGAATTCCACTTAATGCTAAAGAGAAAAAGAGTGAGGGGTCGGCTACAAAGAGGGAAGAGTCATCTAGAAAGAGAGAGACCGACACGTCAGATTCTAAGTTTGATTTTGACTTAGATGATTTGGTTCTTTTTGCAAAAAATTTCAAGAGGATTCTCAAATTTAAGAAAAATGGCAATTTTAAAGATAAAAAGAAATTTGAGAAAAATAAGTTTGAAAAGAAAAATGAAAAAGATTCAAAAAATCCTCCTAAGAAAGAAAGTGAGAGATGCTTTGAGTGCGATGGTAGGGGTCATAGAGCCTTTGAGTGTGCCACTCGTCTGAATAGAGAGAAAGGGAAAGTTGTCCTTAATGCTATTCTTAGTGACGACAATGAGGTCGAGATGGTGGATTCAGGAGATGAGTCACCGCATGAGTGTAACTTCACCGCATTCATGGCCAGTCAAGTCAGCACTCCTAGTTCTCTTCACGACGATGAGGATGATGCTTCACAGGGACACCTCGACAGTGAGATCGATGTAAGTGAGGGGGAGGATGACTCAAGTGAGAGCGAGAGTGATATTCAACGTGCCTACGCTGAGTTATATTCTGAGTCATTTAAAACTAAAAAACGTAACAAAGCGCTAATTCTTAAGATCACCGGCTTAGAGGAATATTTAAGAAAGGCGAGAGAGAGAGAGTCATCCACCTTCACCGCCCTGAGAGAGAGAGAATCTGCCTGTGTTGAGAAAGAGAGTTTGTTTATAGAGAGATAGTATGTTTTTGAGAAAGAGAGAGGGGACTTGACTAAACAAGTGGATAGTCTTACGAGTGAGCTCCATTCCTCCGTGGAGACTCGAAAGAAACTTGAAACCTTTGTTGCCCAGCTGACTCATGATCTTGAGAAAGCACGGGAAGTTAAGGTATAAATCGAGGACAGATCAGGGAAATGGGAAATATGCTCCTCGGCCCCGCTTTAGGTTTTGGTGATAGGAAGGGAATTGGTTATGATGGTGGCTCCACCTCTCAAATTGCACCTGGACCAGTTCCTGAGTTTACTACTACTCCTTATGGTCATCGTCAAAAACCTCGAAGGAGAGTTAGACCGAGAAAAGCAAACCAAGGTCCGCCTTTGACTCTGTTCTTTTGTACCTATTGCAAAAGAAAAGGCCACCTCAGGGAGTTTCGTTATAGCATTGGTCGGACACGACGTACTACAGCTCCACGTCAGCATACTGATGATTTTACCAGTCTAAGAGAGCGAGTTGAGCTTTTAGCTGCCACATCTCAGAGTTTGATGGAGGAATTTCGACGGATGCCTTTGCCGTCAGTGAATGCTTCTCACATTCCAGCTAAAACCAACAACACCAAAGGCAAACAAAAGGTCTCCACTTCTTGGGTACCTAAGAAAGATAAAAAGGCCTTTGTTGTTCATGTTTCTCTCAAAGCACATAATACCTCACAGTGGTATTTTGACAGTGGGTGCTCCAGACATATGGCAGGTGATGCCTCATTTTTTACATCTCTTGAGGATTATCAGGATGGCAGAGTCACCTTTGGAGATGGGAACAAGTCTAGCATTATAGGATGAGGTACTATCGAGTTACCTGGTTTTCCTAAGATAGAAAATGTTTTGTACGTCAAAGGTTTGAAAGCAAACCTTCTCAGCATTAGCCAGCTGTGCGACGCTGACTTTACCGTAAAGTTTGACCGGGACGCGTGTAAGGTCTATAATCAAGACGGTAAAATTTTGGTGCAAGGGGTGAGGACAAAGGATAATTGTTATGGGACTGAGCCCACATCCTCACTTGTCTGCAACAGCGCCACGATCACTTCTATGGATCTGTAGCACCAACGTCTAGGTCACATAAATATTAGAGATCTCACTCGCTTAGCGAGAAAGGACCTAGTACGTGGCTTACCATCTCTTGGAAGGCCAACTTCGACAGTTTGTGGAGCCTGTCAGATGGGAAAACAAATTCGTAGTCCCCATAAGAAGTTTCGTTCCATTACCACCTCTCGTGTTCTTGATCTTATACACATGGACCTTATGGGTCCCACTCGTACCGAGAGTCTGGGTGGTAAGAGGTATATCCTAGTGATGGTAGACGATTTCTCTAGATTCTTCATTGTAGGATTTCTGAGAGAGAAATCTAATGTTGTAGAGTTTTTAAAGACCAAGTGCCGTGTCCTGCAAAATCAACACGGAGTCACTATTAACAGGATACGTAGTGATAACGGCATTGAATTCAAGGAATCAAAGGTAGATTCGTATTGTGATGGCCTTGGGATCAAACATGAGTTTTCTGCTGTGAAGACTCCTCAGCAAAATGGGATTGTTGAGAGAAAGAATAGAACGATCCAGGAGATGGCTAGATCTATTCTTCTAGGTCGTAAAGTTTTTAGGAGATTTTGGGCAGAGGCAGTGTCTACTGCTTGCCACATGGTGAATAGGGTCTATCTGCGTCCACACACACTTCAGACACCTTATGAGTTGTGGACTGGCAAGAATCCCAACCTGGCATATTTCCGTATTTTTGGGAGTAAATGCTACATCCTACGGGATAGAGAGCAATTAGGAAAGTTTGACTCCCGGAGCGACGAGGGAATATTGCTAGGATATTCATCGACTAGTAGAGCATACCGGGTATTTAACCTGAAGAGCTCTAAGGTTATGGAATCAATAAACGTCACCGTGCAAGATGAGGAACCTTCGACGGTTATTGATCCTAACTTTCAGTGTGAGGATGTGAACTTTTCTGACAGTGATTTTCTTGTCCCTTTCTCACACTCTGTGGACCCTACTCCTGCGCTAGGGGACACACCTGCTTGGGTTCGTAAGAGTAATGACCCTTCTGCCATTGTTGGTGATCCCACTCTTGGGGTCAAGACTCGTGCTCAGCTAGAGAACGTCGTTAGCCACTTTTTCTACACGTCCAACGTCGAGCCCAAGAATCATAAAGAGGCACTCAAGGATGAACACTGGATATCTGCTATGCAGGAAGAGTTGCTTCAGTTTAAAAAGGATAATGTCTGGGAACTTGTCTCCTGACCTAGTGAGACTAATGTGATAGGTACTCGGTGGATTTTTAAGAATAAAATGGATGAAAATGGTACCATAATTCGAAACAAAGCTAGGTTGGTCGCTCAAGGCTACACACAGATAGAGGGTATAGACTTTGGGAAGATATTTTCTCCTGTTGCGAGTCTTGAGTCCGTCCGTCTACTACTCGCCATCGCATGCCATCTGCACTTCAAGTTATATCAAATGGATGTCAAGAGTGCCTTTCTGAATGGCATTCTATAGGAGTAGGTTTATGTGGAACAACCAAAAGGGTTTGAAGACCCTAAGCACCCTGAGCACTTTTTTATCTAAGGAAAGTCTTGTATGGTTTGAAGCAAGCACCCCGTGCTGGGTACGAGAGGCTTCCTTCCTATCTCTTAGCTCGTGGTTTCAAGAGAGGGGGAGTAAATATGACATTGTTCGTCAGGAGAGATGACGGTGCTATTTTGGTTGCCCAGGTCTATGTAGACGACATAGTCTTTGGATCCACATGCTCCCAGCATGCTCACCACTTTACGGAGGAGATGAAAAGTGAGTTTGAGATGAGCATGGTTGGTGAGGTTACATTCTTCCTTGGTCTCCAGGTTCGTCAGCTAGAGGATGGGATGTTCATCTCCCAATCCAAGTATGCTAGAGACCTAGTGAAGAAATTTGGTTTAGACTCCGCTAATCATGCACGTACACCTATGAGTACCACTACCAAGCTTAGTAAGGACACTTCAGGCAAGGACATAGAGCAAACCTTATATCGTAGCATGATAGGTAGCCTTATCTACTTGACTGACAGTCGTCTCGATATAACCTTTAGTGTTGGAGTCTGTGCGCGATATCAGGCATCCCCGAAAGAGTCACACTTACTTGCTCTAAAACGTATTATTAAATACGTAAGTGGGACTCTCTCATACGGTATTTGGTATTCCTTTGATACTGATGCCCGTTTGTCTGCCTATTCAGATGTCGATTGGGCCGGGGATGTAGATGGTTGTAGGAGCACTACTGGTGGGTGTTTCTATTTTGGTTCTGCTCTTTTCTCCTGGCTGACCAAGAAGCAAAATTACATCACTTTGTCCACTGCGGAGGCTGAGTACATAACCGCCGAGAGTTGTTGCACACAACTCTTGTGGATGAAGCAAATGCTGGAGGATTATGGGATTTCACAGGACACCATGACCATTTTCTGTGATAACACGAGCGTGATACACATATCCCGCAATCCATTCCAGCATTCGCGCACAAAGCACATCAGGATACGCGAGCACTTTATACGACAGCTAGTTGAGGAGAAAGTCGTATCCCTGAGTTTCGTTCCCACTGACTGTCAGTTAGCCGACATTTTCACAAAACCTTTAGATGCCCTTAGATTTGAGAGTCTTAGGAAGTCTTTGGGGATTTTCATAGCTGACTGAGGGGTTGGTTTATGTCTAGAATAAGATGTTTTTTTCATGTTCATATCATATGCTTCATATTGCTAGAATGTTTTATATATATCATTCTTTTATTGTACAGCTATTTATTTTGTTTGAAAAATCCAAAAAGATTTTTTTTTTGTTTTTGTATATTAATATTTCAAGAAAAACACAAAAAGATTTTTGTATTTTTTATGCACCTTTTATGGATGAACATTTAAGATAGCCAAGTCACACCTTCATTCCATTTATCCATGTGCTTTACATAGTATGGAGTCTTTGAGATTTAATTAGTGATATTTTCCCACATGTTTGACTCCTATCTCCTTTATTGCACACATGCACGGCTATATTTTATTATTGCACTTATCTATCACATATTGGCTTGGCTGTTTCCATCTCAATTCTGTCTATACAACTTACAATATGCGATAAAACTTGACAAGATTGGAATGCATGTAAAAAACCATTTTGGTGAGACTGAGTGTTTGTTTAAGAACGGGGAGGGGCTGCGAAAGGCAATTATCTCTTCTTTGCGCAAAAGCCACCGTTCAAAAGGACCTAAAAAATGGAGGAATTTTATTATCCGGGGTCCAGAGAGGTTAAAAGAGCCCAAAAAATTTAAAGGCAATAAAAAGCAATTCATGCCAAATATGGGCCATTAGGTTCACCATCAATTCTCCAAAGTTTGAGAATTTAGAAAGCCTCTATTCAAAATTATATCTGAGGGAGTTTGGTTGGAGAATATAAACGGGTTTGCACTTCCTTGAAAGTCCTGAAAAAGCATAAAAAAATTTGGACGTTATTGGTGTAGAAATTATTTTTAGCTTTGATTTATTGATTTAATTGAGTCAATGTCCTATATTTCCACTTTTGTTTACACCAAATGAAGACTTTGAGTTCATTCGTTAGGAGTATCTGATATTCATCGTGCACATATGTCATGTTTGTATGCATTGATTTTCCTATCGAATTCGATCACACCCATTCATTTCCATCATCATCGACTTGGTTGTCCTGTGTTTGTTCATGGTGTGTTTCTTGTTTGTTTGAAAAAAAAATTCTGAAAAATTAACAAAAATAGTTGCTTATTCCTTGTGACACCCTGTCTTCACTTGTTTGATTTATTCTTCTCATTTGTCTATTTGGGGACATCATAAAAAGGGGGAGAAAGAATTATCACATTAAGGGGGAGTTTTGAAGTGTTGAGTTGGTTATCACCAATTAGCATATTGGCATATCTGTTTATCTCATTTTAAGCTCCATACGTCACTTGGTATTTTTCCTTTATCTCATGTGTGTAGGTACCATCCGATGATCTCTGAATTGCACACCCTGATGAGAAAAGCGTTGCGATTCCTGAAGATTCGAAGAGCAAACGATGAAGTCTTATTCATTTGTATCCTTCCAGTTTTGGGTTCATGGAAGGGTAGATTTGTATAGGCATTTTTAGTTGGTTGATAATTCGGATGTTTGTTTTTATGTATGTACCGGCATAGACATAGGGGGAGATTTGTAAGGACATTTTTGCCCATCATTAATTTGTTATGTCATACGCCGTTACACCGTTGAAGAAATTCAAGATACATATAGTCATCAACGGATCCGAATATCAAAGAAGAGGAGGGATCAAAATTCTGCACAGCCGGACCGGTCCGCCCAGGGAAAAAGAACCAATCTGCATGCGGACCGGTCCGCCCCTCAGCCGGAACGATCCGCCTGCTGAAAAGCCAGTATACCCCGGACCGAAAGCGAACCGAAGAAGTCAAAATTAAAATGAACCGATCCGCCTACCCTGACCGATCCGCCTCAGACCCGGACCGGTCCGCCTGGGATAATCTCAAATAGATCGTGCAGAGAGTTTTTAGGCCAAGTTACTCCTTTATAAACCCACTACGGGAAGTAGTTTCAGAAGACTTATTTCACACGATTTTCAGAGTTCATAAACCTAAAAGTCTTCACTTTTATGAGTTTCAAAACTCATGGTTTGATTCACACAACTGCTCATACATTTGTGAATCACTTTTGGTAACCCTAGAACACAAACCGTTGATGTTCAACCCTTGTGAAGAAGACCATTCTTCTTCTTCATTGCAGCCCTCCTGGAAAGGGATATTTCCAGCCGCCGACTACAGAATCCGACACCTGAGGGTAATTCTTAGTCACTTGTATTTTCATTGTAATCCGAAATTGTACAGTTACAACATTATAATGAAAATAAGTGGTTTTGCCCCTTTGGGTGTGTCTGAGTTTAGGAAGTTTTATAACATCCCAAAGTGGGTAGATATTGAGTGTGTTCCTCCCCCTAGAAATGTTAGAGACATAGAGGGTGCCCATTGGATCCATGTTTTGATGCTTTCCCAAGGGGGACTTACTTTTCCTCCCAACGACCTGTTCTTGCACTTCTTTGGTTACTTCAATATTGTTCCTACACAGTGTTCGCCCAATGTGTGGAAGATAATTAATGGCGTCCATAGAATCAATCAGTTATATGGTACCAAGTTAGGGCTTGTCGAGGTTTGTTTTTGCTAATCTTTTTCTCAAACTAGTTATTGTGTTCTCTATCTCAAAGCCTGGAGCCCTGACAGGGTATTGGTAGTAAACATACATGATTCCCATAAGGACTATTGGCAAGAGGGTTTCCTTGCTAGAAACTGGCAATTTTCTCCCCAGTTTAAAAGGTCGAGGTCTGATAGGTTCTCTATTCCTTTTTATGGGGAAGAATACATAGGTAGACTTTGCTCTGTTCTTTCAATTTTTGTTGATTTGTGATCTTTCTGATTTTTCTCTATTTTTTCTTCAGCGAGGTCGAAGAACTTGGAACCTGCTCTCAGCGAGGTTCGTCTCTCTGAATTGGTCAAGTCCTGGAATATCAGGGAGCCCTTAGCTGACGGCGAGCATCCCCAGTCCTTTACTTTTTTTCTCGAATATTAGAACGTTGGTTCTAGTTTTATAGCGAGGTCGGTAGACAGTATCCCTGAGTTTGATACCTCTGAAGAGACTGCTGCTGATCCAATTCAGTTGGACGAGGAGGAGAGAAGTTATGAGAGTGATATCGCAGGTGGTGCTGAAGGCAACTTTGGTGAAGGGAGTTCCGATGGTAGTATCTCTTCTGATTCGAAGGAAGTATCTGAAGCTCAAGGATCTTCGAGCACATCAAGAAATTCAAGCGAGGAGATGGTTCCTCCAAAGAAAAACCTGATTCAGGATAATGATGACGACGATCACGTGCTCCTCGCTCAGAGGTCAAAGAAGCATAAGTCCAGTACTGGGGCTGTAGCTACTGGCTCTCAGTCTTCTATTCAAGAGGAAGAGAGGAAGAGGAAAGAAGAAGAGCAGATGAGAGAGAGGGAGAGAAAAAAGGAGGAGAAGAGAAAGACGATGGAGGAGAAGAGGAGGATGGAGGAGAGGAGGAGAATGGAGAAGGAGAAAGATGAAGAGAGGAGAAAGATGGAGTCAAGGACGAAGGTTGGGCAAGCCTTAGTCCCGGTGTCTGCTTTGCCCGAGAGAGCCTCAGTTGTCGTTTCTCCTCAACTGGCTCCTGCGCTTCTCGAGAGGGAAGTTCTTCCTGCAGATCACCAGAGGGCGCTGGGGTCTGATCAATTGGCCCTATAAGCTAGCTAGAGGCTAGCCCTGGTAAGATATTTTCCATTTTCTAATGCTTAACAAGCTTTAGCTGTTTCCCCTTCCTGATCTCTTCTTTGTTTTTGGCAGTTTGTGACTGACTTCAACGTGCTCTATCGTTCTCGTGACGAGCTGGTGAGAAGGAATGGCGAGATGGAGCAGCAGAGGGCTACTTTAGAAATGAGGGGTACTCAACTGGAGGCTGATTTAAAGACAGCTGACACCGCCCAAGTTTCCTCTGACATGGCCCTCGTCAATTCTGATCGAGAGAGGGATACGGCGGTTAAGGAGCTGAATGAGCTGAGGTAGGCCTATGACCTGGTCTGATCGAGAAAGTTGGTTATCGTAGAGGAGAACCAGGTGATGATCAAGCAGTTAAAGGATAAAGAGTCCTAGGTATCCACCATCAAGGAGGACTCATACAACTCTGGGTGGACTGCTGCATATGAAGACGCCGAGGTTCAGATAGGCTACATCAGCCGTCTGAACTTCAAGAAGGGTTGAAATAAGGCCCTCCTAATTGCTGGTGTTGATGCTGACTGTCCTTTGTTCGACGAGCATAACCCGAGCCCTAAGCCGCTTGTCGATGAAGAAGCCCCTGTCCCTGCTACAGAAGGCGTTGAGCCTGTCTCCCAGACGTTGCCTGCCGAGGTCCTTTCTGCTCAGGTGACAGAGGTTTCCCCTCCTGAGGGGGGTGCTTCTACTATCGCAGACAAGGGGAAGCAGCCAGCTACATCTGGGCAGCCTGAGGTTGCTAATTAGTTATCATCTAGGGTTACTTTTTGTATCTTTATTTGTAACTTTTGTTTTTACTGCTCGATGTACTTTAACCCTTATCAATGAAAAGGTTTCTTTTTCCCAGTGCACTATTTTGTCTTTCTTTTCGATGCCCTCTTATGTCTTGTAGTTGACTGATGTAGAATAGTATATTCCTGCCATATCTCAATTGGGCAGGACTCTTGGTCCCAATGCAAGTCCTCAGGTTCGCCAGGTCTTCATTAGGCTTTGAAAATATCTTAGGTCAAGGAATCAAAAGTATAAGGATCAGTCTGAGCTTGTGGCCAAATTAAAGGACAGGCTCCAGGAGATGGAAGAGGTTGGTGCTTTAGTGCAAGAAGAGGTGAATGCACTGGGAACAAAGCTTCTCGATGCTTCTGAGATTAACTAGGTTGGGGAAATGCTTCAGTAAGAAAATGAAGCTTTAAGGAAATAGGTATCGCGTCTTAGGGAGCAAGAGCCGAGCATCGCTCCTACAGTATTGCGAGGCTCTTCATCATCACGAGCTAGGGCTAGCTCGAGCGACGTTCCTCCTGTGTTATGAGGTTCTACTGATCCATCCATTCCGCGAGCTGGCAAGAGCACCAGGCGTTCAGATAGGTAAATGGAAGAGCTTCGTGGTGATGCCTAGCGAGCATATGTGATTGCTGCTGGACTTCAAAGGGATGTTACTCGGCTGCGGCACCTGTTTAAAAAAGGAACTCGACGAGTATGGATCGACGATTATGACCAGGGTTGGATAGATGCTCCGACGAGGCTGATAGAATTTAAAGAGCTTGCCTTCATCAGGGGGTGGTTGAGTGATTTGAAGGAGATGCAAGTTCCAAGGAACTCAATGCTTTGGTATCGCCATGAAATATCTCTTTCCACTCGGATGCCCAATCCCTTCCGGAAAGATGATCAGTGGATACCCATCGATGCCATCCCTCGGAGGCTATTAGAGTTGGATGCTAACGAAGTCGAGGAAGAGTTAGTTCCTGCTCACGATGATGGTTGATAGTACAAGTATAGAACCCTGTCGTGGCAGTACTTCTACAATCGTATTCAGGCTATACAGGCCGCGGCCTGTACCTCACTCAAGGCGCGGCCAGAACACCTATAGGGCGAGGTCAGAACTCCTATAGGGGGCGGCCCTCTCCATCAGAGGCCGCGACACCCTAGCTTAGGGTCTGCGGTCCCCCTCCAACAGCTCAGCGCTGCTACTCTATGGGTCGCGCGCCCTCATCCACATCTACTGCAGACTTGATATACGCCATGTGCTCAGGGCACGTGACTCGACTCACTTCCTCATAAATAGAGGACCACAGCTGGAAGTAGGGGATCGGTTCCACACACACCTGAGGCACCACAACATAGATTCTCTCTACATCACCCCAACATAAGCTTTGGAGGCCTAGAATCTGCATCACAGCCACCTTACGGGCTCATCGGAATCTCCAATACTGTCATGTACTCTCCTTTATTCTCATACTTGTACGCCTCTATAGGCACGATTATACTGTACAATGCAACGCATATAATGAGAACGGAGCAACGCAGTGGACGTAGGCCCATTTTAGGGGCTGAACCACTCTATATATTGTCTTCTCTCTATTTACTTACTTTATTGGTTTAACACACACATATAACTTTTGATCTGCTGATATGAGAACGCCCTATGGTCGATTTCCCGTATCATCAGTTTGGCGCCGTCTGTGGGAATGAGATATTTCAACCTTGTTTCTCTGCATATATGAGTTCTTCAAACACCTTATTCGATCCCTGGAGGTCCTTTGGATCATCTCCTCACGGGTCGGTTACTGGTTATTGGACTCCGCATCATATTCACACCCTTAAGTGGGTACTTCTTATATCCAGATATACTCCATCTTATGGCTTTAGATCTATTTTGCATACCCCTGTGATATCATTCTATCTAGCTAGTATTGAAAAGCATGACGGGCTTTTGCCTAAAAAAGATGAATGATTAGGGAGGCATTGTATCTACTCCTTTTTTGCTGTTCTTGGCCTATGATCTAGGGTTTATCATTGAAACTGTGTCGTGTTGTGAATCGAGAGGTTATTTACTCATGGACAAACCCTAGTAGGTGTGCTCTCCATAAGTTTCGGGAGAGAAACTCAGTACCCGAGCTTCAAGTTTGGGATTGCTTCTTGCTGCCTAGGAGGGGATGCGGCCAGACAGTAAATATGTCTTATGGCTGTGACCTCCACCAGAATAGCTGTTACAAAAGCTTCAAACGTTGAGGAGCGTAATCAGTTGGGCTCTAGCTCTGCCATGGTGTATCATATGAGGCCGCGGCAGTGCATCTTACTACGTGCCTTATGGCCGCGGCCGCGGTGTCCCGTAGTAGTGAATGCTGCATCCCCATTTCCTACTTCATTACTTCAGTATCTCTGAGATTGCTCACTACTGTTAGTTTATTCTCAGATTATATATATACTTTGTAAAAACTAACAAAAGCAGAGATGGAAGGAGAATCCAGCCGGAGTGCAGAAGTCAAGGATGAGATTGTGCAACTATACAATCACCTTAATCACCTCTATGATAGCCACGCCTCACTTCAGACCCAGGTCAATTTTCTCACTCAGAGGGTGCTAATGCTGGAGGCCGCGGCATCTAAAAACATAGGCGCGGAAGTGCAAGAAATAGTAAAGTCAACCATGCCTGCCGCGACAGTAAATGAAATCGCAGAATCAACCGTCAGAGGTCAAAAAAGGCATAAAAAGTCGGGTGTCTATACTCAGTTGAGCCTCCCGATTGAAGAGATCTTGGAATTCATCAAAGGGGACAAGATTTTAAGGTGGCCAGAAAAATTGAGAGCTCCACCCCACAAGAGGAACAAAGCTACTTGGTGCAAATTCCATCAGGACCATGGCCATGACACAAAGCAATGCTATGCTCTGAAGGATGAAGTTGAAAGGCTAATTGGGCAAGGGATGCTGCAGCGATTCTTGAAGAATGCATAAGAGATTCAGTCAGACCTGGCAGAGGCTGCATGCCGCATCTCATCCTTAGTCTTTCTAATTTCAACTATTTATGTTTATGTTTTATGAAGCTCACTGTAGCCTTAATACTCAAGACTTTATGTTTTGTTAACAAAGTCATTAGCTGCAGCATACATATATAAATATATGAACTAGCAAGTTTAGCTATATCTGATATTTCTCTTGGTTTCATAACCTGCTATCTCACAAAAAGACTTTTTGCCTCAAACATATTTCAGAGGAAATATAACAAAATTATCTCGAAGGATTATTCTACTTCGGGATGCACTTATGGATGGGTTACGACCTTCATTAGCTCAGAAGTTCCCCTCGCAATGTGCAACTACATATTATCATATGATGACCATATTCGCAAAATCATCTGAGGATTCAAGGAGCTTTTATTAGCCACCAGGGCCTACAACGCCAATTCTCTTCTCTCGGAGTGCGACATTAGCCACGGCGGCTTATAATGCCCGTTCTTAGCTTTTGGGACGCGTCATCGAGCCGGGAGGCTTACAATATCTAGCCAGGGATGGCTTTATATATATCATTAGCTGTAGGTGGATTAATAACATAACCCAGCCTGGAGAGGCTTGATAGTGTCTCGCATGTTAGCTGTGGGTGGCTTAATAACATAACCCAGCCTGGAGAGGCTTGATAGTGTCTCGCATGTTAGCTGTGGGTGTCTTAATAACATAACCCAGCCTGGAGAGGCTTGATAGTGTCTCGCATATTAGCTGTGGGTGGCTTAATAACATAACCCAGCCTGGAGAGGCTTGATAGTGTCTCGCATATTAGCTGTGGGTGGCTTAATAACATAACCCAGCCTGGAGAGGCTTGATAGTGTCTCGCATATTAGCTGTGGGTGACTTGATAACATAACC
Organism: Sambucus nigra; assembly: GCA_949130495.1. Classification (NCBI taxonomy): domain Eukaryota; kingdom Viridiplantae; phylum Streptophyta; class Magnoliopsida; order Dipsacales; family Adoxaceae; genus Sambucus; species Sambucus nigra. The sequence continues at coordinate 634,801,541 of OX422207.1, read as the reverse complement.
CAGCCTGGAGAGGCTTGATAGTGTCTCGCATATTAGCTATGGGTGGCTTGATAACATAACCCAGCCTGGAGAGGCTTGATAGTGTCTCGCATGTTAGCTGTGGGTGGCTTAATAACATAACCCAGCCTGGAGAGGCTTGATAGTGTCTCGCATATTAGCTCTGGGTGGCTTAATAATATAACCCAGCCTGGAGAGGCTTGATAGTGTCTCGCATATTAGCTGTGGGTGGCTTGATAACATAACCCAGCCTGGAGAGGCTTGATAGTGTCTCACATATTAGCTGTGGGTGTCTTAATAACATAACCCAGCCTGGAGAGGCTTGATAGCGTCTCGCATATTAGGGCTTGGTGACACGACCCAGCTCGAGAAGACTTGGAAACACCAACATATGTCTACGGAGGTACCTTGTTCAGATGAACCTGAAGTGCGCTGCAGACCACCGATACGGTTGCAAAGCTCTAGGATCCATTCATTCATGAAAATGCTAAGGCACTAATATCTTGAAGCTCGCTACATGTTCCATGTGGGTTTTGGGATGACAAAAGATAAACGATTCAGACAACCGGGTGCGATGAAGGCAGCCTAACCCCATGCAATCAGGAAGTCCCAGCCTTGAAATCAAGGTAGCGGCAATAAAGTGAAGATATTTGCATGACGCGGCATGATGTAGGGCCGCGGCTTGTACGCAGCTGCCTTGGATGATTCAACACAATTTGTTTGGGCGCAGACATTGACGGAAAATCAGACGAAAGCGATCCCTTTCCGCGGACTTGAAATGAGATGTCATCGAGACGTGGATGCATTTTCAATAATGTGGCAGTAACGTGCAACCATTCATTACAGCAGGCAATGTAAAACATGCAATATAGAAAAGCAAGGAATATTAAGCAGTCAATCAGTGATAAAAATATGGCCGCAGCCTTTGTATTAATAGCCATAGATTATCGAATGGAGGCCGCAGCCACAACAGAAGTTTAAGATTACAAAAAGGAGGGACGCAGCCCTATATTAAGAATTTAAGAATTCAAGATTACAAAAAGTTGATGATGCAACAGAAATTAAGAATTTAAGAGGCTGCGTCATCATCATCATCAGCCTCTTCTCCGCCCGCGAAAGTCTCTGTCTCTCCGTCCTCAGCCGTTGCCTCTGCCTCTGCTTGGGCTATCAACCTTGCTCTTTCTTCAACCGTGGCCTTCAGCTCAGCAATGCACTCTTGATGTTCTGCATCACTTAATTTCCAAGCGAGGACCGTATCCTTGGCATCAGGGAAGTTCTTAATAATTCTCTGCCGCAACTCCAGGTAGCCACAGAGGTATGCCCTGTTATTGGTGAGGAAGAAATCCTTGGAGCCTTTGAATGACTCCACGGCATGATCTATGGCTAGCTGGAGGGCGTCGCCATGATCAATTTCCAACTTTTGTATTGCCGCGGCGTGAGCTTCATCCTTCTGAGCAGACTTGGCTTCTAACTCTTGATATTTCTGCTGAAGGAGGGCGAGCTTGGTATTTGCAATCTCTGCAACACGGGCGGCTTCGGCTGTCTGGGCCTGTGAGGCTTTCAGAGATTCTGCGGCTTGATTAAAATTCTCCTCCGCTTCCTCTCTGGACTTGTTGGCCTTCTCCAAGTCCATATGGGCTTCCAGAAGAGCAGCGGCAGCAGACTTTTTCCCTGCCCCAAAAGAGGAGGTCATTGCAGACTGCAAGTCCACGGCATGAGCACTCTTCTCGGCCTCTTTCAGCCTGTACAAAGCCTCATACTTCCTCTTCTGGACCACAATCACATCAGCCGCCTGTATGAAATAAAAGACGTTAGCAAAAGTATAGAAAAATATGAGATGCGAAGTTAAATGACTAGTACGTACCCTCAGAAGGCTGTGGAGGCCACAGTCCTCCAGATCTTCGTGATCTTTTCCAACCAGCTTGTCGAGGTCCGCGGCATCCAAGGCTCGCTTCATTCTCCGCGCAGCCTTTGCGGTAGTGTCCCAGGAAGAATTTGGGTCAGGCTACCTTAATTGAGGTCTTGGTCTACCGTCTGGCCCGGACTCTCCGCGGAATTGGGGAGGTGGAAAATTCGCATTAACCGCCACTACAGTTGGCGATGGAGGAGAGGACGATTGAGGGGGGACTTCAGCTGACATCAGACCAGCCGCGGCCAAATTTTCCCCTATGTCGTCATCGAAGTTTTCATGCTGCGCAGGGTTTTCATCATTAACCACCTGATCCGCGGCAGGATCAGTGGCCTTGTCTCCAAAGGGGGCCGCGGCAGATCCCTTGACCTTGGACCTCTTCCTCTTCCTGCTTCGCGCAGTATTATTGAGAACCACCGCGTCCTCGTCCATTTCCGCCAGTTGGGCAGCCAACAGCTCCCTGTCAACTTCCTCACCTAAAAAAGAGAAGCAACTGTAAAAACAAGTATTTGAACAAAAATTGCAGAAACATTTTACACTCCGCGGACTATTAGTGTTACCTTCCGCGACCATTTGCTGGGGAATTGACTTATTGGGGAAGAAACCTGCTTCGAATATGCTCGCTGTTGTAACTAGTGTGCTGAACTTCTTGTGTTCAGCAGGTACCGCCGATGCCTCAGCAACCCTCTTTTCTTGCCTTTTGTTTAAAGTCAAGTTATCAAGGACTAAAGAAAAATAAATCCAAAAGTTAGCAGATATTTAATAAAATATGCGGAAGGGACGCGGACATTTAAAAATTACCTAGTTTGGAGGGAGTTCCCCATTGTCGCGGCATTTGAAACGACTTTTCCCTCTCATTCTCTTCAGGGTGGAACTCCCACCCTTCTCCAGAAATGTAGAAGTACTTTCCTTTCCAATTTTTTACGCTGGTCGGCCTCCCAGTGTAAAGGGTTTCATTCCTGTCGCGGAGTGAAAAGTAGTAGTATCCTGCGAACTTTACGGAGTTCTCTTTTGGGCGGTAAAAATGAAAGAACTCCGCGGGAGTAATGTCCTTTTTGAACAAGTTCTCCCAAAGCACGACCGCGGCAAGAACAGCTCTCCAACCGTTGGGATCTAACTGGGCTGGGGCCAGTTTCATTGTCTGGAAAAGATGATGGATAGGAACTGGGACAGGTAGCCGCAGCCCGTAAATGAACGCGTGCAGGGGGAAGCAAATTCCGTCATCAGACGGAATTGTGCACGGTCTTTGGTTCGCGACGGGGGCTGAACACGTCAAATTTTCAGGAAATTCGAAGGCCTCAGCCACCTGATCAACCCAATTTTGGGTCATTAAGCTGCGGATACCAAGCGCGGCCAAGGGTCTCTCAGCCCTCCCTGATGTACCTCCAGGCTTAATTCTAGCAGCCGCGGCAATATCCCCTTCACCCATGGGATGGGTACTTGAGTTGGCTTCCTCTTCCATCAGCGGAGATTGGAAGGCCTTCCCAGATGCGGAGTCTGAGTCGAGTCTGATGCAGTTCGGGCAATCTTTTAATTTGCAAGGGCCTATTGACCTTAGAGGATGCACGGAAGAAATTTCAGGAGGAGAGGCCCCAAAATGCTTCGCCCAAAAGCCTCTAAAAACTCGTCTGGGTCAAAGTTCATATGGCTGCAGCGGTACCTGAAAAGTAGAGTCCGCAGTTAGGTGCCGCAGCCATGATGGTTTGGAAAAGACCAAGAAGCCGTGGAAAGATTATTTACGTGAATTGCCTACTATTGATTGAACCTAAAAGGGTGACCATCTAACCCTCCACATCAAAGGGCGCGGCTCTCATCTAACCAAGGAGGATAAATCAGCCTAAAGGTCCTAAGACAGCTTACTAAACGCCACGATTTGGTTCCAGAACGGGGTTCAACATTACTCTTATTTTTTATAAATTCGCGGCCTCTCCCTCCAACATAAATGTCCACTGTCATTTTTAAGAAGTCTGCAGTTATCTACTCTTGTTTTGAAAAGGGAAATCTCATATTTTAAGAGACCGCGGCCGACGACCACGGTATGCCACAAGGACCAAAATGGGAATAGATTAAAGTTGGGGCATCATGTCGCGGCTTTACTCTTAAAACAGTTGATGTATATAACGTTTAATCGTTTTAAAGATCAAAATTCGCAAAATATGAAGAACTTGATGAAAAGCATCAAGAACAGCAAACCCTAGATTCCTATCAAACAGCTAGAGTTTGTTCATGAAGATTAGAAAATAGGTTCTGGTGTACGATTCAGATGTTCGATTATTAAAAAACTGGAAAGAAATGCAAACTACGAAGTCTATTGATCGAAAGATTACCTGGAAATGAAGAAATCTGCGATGTTCAGCCTCACACCACCTTGGAAACACCACACGCAGCTTCAAACCACCTTGGAAGGCTGCCGGAAAATGCTTGAGAAAGGAAGAACAAGATTTTCTCTCGATTTGCTCTCAAAAGTTTTAGAAACATAATGAAGTCCACGGCCAGAAACAATTTATATAAGGGAGTGCGGAAGACGAATCGTCGCTTTGGAAGCACCGCGGCACCTAGGCTACTTAGCCGCAGTCCCAATATATCTCCCTTGGCACTACATCTTGGGGGCTTATTGATAGTACAAGTATATCACCCTGTCGTGGCAGTACTTCTACAATCGCATTCAGGCTATACAGGCCGCGGCCTGTACCTCACCCAAGGCGCGGCCAGAACACCTATAAGGCATGGTCAGAACTCCTATAGGGGGCGGCCCTCTCCATCAGAGGTCGCGGCACCCCAGCTTAGGGTCCGCGGTCCCCCTCCAACAGCTCAGCGCTGCTACTCTGTGGGACGCGCGCCCTCATCCACATCTACTGCAGACTTGGTATACGCCATGTGCTCAGGGCACGTGACTCGACTCACTTCCTCATAAATAGAGGACCACAGCTGGAAGTGGGGGATCGGTTCCACACACACCTGAAGCACCACAACACAGATTCTCTCTACATCACCCCAACATAAGCTTTGGAGGCCTAGAATCTGCATCACAGCCACCTCACGGGCTCATCGGAATCTCCAATACTGTCATGTACTCTCCTTTATTCTCATACTTGTACGCCTCTATAGGCACGATTATACTGTACAATGCAACGCATATAATGAGAACGGAGCAACGCAGTGAACGTAGGCCCATTTTAGGGGCCGAACCACTCTATATATTGTCTTTTCTCTATTTACTTACTTTACTGGTTTAACACACACATATAACTTTTGATCTGCTGATATGAGAATGCCCTATGGTCGATTTCCCGTATCATCAATGGTCGAAGAGCTCAAGTGGTTGATTATCTCGTTCAGAGGCCGCACCCCCACTAAGATTTTGCCAGTAGTTACTCTGTGTATTTTGTATTGAAGTGATGTTATGTTAATGTTTTGGGAGAGCTCGTCGACTAAACATGTATTGTACTTATTGTAAATATGGTGGATTAATATAAAATTTATGTTTTGGGTTGATTTAGCCGACTAAACAAGCGTATTATATTCTCCATATTCTCGCTCCCTTATGATCTCTAAATTTGTATTATTACGCAAGTGTCCTTCCAGTCCAGTATACTATCGAGATACCATTGTGCACCACTTTACCTTTTAAGTCGTGTCGTCACACTCCCTTAGGCCTAAGTGTGGCAATTGGAGAGGACACACCTGGTATTGGATGCTCTATCTGATCATGATTTTATTCAACAAAAGATGGTTTGGTGACCAGTTTTAATTTGGCCATATTGCCTAAGGATCTCCTGTAGGGCTTCATATATTGCCAGGGGCAATGCTAAGAGGTCTTTCGTGTTTCATAACGAAAGCCTGAGGAGGGTGATTTCCCTGCTATGGTGTAATGATCAATGTGCCTGTCATTTGGAAAAGGTGTGTGATAAAGCTTATATAACTGTTACTCATTAGAACGCAGCCGTTAAACGTCTTTCATTAATGACAAGGAAAATTAACTACTAGTTCCATAACAACAGCATAAAAGAAGAAGCTAAAATAGAATTTCTTGAGATTGGTTGCGTTCCATGCTCAGGGGATTTCTCTGCCTTCCATCGTTTCTAAGTGATAGGCGCCTTACAGATTATCTCTTGTTGTCTTGAATGGTCCTTCCCAGTTTGGCCCTAGCTTGTCGTCTGATGGTTTCACTGCACTGCCCAGGACTTTCCTTAGGTCATAGTCCCCAACTCAGAATGTCCTTGGGTTGACCCTCTTGTTATAATGCCTTGTGAGCTGTTGCTGATAGCTCGCTAGTTTTACTAGGGCTAGCTCTCGGCGCTCGTCGGCTAGGTCGAGCTCAGCGAGCAATGCTACATCATTTTGGCCCTGGTCGATAAGGCTGGACCTCATTGTTGGCCAGCCGGCTTCTAATGGGATGACTGCTTTTATTCCATATGTCAGCGAAAATGGGGTCTCCCCTGTTGCTCGTCGTGGAGTGCTTCGATAAGCCCATAGAATATGTGGTAATTCATTCACCCACGTGCCTTTGGCTCGCTCTAATCGCTTCTTTAATCCGTCGATCACAGTGTTATTGGAAGCCTCGACTTGGCCATTGCTCTGAGGATAGGCCACCGAGCTAAAATGGTGTCTGATTCCATATTCTTTACAGAAACTCTAAAAAGAGCCACTCTCTAACTGCGTTCCATTGTCGGTGATGATGGTTCTGAGGATGCCAAAATGGGTGATTATATTTCTACATATGAACCTTATCATATCTGCGTCTCGAATGTTCGCTAGGGGTTCTACCTCGATCCATTTGGTGAAGTAGTCAGTCGTGACCAGCAGATATTTACGATTTTCGGTGGCGGTAGGAAGTGTTCCTACGATGTCCATCCCCCATTGGGCGAATGACCATGGGCTGGATAATAATTTTAGGTCGCTAGCAGGTTGGTGGACCATAGGAGCGTGAAGCTGGCATTTCAAGCACTTGGGACATACACCGCAGAGTCCATTTGCATATATGGCCACCAATATCCCTCCTTTATTTCTGGGAAAGCCAGAAATCTTCCTCCAATATGACTTCCACAGATTCCTTCGTGAAGCTCATGTAGAACTTGCTCGATATCCTTTGGGTGAACATATTGGAGGTAGGGACCGGAAAATGATCTCTTGTATAGCCTTCCCTCGGGAGATAAGTGAAAGTGAGCAACTTTGACTCTTATCATGTGAGCAGTCTTGTTATCATCTGGAAGTGTGCCATCCTTCAAATAGTCCCTTAATGGGTCCATCCAGCTGGGTGCAAACTCAATTCGGATTACCTGCTCCACGTTTGGTAGCTCGTTATTACGGTTAATGCTCGGGTGAGAGAAGAAATCGATGGGGATTGTCCTTTTTAAGTAGGAATCGATTGCTAAGCTTAGAGCTGCGAGGGCGTCAGCATGGCTGTTCTGCCCTCTGGGAAACTGCTGAACATTGATCTCTTCGAAGCTCGTAATCAGCCTTTTCACTAAGGCGAGGTACGCTGCCATTCTTTCATCTTTTGCATTGTAATCTCCACTTATCTAATTGGAGACTAATTGAGAATCACCGAACACCTATAAATGCTTTGCTCCCAAAGTGTGCGCCTTCTGGAGGCCGGCTATTAAGGCTTCATATTCTACTTTGTTATTGGAGGCTGCAAATCCAAGCCTCATTCCTTGTTCAAGGATTGTATCCTCTGGACTAATAATGACAATGCCTACACCTGTCCCCTTTGAGTTGGAGGCTCCATCAATGAACAATTTCCAGGTTTCCTTCGTTGCGTTGTTCCCCTTTTGTCTTGTTGGAGGAGGTTGGTTGAAAGGTTGCTCACTTGTGATATCGGCTATGAAATCAGCAAGGATCTGCCCCTTGATTGCGTTCCTTGGTTAAAATTGGATGTCAAATCGTTCGAGCTCGACTGACCATTTAGACAGTCTGCCTGACAAATCCACCTTCCTCAGGATTGCTTTAAGGGGGTGTGATGTAAGGACGATTATAGTGTGGGCTTAGAAATAGTGCTTCAGCTTCCTCAAAGCCACTACTAGTGCAAAGGCGAGCTTTTCCACTGGTAGGTACCTCTTCTCGGCGTCTAGTAGGGTCTTGCTCACGTAATAAATGGGGTGTTGGATTCCTGCAACTTCGCGCATTAATGCAGAACTGACAGTGTGGTTGGAAATGGAGAGGTACAAGTATAAGGGATTTGCTTCCTGTGGCATGACGAGCTGTGGTGGGGAACTGAGGTAAGCCTTGAGTTTGTCCAGTGCCCGTGAGCAATCTTGATTCCATTCTACCATTTTGTTTCCCTTTAGAAACTGGAAGAAAGGCTTGCACTTCTTAGAGGACTTTGAAATGAATCAAGTTAAGGCAGCGAGCATACCGATGAGCTTCTGTATGTCCCGAATCGTGCGAGGAGGTTGTACCCTATTTATTGCATCGATCTGGTCTGGATTGGCCTCGATAGCTCTCTTATTGACCAAGTACCCGAGAAATTTTCCTAACTGGACACCAAAAGAACACTTGCTCGCGTTAAGTTTCATTCGATATTTCCTGAGGATTTCGAAGGTGCTTGACAGGTCTGAGAGGTGGTCTTCTTTCTTCTTACTTTTAACGAGCATATCATCGATGTAGACTTCCATGGTGTCTCCCATTTGACCCTTGAACATCTTGGTGACCAGCCGCTGGAAGGTTGGCCCCGCTTTTTTTAGCTCGAAGGGCATGACCTTGTAGCAGTATAAACCGAATGAGGTGATTAATGTTGTTTTGTCCTGGTCTGGGGCATACAGAGGGATCTGATGATACTCGGAGTATGCATCCAAAAAACTCGTTCTCTCATGAGCGGCAGTAGCGCTTACCAGTTGATCAATTTTTGGGAGAGGGAAATTGTCCTTAGGGCATGCTCTATTGAGGTCGGTGAAGTCGATGTAAACTCTCCACTTCCCATTGCTTTTTGGAACTACTACTGGGTTGGATAACCATTTGGGGAATTGCACCTCCCGTATGGATCCCTCATCCAGCAGTTTTTCTACTTCTTTTTCCACAGCTTTTGCCTTCTCGGGTGCAGTTCATCGTGCCTTCTGCGTGATTGGTTTGAAGGTGGGATTGACGTGCAGCTGATGACAAACCATACTAGGATCAATTCCAGGCAGTTCGTATGGTTCCCACACGAAAACATCTACGTTGCGTCTCAGCAGAGTTGTCAATTCCTTCTGTTCCTGGTCAGTGAGAGAGGCTCCAATCAAGAAAACTCGGTCACTGTTGCTATCTCCAGCTGTAACCTCTACCAGGTCTTCGACGACCCGTTCAGAGGGGAGGAGCCTCATCTCCTCTACTCCAGGTCTTTCATACTTTAATTGCTATTTAGATGGTGTTAGACCTTCTTATTCTTCAACTTTCTCGCTGGACTGATCGACCTTCTTCTCTGGCCTTGGTCGGATGGTTGCTATGAAGCACCTTCTTGACATTGCTTGATCGCCGTGGATCTCCATTACTCCTCGCTCGGTTACATACTTGAGTTCCTCATGGTAGGTCGAGGAGACTACCTTCATCGCATGTAGCCATCCCCTGCCGAGGATGGCTTGGTATGGCGAGTCGATGTCAACCACCAAAAACTCAATCATCTTGGAGACATTTCCTGCATGTACTGGCAGTACAATCTTTCCCAGGGGCATAGTTATTTTTCCAGCGAAGCTAACTAAAGGGACAGTAGCTTCCTTTAGGTCGGCGACGCTTAACTTCAATTTTTTGAATTGGTCGAGATACATTACCTCGAACGAGCTTCCTTGGTCGACGAGCAACTTGTCGACGTCAAAGTTAGCTATCCTGAGGCTAATTATCAAAGCATCGTGATGTGGGGTTCTCACTCCCACCAGATCTTCATCTGTGAAAATAGTATGCTTATTATAGTTGACGTCACCTGCTTGTCGATGCTTTCCTGACTGTGACTTTGCTGGATCGATCTAAAAAGCTTGCATCATCGTTGTACGCTTCTTTATCTCCATTCGAGCTGAATTTCCTTGGATCTGCTTGGCATCAGATGCCCCATGAATTATCGCGAACTCATGTCCAGCATCATCTTCGAGCACGTTGTCAGTTCTCGCCTCTCTATTGGTAGTCGCTTTCTCTGCCTTCGTCTCCACAAACTCGTTCAAATGCCCGGATTGGGCTAGCTCCTTGAGGTGAGACTTAAGGGCCTTGTAATGCTCAGTCTTATGTCCCCCCTCTTTATGAAAAGTGCATCTCAGCGCGTTGTTTCTTTTTTAGGGATCTCCCCCCATTTTCTTGGGCCACTTGATGAATGGTTCTTCTTTGATTTTTGAGAGAATTTTATAAATTGGTTCTCGGAAGACGGTGTTGATAGCCTCAAATGCTCTTGACACATCATTGTTACCTCCGTTCTTGTGACCATTTCTTCCCCCATTCTTTCCTCCTTTCTTCTGGTTCTCAGTTTTGTCACTGCCTTTGGCAGCGAGCTTAGTTCGACTGTTTTCTGCTGTGTCTAGGCGGGTCACATCTTCCACCTTAGCATACTTCTCGATGCAGGTCATTAGGTCGTCGATGGTCATGGCTTCTTTCTTTGTCAAGGATTGGTACAGAAAGGCAGAACTGGGTAGCCCATTTTTGAAAGAGGCCACTACCACTTGCTCTGAACAGTCCTCGACCTCATTGAACAATTCCCAATACCTCTTCGCGTAGTCTCGAAGAGTCTCTTGGGGAATTTTTTTTCATTGTCAGCAGGACATCCATCCTTTTGGGATGAGAGATACTAGTAATGAATTGGGCCATAAAGAGCTCGTCCAGGGATTTGAAACTTCTGATGGAATGGTGGGGGAGCCTTTCGAACCATTTCTGTGCCACGTCATGCAGGCTCGAGGAGAAAATTCGGCACATTTGTGCATCTCGATGGTTCCAGAGGGTCATGGACTGTCGCTACTGCCTAATGTGATCAATGGGATTAGTCTTACCGTCATAAATTTTGAACCTTGGAATGGTAAACTTCTTGGGGGCTTCTTCTTCCTCAATTTCCCTCGAGAAAGGTGATTTCATCTGAGTTGCGAGAGCTCGCCTAGCGAGTTCTCGGGTCGATCTGGTACCGTGATGGGCTGGATGTTGGTCCATCTCCCTTAGGACCAGATTTCGTATGTTCTCGTTGTTTCGATTCGAGCTTCTGTGGCTACGAGATAGTCGCAATTGCTCGAGCAGTTCGTCCTCTGACTCATTTCCCTCGGCTCTCTGGGATCCGCGCTTGGGGCTCCTTCCTCGGCTACGAGACTTTCTCGCCTGAGGGCTAGGAGTGTGGTACGTACGTTTTTGGTTACTACGATGGAGATCTCTCTCCATTCATTCTAGTCTTCTTTTGAGGCGAGCGTTCTCAGCCTCGTGCCTGCGAGAAGACTCCCTCTGCTCTTGGAGCCTCGCCTCGTATTCATCAATCAACCTGGATATCTGCGTGGATCTCGCTGGTCCTTGGCTTTCTTCCGAGGCTGTCCTTTCTGGGCGAGCCCTGTGATCTGAATTCCGAACTTCAGACCTAATCCTACGAGGAGCAGGGGGTTCTTGAATATCCCCTGCCTGGGGAGCATTACTACTGTGACCAGACATTTCGAACTCCTTTTTTGGTGTGGGATTTCTCAGGGAAGATAAACGTTCCCACAGACGGCACCAATTATGGTGACAATTATTATGCAACACAAATAGATAAGAGAAACGCAAACACCAAGTAATAATAAGGAATGCAAAATGACAATTACACAACAAAGGATGTACGTGGTTCAGCAAAGATGCCTACGTCCACGGTGGTGCAGTCAGTATTATTTCTATGTTCTCCGAAGAGTGATTACAGAGAATACCATGTGTCCCTTACCCCAGACCTAGGGTTTATTATATACATGTTTATTTCAGTAAGTGGGGGTGTTGGACTCCCCCACGTTTTCCATCTCTTCCTAGAACCTCTCTTAATGGGAACATGGGAAGAGACTAAATCATAATCGATTAAGACATGGAGGGTCTAGACTTTGGGCCGCCACAAATGGGCTACTCGTCCAGGCCCATCATTCTAATTTAGGGTACCCACAACATGCATTTAGGAAAATGAAACCTTATTTCCAGGCTCACATGATAGTCATGCTTACAGACTCTCCTCTTAGACTAGTCATCCCTAAACCCGAGAAATCGAGTTGGTTTATGGACTAATTGATATAGTTAAGGGAATTTGACATCGTCTATCAGTCAAGGGGTAGGATTTTGCTGATTTCATGGACGAGTTCACATGGGACGAGGCCGATATCGAAGAGTGCATAGATTTGACAAATGAACCAAAAAAGGAAAGTGCTGGGCCGGCTGATGCTAAGATGAGTGTGACCAGAACTATAATGGCCGTAAATGATGATGAAAATATTATTTTCAATAATGGAGTGCTAGAAGAGGGCATTTTCTTCAAGGAAGACAATGTTTGGAGCCTATTTATAAATGGCTCTTCTTATGAGACTGTGAATGGTGTCGGATTGATAATATTGGCCCCGAATGGGACTGACATCGAGTATGCTCTGAGATTCAGTTTCAAGGCATCCAATAATGAGTCAGAGTACGAGGCTCTTCTAGTAAGACGCTCCCTTTCTAGAGCTTTAAATGTCGACCAACTGTTAGTTCATAATGATTCTAAGCTGGTTGTGAATCAAATCCTAGGGTTATACAAGGAAAAGGATGAGAGAATGGACAAGTACTTAGACAGAGTAAAATTAATGTTCAATAATTTCAGAGAGGTGAAGCTAAAAAGGATCCTTTGGCTAGATAATAGCCGAGACGATGCCTTAGCAAGATTAGCATCAACAACTATGACTTGGATGTGGATATTCTACCTCAGCCGACCATTAAGGAAGAAGACAATACACTTGAGTTCTGCTTGAACCTAAATTTAGGTGAATTTTGGATGGACCCTCTCATCCGATACATCAAGGATGGCGAGCTACCAGAGTCAAAGTTAGAGAGAAAAAAGTTGAGGTATATGGTGATAACGTTCTCAGTCATTCGGGACCTTTTATACAAGAAAGGTTTCCTCCTCTCTCTACTCCGATACGTCCATCCGGCAGAGGTGGAATACATTCTTAAAGATATACATGAGGGTTCTTGTTCTAGTCAAATAGGAGGGAGATCGTTGGCAAAGAGAATAGTAACTCAAGGGTATTAGTGGCTGACCTTGGCCAATGATGCAGCTAGCTATGCAAAGAGATGTGACAAAATCCAAAGATATGCCAACATCCCTCATTAATATCATTAACCTCTGACATCTATTATTTCCCCCTGGTCATTTATAGTTTGGGGGATTGACTTTTTAGGACCTTTGCCCAGGGAATTTGGTAACTACCGTACAATGCCTCAAACGGAGCCATGCCAATCGTGAACTGATAGGAGTTGTTGTAAGCAAACTCCACCAGTGGAAGGTACTGCTCCCATCCACCCCCGAAGTCAATAATGCACATACGTAGCATGTCCTCCAACATCTGATTGGTACGCTCTGTCTGCCCATCGGTCTGCGGATGATAAGCCGTACTCAACCGCAATTCCGTGCCCATGGCCTCCTGGAAACTCTCCCAAAACCTCGAAACAAATATCTTGTCTCTGTCAGACACGATATTTAGGGGCACACCGTGAAGTCTCACAATCTCTGAAATGAAGAGCTGGGCATACTGTCCCGTAGTGTAGTCAGTCCTTACGGGTAAGAAGTGAGCGACCTTGGACAACCTGTCCACAATTACCCAAATGGAGTCGTGACCCCTCTGCGACGTAGGCAACCCCGTGACAAAATCCATGGATATGCTCTCCCACATCCACACCGGAACCTCCAACGGCTGTAGCAATCCTACTGGTCTCTGATGATCCACTTTTACAAGCTGACAAGTGGCGCATTTCGAGACAAACTCAGCGATATCTCTCTTCATACCGCTCCACCAATACTGGCGTCTCATGTCTTGGTACATTTTGTCCCCTCCGGGATGTACCGCGAACCGTGAGCCGTGCGACTCTGCCATCACATCGTGCCGCAATTCTTCCCCTTCCGGAACTACCAATCTCCCATTGAAGCGCAATCCCCCGTCTGAGCTAACGGTATAGGACTCGGCTCCCTCTGCAAGTAATCGAACTATCTGCTCCTGACAGAACGAGTCATTAGCCTGTGCCCGTACTACCTTTGTGACAATCTGCGGTGTAACGGTCATCACAGACATGAAAGATCGGGCCACTGCATCCTGGTGTCCCAATTCCTTCCACTTAGCTTTCCACAACTCTGCCATTTCATCTGCTGGCCTACGGCTCAACGCGTCTGCTACCACGTTAGCCTTACCCGGGTAGTACTGGATGTCGAACTGGTAGTCCTTCACAAACTCAAGCCACCTACGCTGCCTCATATTCAATTCCTTTTGCGTGAACAGATACTGTAGTGACTTGTGGTCCGTGAACAGCTGAAACTTCTCCCCCAAAAGATAGTGCCTCCAAATCCGTAAGGCAAATACCACTGCCGCCAACTCCAAATCATGCGTTGGGTAATTCTTCTCATGAGGCTTAAGCTTACGGGAAGCATAAGCTATGGCCTGTCTTTCTTGCTGCAATACACCTCCCAGTCCTTGCAAAGATGCGTCGGTGTAAACCAAATACTCAACTCCCGGTCTCGGCAATGCTAACACAGGTGCTGAGGTCAATTTGTCCTTCAACTCATCGAATGCCAACTGACAGGCATCACTCCAAATAAACGGCACACCTTTACGAGTAAGATGTGTCAAAGGACCTGCAATCTCTGAGAAACCCCGAATAAACCTCCTGTAGTATCCTGCTAGACCTAAGAAACTACGAATCTCCGTTGGTGTCGTGGGCTGTCCCCACTCCCTCACCGCTGATACCTTCCCCGGATCAACTGATATTCCCTGGTCGAAAATAATGTGACCCAAGAATTGGACTTCCTTCAACCAAAACCCGCACTTCTCGTATTTTGCATACAACTCGTTCTGACGAAGTGTCTGCAAAACCTGCCTCAAATGCTCGGCGTGCTCCTCCTCTGTCTGAGAGTAAACCAGAATGTCATCAATGAAGACAATGACAAACTGATCTAGGAAATCTCTGAACACCCTGTTCATCAAGTCCATAAACACTGCTGGAGCGTTGGTCAAGCCGAAAGGCATAGCCCAAAACTCGTAAGAACCATATCTCGACAAGAACGCAGTCTTCGAGACATCCTCCTCCCTGATACGCAACTGATGGTATCCCGATCTCAAATCAATCTTCGAGAAGAAAGAAGCTCCTCTCAACTGGTCGAATAAGTCATCGATTCGAGGCAACGGATATTTATTCCGTATCGTGACCTTATTCAATTCTCGGTAGTCCACACACAATCTCAGGGAACCGTCCCTCTTCTTCACAAATAAAACTGGAGCGCCCCAAGGTGAGGTACTCCTGCGAATAAAGCCCTGCCCTAACAGTTGCTATATCTGATCCCGTAACTCTCGCATCTCAGCTGGATCCATACGATACGGTGCACGTGCTATAGGTCTCGTACCCGGTAGCAAATCAATAACGAAGTCTATCTCTCGACTGGGCGGTAAGCCTGGTATCTCCTGAAACACATCTGAGTACTCCCTGACAACCGGGATCGAATCTAAAGGAATAACAACCTCCTTAGAGGTATCCTCCTCTATGTAATACAGATGAGCGGTCGATCCTCCCTCTGGGCGAGGCATCGCCACTACAAACATCTCTTGCCCCGGAGTGGCAAATACAATGCTCCCGCTGAAGCAATCAATCATGGCCCTATATGCTACGAGCCAATCCATACCAATGATTACATCGTGAACATGCATGTCTAACACTAACATGTCTGCAGGCAATACCAAACCACCGATCTCTACCCCCACTCCCCGGCATATAAAGAAAATAAGTGACCCACTCCCTAATGGTGAGTCGACACACGTCACTGTGCTCTCTGCCGTCGCTAACAATCCTAAAGCTTTCGCGAAGTGTGTAGCTATGAAACAATGTGTAGCACCCGTATCAAATAACACCCGACCCATAGTGCCATGGATAGGAAACGTACCCTCGATCGCGGGCGGTGCCTGTGGGACTGCAGCCTGGTGAACGTTGTAGACACGTCCATACTGTAGCTGCCCCTGCTGAGCTGGGACTGCTGGAATGGGTGGCAATGCTGCCATCTGTGGCGGTGCAGGAAGAGCGGCGGGAAACATAGGTCTCTGTGGCTCCTGGCGAGCACCCTGCTGCTGCTGCTGTGGGGCCCTGCCCCTGTCAGGACAATCCTGCTTCTTATGGCCAGTCTTGCCACAAGTAAGGCACTTCCCTGGGAAGTTCCCTCCCCTCTGCCCCTGTTGTCCCCGGCCCTGGTGGCCGTTACCATTCCTCCCTTGGCCCTGCTGGCCCTGATGAAACTGCTGCCCATTCTGCCCCTGCTGGCTCTGATGGTCGTTTGGACCCTGATGGCCCTGACGGAAACCTCCCTGTCCCTGCCTGTAGTTCCCTGATCGGAACCTCTTATTATCCCCCTGCTGGGAGCCCTGCTCAGTCTGTCTCTGCCCTTGACCGGTTTGTGCCCCGTTGGCACCCTGTCCTCCAGTCCTGCCCTGATGGCTAGACTCCACTGACCGCTTGCCCTCGGCCATATGAAAACGGTGGTCCTAGCAGTGTAATAATGCAGCGTTAACCACATCAGAATACGTGGCCAACAATAGGTTCCCTAGCAGATGCTGACGGATTCTCCAATTCAACCCATCAGTGAACTTCTCTATCTTCTTCTTCTCTGTTGGAATCTCGTCTGGAACGATATTCAACAGGTTAGTGAATTTGACCTCATACTCGGCCACTGTCTTTCCCTCCTGTTTCAAACTCATCAGCTTCCTCCTCATCTCGGTATGAACTGCGGACGGAAAGTACTTGCGATCGAACCGCACCCAGAACTCCTGTATCGTGAGGGTATCCCTCTCCTCCGCGGTGGTGATAGACTCTGATATGCCCAAGTATGACCTAGGCCTAGTGGAACATACCTCGGCCGAGATGAGAGCCGAGACGTTAGCCGACCCACCGGTGCAGGGGGGCCCACGATATCTTCCCTCGGCCAAGGCTACCTCGGCCCAGGCCGACAGTAAGACATGTACTCCCCCCCCGGAACACTTCTCATATCACAGATAACATCAACTCCAGGTGCCAAGGAATAGCAACCCCGGTCAACGGTAGGCCAAGATAACAAGAAGCTAAACACGTCTTCAGCATGAACCCTACCTCGTAGGAGGCCGAGGTTACCAGGGAGCACTTATCATCAGCACGATACAGTGGCTCGGCCCAGGCCGATATAGGTGTTTACCTCGGCTGGAATAAAGCCGAGACAGCGCATGACACATCGCGAATGGGTCGGACGACCTACCCTTATAGTTCGGCCTCTCCTAGGCCGAGGCCATTCACCAGCACGACTGTCAAAGTATCCGCAAGCATTTGGATAAGGACACCTGGGCCAAGATCAGTTACAACAAGATTATTCCCCACATGTGGGGGGAATATTTCATCATCATCACTTACATGTGGACCTGACAGCTGGCACACCCTCATTGGTGAGGAAACTATACACATGCACATTACATGCATAGGGGGTACATTACACCCCCTAGGCATTATATAAAGGGATCATCCCCTACCAAGCCAATGGGATTTTGATTATAAAAACCCTAGCTAAAACTCTGTCTAGATATACGGTAGAGAGAGAGAGAGAGAGAGCTTGAGTGAATTGTATCCATGGCCATTAGTGCCTTCATTCAGTGATATTACTCACACACTCACAGTGGACGTAGGCCAGATTGGCTGAACCACTCATATTCCGGTGTTGACTCCTCATATCCTCACCTCCTTCTCTTATCTCTTTATATACCTGTGCTGCCATTGTTATTCGCGTATTGAGCTTGGAAACACCTTACCTGGTGGTGCTGATTCTTAGCATCATCATTTTTGGCGCCGTCTGTGGGAATCGAAAGGCTATCCCATCCTTATTTCCTGCTTTACCTCACCAGAGACTCTGGTGGTGAACCAGAAACCACCCCTTGTGTGGAGCTGTTTCACCATTGAAAGAGGTCCTTTCAGGTATTAAGCTCCCTTGCAACCAAGACTCTATACAGTTTAACACATGGCACCAGACTTGCCGCCGCCTCTTCCGCCACCCGGAAGTGGGGGAGCTAGCTCCAGTCAGGTTCCTCCCCAGTCCGAAATGGCGGAGGTGGCAGCTGCCTTGAAATCTTTGGCTGCAACACAACAAGCGATGAAGGAGCAATTTGCACAGCTCAGCCAAACCATGATGATGAGACCACCTGGAGTCTCACCGGACCTGATCACCCCGGCGGCAGTTCAACCCCAACCGGGTGCCAGGGGACCACCCCAGGCACCGATGAAGGACCAACCTGCACCCCAGCGGAGAAGGGACGTTGCTGACCCTAGGCGTTTGCGCCTGGAGAGGCAAGGAAACCCTTGCCCGGAGGACAGGTACGATGACATAGGAGTGGAAGAGGCCCCAGAAGACTGCTGGGAGCCATATGAGGTTTCCGATGATACCGTACGACCTCTTCGGCAAAGCCAAGGATGTGTCGGCCGAAGAAGAGATGAGGCCCAGCAGAGAGGGTCGGCCTTCAACAGGTTGAGCAGAGGCTCGGCCTTCGAGAGGCTGGGACCAGTTAACGACCTAAGACACAGGCTATCGAGGTCAAGGAGTGCGGCAGGCTCCCAAAGAGGGGCTCGGCCAGACCAAGGCCGACCCATGGAGGGAAGAGCAAGGGAACAGGAAGAGGTCAACAGTCAGAGGGTCGTGGCTGGAGAACCTTCTGTCCGCCGCAGAGAGGTGGCAGAGGACAACCTCGGCCAAGTTGACGAGAGGAGACCGTGGAATGACTCGATCCAACGTCTCGAGGAGAAGATAGGGGACCTCATAAAGAGCAGGGACCCCTTACAGAGGGGCTACACGGAGGGCTCACCATTTGTAGCTAAGATAGTGGGGTTCCCAACCCCAGCTAAATTCAAGCCTCCTGTAGTGACTCCTAAGTACGATGGCAGCACTAACCCTGTGCACCACATCGAGATGTATCAGTCGGCGGCAGATATTTACTCAATACCTGATGAGATGAAGTGCAGGGCCTTCTCGGGCACCCTAACAGGGGCTGCGCACAGCTGGTTCACCTCTCTTCCAAAGAATTCAATCGAAAACTTCAAGGGATTGGCCGAGCAGTTCATCCACAACTTCTACTTTGGGGTAAGGCCCCAAAAGAAGACCACCCACCTCCTATACGTCAAACAGGCTAAGGGTGAAAGCCTAAGGGACTATATAGCAAGATTCAACAAGGAGAAGCTGGAGGTGGAGGATTACGAGGAAAGCATAGCCATGACCGCCCTTATAGGAGGTCTTCAGAAGGGAAAGCTACTATGGAAGCTGGCGGAAGACCCCCCCAAGTCTATGGCGGAGCTGTTGTCCACTGTAGGAAAAGTAATGAATGCGGAGGAGGCGATGGCCGCCAAGTACGAGGAGGAGAACCGCGGTAGTGCTGGGAGGTCCCAGGGCAAGAAGGAAGGAAAGAAGCGGTCAGCCGATGACAAGTTCTCCCATTACACTCCTCTGACCGTGAGCTGTGAGCACATTCTTAATGAGATCAAGAGTGACCGGGCTCTAAGATGGATAGAGAAGTTGAAGGCTCCGCCGCATAAGAGGAATAAAAACCTCTGGTGTGAGTTTCATCAGGACCACGGCCATGTCACAGACAGATGCTTTACCCTGAAGGACGAGATTGAGAAGATGCTGAAATCCGGGAAGCTAAGAAAGTATGTGGATGGCAAGGCCCCAAAGGGCGGCAGAGAAGACCCTAGGAAGAGAAGAGACGACAAGTGCCGTGGTGATGCCCCAGCTAAAAGGCATGATGATTCAGATGGCAACGATGGAGATGACCCAGATCTCCCACCTAGGGATGACAACACCCCAGTGAAGAGGGTAGGAATGATCTCCTTTGGTGTTAGCACCATATGTGGGGGATTCGCAGGGGGTGGATCTGAGGTAGCCGATAGAAAGGCTCATGTCGCGGAGGCCAAGTCGGTAGTCAGGCCAGAGATTGTGAACCTGACGTCTTTTGACGCTGTACAGAAGAGAACAAAGGTGGACATGGACACCCTGGTGGTGGGTTTCTCCCGGCTCGACTTCAAGGGCATCTTAGCCCCCCATGATGACCCCTTGGTCATAACGACAAGGGTGCATGGGTGCGACGTAGGGAGAATCCTCATAGATGGGGGAAGCTCAGCAGATGTAATGTTCTGGCCTTGTTTCAAGAGCTTGGGTCTCAGCAGATCAAGATTAGTGCCCTACCACCATCCCTTGATAGGCTTTAGTGGTGAGAAAGTGCACCCGTTAGGCATGTATGAGATGGATGTGCGTATGGGGGATGAGTGGCCTAAGAGGCTGACTAAGAAGATAAACTTTTTTGTGATGGACGAGAATGTCTACTCTGCCTACAACCTCATCATTGGAAGAGTAGCCCTCAAGGAGTTTGAAGCCGTGCCGTCAACGGTCCATCAAATGCTAAAATTCCCGACCCCTTACGGGGTAGGGGAAGTGCAGGGGGATCAGACCACGGCACGGGAGTGTTACTTCAA